>JAEBDU010000048.1:718042-853280 GCA_016802625.1 Heliconius numata | reverse complement strand
TGAACATTCTTTGTACATATTAGATTTGACTTGTTGTAACTTGTTTTGACTTGTTATATTTATTGTCAATAATAATCTGGGTCTTATGTATAATTTTAGGAAGTATGGTATGACATGACATTTGATTTAAGTGATGGTAGCCACGCCTGAAACTAAATTGATTTTTTTCCGTTTTACGCTATAGGTAGAGGCAATTTAGGCAGGTACTGGTCGACCAGGTACTGCGTGGACCTCAATAGTATAAGTATATATATTTTTAGTTATTAATAAGGCCGGATCGAACCCATAACTACACTGTGCCTCAATTAATTCCAACAAAGTCTTATCATGGAAAAGTAATAAATTGAAAATATATTTAATAAAACTAACACGCAATAAATCTTCATTTGATAATGAAATTCATAGAATCAAGCACAATTTACTTACGTTGACGAATGGCGCCAAGATCACGCATACATACACTACTAAATATAAAAATATACACGGGCACACTAAGAAACAACGCTTCCGATTGGCTTAAAAAAACTTGTTTGACAGCACACTGATTTACGTATAGAGAGGAAGTCGGAACCTTTTAATAATTTGTATCTAATAAAAGACAGGATGAAGTTAATTTTAATGAAATTAAATGAATAACAATTGTAATATTTCTCGATGTAGGGACAATGACCGCCTGACCACAGCACGTGCTTAGTCTTTACGTACTAGTAGGATATTTGCGAATTCAACTCGACATATATTTTAAATTACTTTTTGGTCGTGGCTTCTCCTGCGTGACTTAAACGAATATCAAATATCTTAAAGAAATATCTTAAATTAATATAATTCACATTTCGGCGGTTAAGCTGATAAAAATACGTTTTTTTTTATAATCTCGGCTAAAATACTACAACTATGAATGTCTCATACATAGTATAATTATAATAAGTCTTTCTCTTTAAGACATTTTGTCTTGCAGTGAAAACGACTGTAAACACGACAGCTTCGATTCTCACTCGAGGAATTGAAATATTTAATATTTTCAATTGCTCGCACTGACTTTCGCCACTCGACATGTCTTAATTGGAACGAAGTGTCTTAACACTAGTTTCTCAGTTTCTCTTTGTCTATCCTGCTATGTGCGAATCCAGCGTGAAGCTAAAAAAACTACAATAAATATTTCAAACAGATCTAACGCCACTTAGTCTATAATTGGTTTTATTGAGAAAGTAAAAGACAATTCGGTCAAAGCCAGATAATATTAGAGTACGGTCACCATAAATAACATCGACAGTGACCGAGACATTCGTTTTAGATCTGTTGATATAATGGCAATAAATTATGTATAGCCCAAATATAATAGTAATATTTCAATTATTATAATAATAATGGTTCAATTTTCAGTATTTTAGATGTTACAGGAAATTGATAACGAAATACAAGAAGTTTAAATTTCGTTTTCCTCATAAAAACATATTATATGAATATATATTCAGATGCAAATATTAAAAATTAAACATAAAAGGCTTGTCGCGCGATTAACTTGTGTAATTAAACTAGTATTAATTTATTTATGTAAAGTCTACTAAGTTAATTTTTTTAAAAAATTAATCTAATTTTAATATTAATCATCTCGACAAGCATTAATGATCATATAAATTCTATATAATGAGGTTATAAGTTGATAGTTAAAATTGAAAAGGAAAAATTAATTTTCTTCATTTTAGAGCGGTTAAATGAGTTTTTATTCAAAAATAAAAGATTTCTTGCATTTAATATACATGTAAATAAATCCAAAAAAAACAATCCCCATACACTAAAACCTATGGCCGTATCAGTATAATCGCTTCATACCTCGCAGCGGCCGGCGCGTCGTCCGACGTCCTTGTACGTGATTCACCGACACACTTCCAAAACAATATTTTTTTCATTCAACAATATTTCAATGCTAATCATGAATCGAATGTTAAACTTTTTGTGGCGATGCTATATTTAGTTATGTTTTAATGTATTGACTTTTAAATGGATGAGTTAAAGATAAAAAATAAATAATAGATATATTAAGATAGTAATAGTTAAACGAGTTACAAAAGAGTTGCAAAAGATCGTGCAAAGTGGAGTAGGTTAAGTAACAAGGCAGACCCTGGTAATAGCCGGGATTAATGCCAGGAAGAAGAAGAAGTTAAACGAGTTAACTGAGTGCTTTCACTATTAAATATTATAAATCTATTAAAATCAGCTTCAAGCTGTATCCCGCACACGACAGGGTGGGTAGAAGGAACTTTCCGCTTAAATCTGGAGGCATTGCGTGTTGAGTGGCGGATTTCAGCGCCGCGTAAATTATAAATATATACTACTGCATTAATAAACATAAAATAAAACACATATAAACTACAATACACTACTATTTTTTCATATAAACCCGCACGTACCTATTAAAAAATAGCAATTTGAAAACTCCCATACACACTAGACATAAACCAAAAATTTCAAATACAAAATTGCAGTTCAAAAGAACTCTTGCCCGGTACGACCATACATACAAACATCGTACATACAAAGCTACGTAATATCATAATATTCTCAAAGACCATAAGCTACCCATTGTCCACGGGGACTCCCATTCATGGCATTGTCTCTGGAATAATTAAAGTCCCGCTTTTATCGCGACATCTGACTGATAAGTTTTATGCAGCTTAAAATATAAAGCTGAAACTGCACTGGACTACGTGGACAAGAGATTATGGTGATTAAATAGCTTTTTGTAGAGGCCAGTCATGGTGCGGAGGCACAAGCTTCTGAGTGTACACGCGACAGGTTTGGGATCGATTCATACTTGATGAATTTAAATATTTAATATTTTCATTTCTCCGCTTTGGTGACAAGGCTTGTGTGACGAGTGGCTCAATTCGGCGGAAATTGGGCAATAGTGTGTCTTAATTCTAGGTTCCCAGGTTCCTTCTGTGTGTAGGATTCAGCGTGAAGCCAAAAGAATGGTTTTTAACGCAAACGTGGTACCTACAGTTTTTTAGTGTTGGTACATTATAGTTGTCGAAATCGAACATACAAACTTTGTTGTTATAATTCATAAGTCACATATCTTCCAACTGCACTATAAAGAAGATATAGAAGTTGTAGCATTTTTATGAAATTTAAAATAAAAAAATAAAGTATTAGTCAACTGTATTCAGTTTGTATGTTAATAAAACAACTAAAACGCTTAATTGCTGCAAAAAACGTTTCTTGTGAAGCTTAAGCTTAAAAAATGTCGGTATTTTACCCATAGATTTTTTTTAGATGCAAAGAAGAAAGAACTTGGTTAAAAATCTTTCGATTGTCAACTTTATGTGCATTTAAAATAACCACGAGGCCGCCAAGACGTAGAAGCATCTGGCTAAAAACATTATGGTCGTAGGTTGCATTCACATTAAAAAAACGAATTATTTTCATTTCCACGCTCTGGTAACAAGACAGTCTCAAAAATTAGTCAGTGAGTGTGGAAAAAGTGTTTCAAAGCGAGGGGCCTCTGCTTATCCTGTTGTTTTCGGGATACAGCGTGAAGCTAAAAAAATAACCATTTACAATACCCATACTGAAGGTGGCAAAAAAAAATTAAATTTTAAAATTACACAGACAATTTAAAAGGCAATTATCGCAAGTAAATAAAAAAAATAATTTAAAAACTGCATAAAAGGTGAATTTACTTTGGAAAACAGTTATTGTCACCGGCAGGTGTTTTCAGATAGTGTGTTATTATGGAAACAAATACACGTTTTTATTTACAGCCGACGTAGCGCTATAGGAAATTGTTAATTAGATTGTGGGTTCGATGCCCATTTGGAAAATTCATTACATTAAATGTTTAAATAAATTTTCTCATATAATTTGATAACCTAAGTTAGTTATTATTTAATTTAATCTTTGACTTTGTATAATCAAATAATTTTATTCAAAATAAAAAGTAGTCTATTTTTTTGACGTAAATTATAATACATATAATTTTTATTTAGAAACTAAAATGGATTGGCCCTTTTGTTGGGTACGGAGTAGATAACGTATGTGAATGGGTGAGTAAACATAATTATAGTAATTGTTATGAAAATAGGGGCTTTTTGTTTAGTGACTAAAATGAGTAAGCTATTTCTGATGAGTAATTTGTGCACTATAAATATCCTATATAATTTAGTCGTTTGTTTTTACTCTTACTCTATATAGATAAATACATATATATGAATGTAAAACTCAACGCTGTCTCCAACCAGGACAGATAGTGTTAGAACATTCCGTTCCACATAAACCGTATTTTTAAGACTTAACACGTGGTCAGAACTTATGCGGAACTTAACGCCACGCTATATCATTTCAATTATATAAAACAAGTGCAAGGGCGTGTCCAAACCTAAGTTAATCAAATTTTATACAACTTTCCCGTAAAAATACAACCCTGCAATTATTACAGAACCCTCAATAGGCGAATCCGACTCGCACTTGACTGTCTTTTTCTTACAAAACCAATATAGGTAGTATAAAAAACTAAATAAGTAGTAAATGTATAAAACACGCGTGACACGGTCACTGATCGTCCAGTTTTGGTTTCAATCAATATCTGGCGGCGGGTTTCCCCTTTGCAATCACGCTTAAAAGTATTTACCAGCTATTGTGATTACCTGTAATAAAGATTTTACTATTTACCAGACATAGTAATTATTTAAAAGAAATATTTTTATAGAATATAAAAATATATATGTATAAGCTTACATATATTTTTTAAGTATCAGGTGAAGTCATGGTCAAGATGTGTTAAATAATACAAAACCCTGTAGCCCATTAAGAAACTTTGCGAGTTCTTTCTTCTAGAAAACTTTCATATTAGAAAAATGTTTCCAGTAGGTAGACGATGCGCGGCGTTGAGTTTCGTTACTCAACACGCAATGTCTTGAAATTTGGGCGGTAGGTAGAGAACAGTGTTCTAATAAAAAAAAATTCAAAATGAACTCACATCCATAAATTTATGTTTATTCTAACTATCAATTTTATCTCATAACATTATAAAATAATATTTACTTATTAAAGCTGTAATGTTAAACGCATTATCAACGCATTGTACATTTGTATTGTTTATTTGAGTGCAGTAGTTATTACAAGTATGAGGGTTATAGGGCGTGGGTTTTTCCCCGTAATTCATATAAAGCGTAAGCGTTCGTTTCCCTTATCAAAAGTATGAGTAGAGAAATTTGTCAATAAAATTGCTATGGTTCAAAAGTTCAAGCAATTATACAGTAATTAGAATAAAAAGTTATAAAGATTTCATGAAACTAAGTAATTTCACCAAACAAATTGTTTGCGGCCGTCGTGGCGCAGCGGCACAAGGGTGTGACTGTAACGCAACGGTAGTCGGTTCAATTCCCACTCGAGGAAGTGAAATATTTATGTACGTTTATATTTCCATTTCTTAAAAAAAACTACTAAAAATACTAAAAAAACCAATTAAACCTACAAAACAAAAATAATAAATTCAAATATATTATAACAATTTAATTAAAATACATGTCATCAAAAGAGATATGGAGGGTAAAGGAGGTAAGGAGGCACCGGCAGCACTTAGCCGTACCTACGCTATTTAATTAACGATGACCCTATATTACGTGAGCTCTTACCGGAAAGGCGGGTACCGGCGACCTTCACTTGTAAAATATTTTTGCAATACAATATAATATTATAAATTGTTATATTATACAATTTGTATAGTGGCCTTGACAAAATTTGTCGTTAATTAAGTGTTAGTTAGTATTAGTGTTACGAAAAAAAAAAATTTGGTTTCAATTCTTGCTCTGGCATTGTGGCAAAGAGTGGCGTGGTCCTCCATTCAATATTTAAAGCCTCCACAATTGAGCGAAAAGTGGGGATGGGAAATGAATGAATAGAAACGGAGACTCTTAACACTACGTTACTAGGCTCTAACTACTCTGCCGTGTGGTATCAGCGTGAAGCTACAACATTAATATTATGTACTAGTTGTGATCGGCAACACTATATACGTGAGCTACAAACAAGCGAAAGTCCAACCGCTATGCTAACATAATAATGTAGCTACCCTCATTTTGGTCGCTTTCAAAGGTATTACGACGATTTTATTATTTCAACAATATTTTTCTCTTGAAAGTAACTCTTTAAAACAAAGAGTATGAAAGAATATAAAGTATTTCAATGGTGTCACAACAGCGTTAATTCTTAATTTTTTTCTAACGATCTCAATTAATCAGCGTGTCATAGAGCTGACGCTAATCCGTTGGCATTTTATCTGAGATCTCAGCGTCTGCGAGACGAGTTAAAATATATTTAGTATGCTTCAACCCTTATAACTTACAATGAGCTATTAAGTATAAAAGGAAATTAGCTTTTATGAAAAGTATTCTGCCTTTTAAAATGTCAAACAAAATATTTTTTAGTTTCAGGGAACCTGGGAACATATTGTTATGACATTCTGTTCCCCACTTACCGCTGAATTTTTGAAGCATTGCGTGAAGAGTGGCGGAATTCCACGGGCTTTGCCTCGTTACCAGGGCGAAAAAAAAAAAAATTTTAAACTTTCCCTTAGTGATATGAAATTAACTGAGTTGTGTATGACGCATCCTAATTGCGTTTGATAAATCTGATCGTAGGTATTGTTTCAAGGGGAATGGTTTGACTAACATGTTATATGTTAAAACCAAAAGCCTTCCTCGGGTAATGAACTAAGCAAAAAAAGTATTAGTTCCAACTAGCAGTTCCCGAGAAGAATATATATTCGCATTGAAATATGGCGGGCGAAGCCGCCCAGGTCGCCTCATATAAATATAAGAATAATAGCTTCTACAATACCAATCTATCTTAATACCTCCACTAAGTAACATTATAAGGCCGTGAGAAAAAATGAAGGCTTTGGCAGATCAAGTTCAATGTACCATCTTTTTATATCACTGAGAGAAATAAATATAATATTGACTAACTTCTATAGGTAGACAGGAGGATCCTGGGATCCTAGTGTTTTTTTCTGGAGGCATTGCGTCTTAAGTGGCGGAATTTCACGACCGCAAGCCTAGGTTCGATTCCCACAGGGCACGCCCTCGCCACCCACGATAAGAGTAGTGCTTGCAATTTCTCAGAGACAGAGTACCCTCCTTTTCCTACTCAACTTTAACAGCATTAACCTTAAATTAAACAAAAAACGTCGAACCCCCATTCACTCCAACTGCGTCACGAAACCATTGGTTACATTACTACTCTATTATTAAACTTGTAATATGGAATCATTAATTAGAGGTCCGCTAAGCTGTCATCTGACCAGCTATCGACGATCTCTGTACAATGGCCTGTAGGGCTGTCACGAGAAAACAATAGAGAGGAATTAAACAAGACCAATTCAATAATTTATAGTAATTATCATGAAAATTGTAATTTAATTTACTTTTTTAGATTTCTTAAGTGTGGAATAATGTTAAGAATATTTAAGTTAACTCTTTAGTTAATTTGTGTCATCGTGTCTACATTTGTTATTTCACTTAATCTATCTTTACCATTATTATAAAACTTGTGTCATTCAATTAGCGTTGATCTCGGGAACTAACCTATGATACCATTTACAGAGGAAGAAAAGCTATATATATAAACATTCTAAGTTATCGCGGACACTTAAAATACTTCATAAGCTAATAAGTAATCTATTATTGTTTGCATTAAAAAGAGACAACCCTACAATAAGCCAACGTCAGCCATCTTGAGTCCGATGAGAAGCAATTGTTACTATTCAATTGGGTATAATACAGATTCAAAATGAATATCTTTTTCATAGAGTGCCCAGTGATAATTCACTCCGTTCAATTGTTTTGGGACTTATTAGATGACAAAAGCCATTTTCAACACATTATATATCTGGAGTGTTTTTAAAGGCCGTCATGGCGCAGCAACACACACGTTTGACAGAAAAACCGTCACGAAACGGTTGTGAGTTCGATTCCCACTCGGGGATAACCTAGATCGAGAGATTTAATTCCAGAGATACCTTAAAGCTTCTATATGATGACGATTTCCTATAGATACAAAAATGATATGTTTTAAAACATTTCCATCTCTTTTTATCTTGCAAAGTAGACAGGAATTTAGTGACACATCTCTCCGTTATCCGTTTCCGAACAATTATTTGCTGTGTAAAGGAATTCAACAAGTCTAAAATTACATAGAAGAAATATGATTCAAATGAGTAATGTAATGCGAGGAAACCTATGGACACGATGTGAATAATTGCTATCATTGTAATGCATTTTGTATGCAAAGTCTTTCTAGTTTCCAGTAAAAGGTATTAAAAGGAAACACGCTTCACGATATATTGATTAATATCGGCTACCGACGGAAATGAAACGTCTGTCTTCTATATTGTATCATAGGGAAGCAAGAGTGAGAGGTAAGAGAGATAGGCACAGGCCCTCCTCGGTTGACCTTCTATAGCACAGCATTGATTGCACTTCAGAAAGGTTACGTCATAAGGGTGAGGACCCCCCGGAGGTTCCATTTCATTTCCCACGAACCGAGAGCGAATCGAAACATTGCTTGTCGAGACATTGCTTGTCGAGACATTGCTTGTCGAGACATTGCTTGTCGAGACATTGCATGTCGAGCCATTGCTTTTTGAGAGCAACACTTAACGCCAAAATCATTTTCGAATAGAACCCACAACCATCACGTTTACAGCTACAACTTGTCCCATTGCACCACTCTATCCTCTACCATACCTATTACTCTACACACAAACAATATCTCCATACAAAAAGATATAATTCAACTCATAGAGTCACCTGCATAATGACTTACCTGTCCATACAAATTAATATCATATACGAAGTATCACAAGAAAACGTGCGACGTTTAAAAGGTTACAGTATCTCACGAGGTGTACTCGGTTAGAATGTATTGAGTAAGAATATACTGTTGCCTTCTTGGTTAGTTCAGAACTGGTGGTTGGACTCGGTTTTACTTACATGTTTTACATAAAAAAATATTTCCGTGTCCCCGTAAATACTCGTGTGTGGGATCCCATAATTGAGGTATTTTTTTTAGTTTTCTCGCTCTGGTAAAGTAAAACGTAGCTTGGTTCGTTTCGCTTTTCTATCGAACGAAATAATTGTCTCATATTATAAGAAAATACCACTCTGCGCTAATGTAAAAGTCGTCATTAACAATATAAATGAAGTATAAATTTAAGGTAAATTAATTTCATTATTATACACTTTTAACTATTAATAATAATAAAAAAAAGAATTAAAAAACAAAGATTTTAAAAAATGATAAACTTGCCACAAAAGCAGCTGTAATTGATACTTTGTAAATCCACCGACGATATAAGCATAAAACGTATTGATATATCGACAGGCAAAGCATGTTGAAACTTGTTCAAACTTGTTTACAACTCTGGTATGGAAAGTAACAATGAGATAAAAAAGGATATTCTGGGAGAAAAAAAACCGTTCTAATAGCTTATCGAAATGACAAAAAATTACACATATTTACATAAACTAGAAGTTATTACAGCGGGATACAGCGTGAAGCTGATTTAATTAATTTTTTTAGAAGTTACAACTAGATTTCAAAAAATCTAACATACAAACAGACTTTGTTACTAACTTAACTTTTAATGACTCACATATTTTAGGATAGAAGATTTTAGGTCACACCTTAGGAAAACTAGCCTAGCCGAATGCCTAACCGGCTTAAATTCATGAAGCATAAATTTAAAGTAAATGTCGCTGACGAAGCTAACTTAGGTATTGAATTTATAGTCTTAATTATTAGATTTTATACTATATGACAAAAAGATTTTAAATTTTAATTTAAAATCGCTTTAATTTGAGACGTTTCGTTGTCGGTAAAAGCGTGTAACTATAAACGCGGCGGATATGGGTTCGATTCCTGCTCGAGGAAATTAATTATTTAATATTTTCATTTCTCGCTTTGGTATCAAGACCGAAAAAGAAAACAATCAATTCTATTTAAATACTTTTTGCCTACATATGATACTTAATATATTTTCACACTGCAATATTGACTCACGCATGTGTATAGAGAACGCAACCTCCCATCGATTGCAGCTACCGCTTGGTAGATTATTCTAATTACATACAATAAATGTAATTACATACATTCATATAATTTATTTAAATAATATTTCAAATATTTATAATATATAATTTTATATATAATTTATAAAAAAGTAGTTTGAATTGAAAAAACCTTTTTGTGTTCACATAGCAGGATAGGCAGAGGGAACCTGGGAACCTAGTGTTAAGGTAATCCATTTATATTAAATTACTTCCGTTTCCCACTTTCCGACGATTTGTGGAGGCATTTCTTGTTGAATGGTGGAACTCGACATCGAGCCTCGTTATCACAGAGAAGATATAAAAAAATTAAATATTTCACTTCCTCGAGTGGGAATCGAATTTACAACTCACACGCTTGTGCGTCAGCGCCAAGACTGGCCTCTATTATCTAATGTTGATCGTTTCGTACGTCTGTCCACTTTACCAGTTACCAGGTAACAGTTACCTCTTACAATGTGTATTTCAATATGACCGCGGCAGCGAAGTCGCAGGTAAAACCTAGTATAATATAAAATTGTGAAACTTGCAGCATATTCGGGATACACATTTTAGTCACGTCCATTGTTAGATCCATCCGGCTCTTTCGTACTTTGAATAATTTACTACAGAATTATTTGAATGAAATATGCACCAATCTTTTGCGGTAGTTTCTTGTTGTACATTTCAAAAGTTCTAGATCCTTTTCGTTAATGGGAAGATGATATTGTCTCTTGTTTCAAAGCAAAGATGATATTTGGCAGATAATTTATCTATATAATACCTACATATTATAGTAGTTAAGTAAAAAAACATCATTCATATTTTAAGGCTTTTAATACAAATATTTAACTATTCTTAGCATGGAATAACACTTTAAGAACCATTTGAAGCCATCCTTGGCGCCTTGGCTTATATGTGCGACTGTAAGCTTGACAGGATACATATTTAATATTTTCATTTCCTCGCTCTAGTATCGAGGCAAAGCGCGGTGTTGAGTTCCACCACTCAACACGCAATGCTTGTAGAGGGTAACGGAAAGTGGGTAGCGTGTCTTAATGGAAAGTAAAAAAAACGTTTTTAAAATAATATCTCCAAAAACAAATCTACAAAATAACATAAATCAAAAGATCACTCAACACTAAAAGTAAAAAAAAAGCGAAACCGACAAACAATATACACTGTGCAAGCAAATTCAAACACAAGCGGAACAGAGGCCAATTTTGAAGTAATAATATCTGAAATCTGGGTCGATGAGCACTGCATAATAACATAAGTCTTAGTTCCATTGTATATTCTTTTAATAGCTTGTATTCGCGCTATACTTTTACTGTGGCACATAGAGGAAGAAGATGCATTTTGCGTTGATTTAAGCTAAATATTTGTGGACGATTTTTTTTTCCGCACTTTAAAAAGAAAAATACTATTTTTAGAAAATGCATAAAAAATTGAACGTAACGGGACATGAACCCGCGTCTCTAAATATTGAGTTTAAATCTCACTAATTTAACATTTTCGTAAGCTGTAAAACCTAAGCTGCCTAATTACCTTCTTTATTTTTCACATGAATTTACGAATTACATACTCATTATCGAAACTAAACGCTACACTTTCTCCTTTTAGAACGGAGAAATTAAAATAATTCGTTTCCCCTCATTGAAATCGAATCCACAACCAGTTCCCACTACACCACGACGGCTGCTATTTTCAAATGTATTTATTATCGCGTGCGCGGACAGTGCACAGTGTGCACAGTAGCACTGTGCTTGGTAAGCATTAGGCCACTTCGTGTCATGTAAATCATTCGGTGTAAATATTACCTAATAGTTTCACGAACAGGAGGACAAAATAAGTATATTTCAGCTTCTGTTGCCTTAAATCAGCTATAGATCACATTTCTTATTGAAAAGTTACGCGAGCTCATTTACATACATTCGTACATAGAAACATTACATGTAGGTATTATCTATTTGTGTGGCACAGTAAGATTGAACATAAAATAAGTTTTAATTAGACACAACGCCCGGGGTTAAGTTGCGTCACTTAACACGCCATATCTCGAAAAATTAGCAGAAAATGGGAGACTGACATAAGGTTCCCTCTATCAATCCTCTACATGCGAGAAAAAAAAGCGTGACGCTAAAAAATACGATCATAAACATCAAGAAGTATCACAACCGAGTCAAAATTAACAAAAACTATATCTATTAAAAGATATATATTAAAAACCACCCCCAAGGGAACATAAAGGGGATGAAGCAATATCATAACTATTCAACGAACTAATTAAGACGGTAAAATATTATCTGAGAAGCTGAGAGCGCCATGTTTGTACAAATGAAACATTTGACCGACTTAAACTGTATCTCTTTACTTTAATACTAGTGGATAAAAGAGATTTTCATAAGAACCACTTGATAATAGCGCTTCCGAGGATATTTCTAAAGAACTATTTATTCCTGGTTATTTGTATAAAGCAATTCTACGTTGAGAGGTAAGGCCATTGTAGAGGAACGGCACAGCGTCTGATTGTAAACGCGACGGTTGTGGGTTCGATTTCCATTTGGAGGAAAAAAAATGTTCATTTTATCGCTCTTGTAAGAAGACAAAGCGTAGCGTTGAGTACCGCCATTCGTTCCGATTAAGAACGGAGAGTTTTAATACTTTGGGTATTTACACCCCTAGCCGCTGTTATATACAAAAGAAATAAAAAATAAAAAGCAAACAAAGTCACCAGCATGTAGGTACACAGAAAAGTGGGACAAAGGAATATTCTATTAATGTCAAACTGCAAGGTTTCATAAGAGGATTTAGTCTAAGCCCGCACAGTGGAATGCTTGAGTGAGTCGCGTGTACAAGGTTCATTTTCCTATAACAATCTGTGCAAAACACGGATTTTTCTTACATTTTGAATATTTACACATTTATAGTAGGTAATTGATTGATTACTAAAATACACATTTATTATTAGGATTTCATTCAATTAATGAAAAAAATTACGCCTGCGTGTTGACATATCAATAAAAAAAATGTCCTCCGAAATGAAATATTACTGTTGACGAGGTAAAGCGCGGCGTTAGGTTCCGCAACAAAACACGTAATGCCTTCAGAATTCGACAGAAAGTGGAGAAAGGAAGTGTCTTAATGGAAACGGAGGGTCTTAACATTAAGTTCCCACATTCCATCTTCTTTAAACTAAGCTAAGTGCAGAATACAGCGTGATGGAACAAAAAAACTTAACTTTAGGCTTTTTCAATGCACATTTTTAGGAAAGTAGGTGGAAATAATCTTGAAAAAAAGGTACAGTTTCCCACTTCCCAATTTTTTTCAGTAAGAATAGAACCCACAACTATCACATTTGCAATCACATGGCCACTGCGCTACAATGGCCTATAATACACAAAAAAATACTGAGGTCACTATTTTTTTTATAATTACATTAACATATTGCCACATATCCGCTAAGTACACAAATTTCATCACAATCACCACTACGCTAGTGTTGTAACACTTTAGGATTCACTTAATCGATTTTTTATGCAATTTTCGGATTTCATGTCAATTAAAATAGACGGTTTCGGAATTCTCGATCCGTTTCACTACACCAGAACGGTCTTCTCGATTTAACGTAGGGAGAACCAATCGGAAAGATATGGTAGTTAACGTTTTTTTTTTAATTTGAATCTGTATATCTTTATAAGCAGTGTTTTAAAACTGGGTCAAAAAACTAATAAAAAAGATTTAATATATTCATTTCCTCGAACTGGGCAGAAGGCAAAGCGCGGCGTTGACTTCCGTCACATAACCCGCAATGCCTCACGAATTAGGTTCTACATTCTTCTATGTAAAGTTTAACGTAATACGAATGTAATATAGCCCATTATAGTCTTCCTCAATAAACGAACTAATAAGAAAAAAAATTAAACTAGTCGTTTCCGAGATTAACGGGGTGAACCAAACGAACACTTCGATTCATATATAAAATCAAAATGCCCTTACTCTACAGTATTCACGTATAGAGCAAGCACTGTGCAGGAATCAGAGCGTGTCGCTTATACATTTGCATATTTCATATATTTGAACATTGTAACTATTTTTACGATGAAACTGTTATTGCAGTATAATTACTGTTTTTGTTTGTTTTTCCTTGTTTCATATTATTATTACACCGAAGTTACAATAAAATGAAACAGATTTTTTTTTTTACTTATTTAAAATAAGATTTTTGTTTCGTCTCACTAATAATCCAGAATACAGCATAGTAGGCAGAGAATTCTCCGCTTCCTACCCAATTTCAAGACATTTCGTGTTGAGTGGCGAAACTCAACGCCGTGCTTTATTTTATCCGAGCGTAAAAATCAAAACGATTTATTACCCCGAATAGGGACAGAACCCGAAACCGTCGCGTTGGCAACTACGGCTACAATAGTACACCACTATGCACCCGATAATTGAATGATTTTCATTTAGATATACCTTTTTTTATTTTCTTAGATATAGAAGGTATAATCTCAAGGACATCCAGTACTTAATATCACAAAAAATGTAGAAAAGAAATAATGAAATAAAGCATGATCGAAAGCAATTCGCCAGTTTTCAGGTTATTTAGTTATTTTTTCATAATTACTTTAATAATTGCTAGTGTAATTTGTCACTAAAACGTATTACGTGAATGCCTCCAACTTAAATGGCGGCCGTTACTTATGACGTATGAATAAAAAACAATGATTGCATAATAAGTTAAATCCTCTTTTAAAAGAAAAAAAATATGTTAATATTAAAGAAAAATTAAGAAATAATATCGGAATGTAATTTATATTTTTAAGTTACATGGAGATTCTGACTAAACACAACGGTTGGGGATTCGATTCCAGATTGAAAGAAATCATTTTTTTTTTCTTCTTCGCCCTCTGGTACGCAGTGAAGTACGAAAAAGCACGAGGTTGGCATATTTAAAATAAAAAGATTTTCAGAATATTAAATAAATATTTTAAAATATTAAGCTAAAAATCTTTTAGTTCGCTTTAAGTAATTAGCTATAAACAATAATAAATCAAAGATAATGGCAACATTTAAATTTTAAATGGCAACAATTATAGCAAATTCTTCAACTGGCTCGACAGCCAGTCCCATTATGTCCATACAAACCGTGCAGTTCCGCGGGAACATATGAAAAAGTGGACCGAGTATATATAGGTATTTTACCTACATGGTGAAGACTTATAAGACTTACCAGTCGGTGGCTTTCACCATTTTTTCATCATTTTGATTAGGAAGTAGGTAATCTTACTAATATGTATTTACATATGTATTTGTGGTTTTTTAGATTAACGCTGTATTTCACACATAGCTGGGTAAGGGTAACCAAAAACACTATATGATAAAAAGAAAATGTAAAAAGTAAATTCTAAAAAAAATTAACACAAAAAAACGAAAAGAACAATGAGTTACGTCCCAAAGTTACAAAAGCGACAATTCCAGTCCGTTAATGCAATGATAATGTGAAAGAATTGTAATCTTTTGAATATTTAAAAAGGTAGGCCTCGTCTCTCATACCTACTTGTACAGTTGAGTTTCCGACGTAATCCCGTTTCTAAAATCGAAAGTATTTTTCCCCCTAAGCGGTATATTTTATGGTTTATACTTTTAAATCTGTATTACTTTTTACGCTTTTTACGGTTAAAAAGGTTTTTTTTTAGATTCACGCCATATCCCTCACTTTACGCCGAATTCTGGAGGCATTGCGTTATTAGTGGCGGAACATATGAAATATTTATTTTACTCGAATGGGAATCGAACCTACAACCTGTCGAGTTTAGAGTCACTCTTCATGCCCCTGCGCCACGACTGTAAGGCCGTAGCCTTCCATACATATTTAAAATGTAGTTGACAAGGTGATTCACATATAATATTTAGAATATTTATCCACATGGCTTTACGACTCATTGTGATAAGTGCGTGATGTCATCATTTTTAACGGTTAAAGTTACATAAAAAAATTAAGAGGAAAACAATTTCAATGTATAATATTTTAAATCTTATAGTCCTTGCAATTTGGGTAGAAGAATATTGAATTGAAATATATAGTTATACACAACGGATCAGACAAGCTTAGCTCTCATTTTCATCAAATAAATAAAATTATTTTCACGCTGTATCTCGTATACAGCAGGGTAGACAGAGAGAACCTAAGTGTTAAGACACCCCGTTTCCCACCTTCCGTCCCAATTTTCGGGACACTGTCCGTTGAGGCAGAACCTATACTCACCCTAAACTCGTTTTATATTATCATTATTTTTTTTTAACCTTACCAACCTTTCCATATTACAATAAATGTAGAAAAAATTGTACTAAACTCTTTGTTCGTAGGAATTGAACCCTCAACCGTCACGTTTACATACAGACTGAGCCGCTGCTACGTGACAGTCTTAGTAGTACCTACTATAATTTTCTTACCTATATTAATCTAAATGTCTAAATCCCAGTCTAACATAATTGACATTGGGTCTTGCATAATTAATTAACAACACAAGCTTAACTACATTACATTATTAAATGTTAGTTTACAATTCAAATAACATTTGAAATACACACCTATGTATGAAATTATGTTAAATTTCACCCTTAAATAAACCTATGTAATACATATGAGCCCAGTCGAGGACTTGTGGCGCAGGGGCACAAGTGTACGCCTGGAAGCGCAACAGGTTCGGATTCGAGTACCTACCATTCGAAGAAATGAAATATTTAATATTTTCATTTGCTCGCTCTGGATACGGGGCAAAGGTCGTCTGGTAACGCAGCATTAGGTCTGGCCAATCAACATACAATGCCTCCAAATCCAGAAACGGAGTGTCTCAACACTAGGTTCTCAGGTTACTTCTGCCTACCCATTTGTGTTCGAGATAAAGCGTAAAGCAGATATAAAATAATACATAATACATACTAATTTTTACGTTAGTTGGCACGTTACTCTAAATGTAGGGTTGTATGGATAAAATCAACGTGATTAATATAAACTATCCAACACATTTTTTGCTCAATTCGAACCAGTAGTTCTTGAGATTGGCGCATTCAACCTAACATACTATTCAACTTAATAATACGAATATAGATGTAGATATTGTATCGATACGTTGTAGAGTAACTTTAGCGCCATATATTTCGTACCAAGCCCAGTCCAAAGCAAAACGAATGCCAAACGGTCGGCGTGAGTCATAGCTGGTTAAACTATTTAACAGTTACATCATCCTATCACATTATAGATAATATTAAATATATACATATACTAATTTTATTTTCATATTGGCAGAGAGGACTTAGTGACACGTACATGAAGCTGATTAGGCAGAGGAAACATAGTGTTAAGACACTCCGTTCACCATTCAATTCCTGAGGCATTGCGTGTTCAGTGGTGGAACTCAACGTCGCACTTGCCTCGACCTGTCGCATTTACAGTCGCACGCTTGGGCCCCTACACCACAACTGCCTTAAAACTTTAGTACTCTAGTTTCATTTCAAAGGTATATGTATACACCGGCTTCAGTTATCAGTTTGTCTTTAAAGTAATTTTGCAGTAAACCTCAAGCTATATAAAAGCAACTTCCAATTACCGTCTGTTATATAATTTAAATTATTTTTCACCGTAAAAATATTCGTAGTAGTTTTCTGAAACTACGACCTTTTGTTTATCTCCGAAGCTATTTTAGCACTAAAACTAAATTTTGACAACAATTACTATTAGGTATGTTAGTAACACAATTTTTACTAATTACATAAAAAAAAAAATTGAATTCAAACTACAAAAAATGCAATTTTGCAGCTCATTTTAGAATAGAATTAACCAAAACAACCACAAAGAATGTGGATTCTAATTTCACATAGCAGGTCGCATTTGTAGTATTTTCAAGGCAGTTTTTTTAGACGCCATGCTGTATCCCGCACACAGCAGGATAGACAAAAGTTCAGAAAGTCCGTATCCCACTTTCTGCTGCACTTCGAGGGTGTCCTCGACAAGAAAATAATTTTTAAATACAAAAATATGGAGAAAAATTATGAATATCCCATAAATACTTATATGCATGTAAATTGAAGTAAATCAAGTCACACGACAGCCACGTCCACGCTATGACATCGCTTATTATCGAAATTGGCATTTTGACATCTGAATAACAACCGTTATCGGCCGCGGTAAATTAATCACACGATCATTTTGAAAGTTTTCCTTTAAAATTGAAATTATATAAATCCTTGATTATTTATTATGTAGAAGTGTACAACTTTGAGAAATATATTCTATGTTTTGTATAAAATGGCCTTGACGGACAGACAGACAGACGAATAACAAAATTATCCTATAGAGTCGTTCGGGGCTTTTTGGTAAAATTATAAACAACCTCATTTTTCAGACATTTCTCAAACACTCCACGATAGCGTTTATAAATTATTTATTATTCGTTATCATATATTATTTATCATTTATTTTTCATACAAATAAAAAATAAACCATAAAAAAATATAATATAAAAAAACACATGGAAACAAAAGACACGAACGGTAATTTCAGTAAAGTGCAAACACGTGTAATCTCTTCATACACACTCGCGGGGTAGGTACTAGTAGGTAGGTGGGTAGGTAGGTATATGCGGAATTTTGATCCGCTCCATTCATTATCGAGTAGTGCACTCTTGGGAGCTTCGAAATTAAAGCGTCTTGTCACGAAACTATTGTAAAACGCACGACAACGTAATCTATATATATAAAATCGAAAGGTCACTCACTCATCACGAAATCTCAAAAACTACCAGAGCTAGGAATCTGAAATGTTGTATAGGAGTTACTTATAGGACGTAGGTGCTCGCTAAGACGGGAATTTGCAATATTCGACTTCTAAGGGGTTGTTTTTGGGGTTGAAAGTTTGTATGAAACTTCGTTACTACAAATGCTAGGAGTCTCAAATTTTGCATGGACGTCACTAGGACGTAGTCATGGAGACAGAAATTAATAATAACTTAGTTCACGCGGGTGAAACCGCGAGCGGGCCGCTAGTTCTAATATAAAATTTAAAATTATTTTTGTGTTGTGCTGTGGTAGCGTTTGACTGTAAACGCGACGGTTGTGGGTTCTATCCCCACTCGGGGGACAGATTATATGAATTTATTTTTATTTTCCTCGCTCAAGTAACAAGTTGAGTTGTGCCACTTAACATTTAAGCGAAAAGTGGGCAGTAAGGTTAAGGTATTAACACTAAGTTCCCAAGTTCCTCCTTTCTAACTTGCTATATTCGGGATACAGCGTGAAGCTTTTAATATGTATAATTGTACATTCGATTCCCGCTCAATAATCCCACAGGTTGGTTACAAAATATAAAAATCAAACCAAAACCGTAGCTAGATCGCTGTAGGTATACCTACATAGGTACATAAAAGCTGTTGAAAACGAGTTATTCCCCTCTAGTGCGTATCTGCATTCTTCAAGACCGGGGTTGTATGAATGGGTGGAAAGGCTCATTGAAATGTATGGGAGAGATTGGGTCGATTGACACTTTCGTTATAATCATTTTTTAGTGTGCGTGTTTGTCTGTGTGCTTAGAATGTTTAAATAGGACGATTTTAAATTAAACGATTAAATATTCATTTTGTTACATTTAAAAGCTGTCGAAAGTTTATATAATAGGGTGGGTATGTACTTTTCTTAGAAAGTGTGTTTTAAAAAAGAGCTTTATTAATATAATCATGATATTTTCATTTATATTACAAGTTTCTGAAGATTTACAATCTTTACAAGAATACTTTTAAAAAATCTTTACAGATAACAAAACAAGAAAAAATATTTCATTTGAACAAAAAATATATTTTGTATAGTTTAACGTCTTTTAAAACGCTACAGCAGTATTTACTTGGTAAAGATAGACAAAAAAAAGAGAAGGAAGCCACAGTCACCTAGTGGCAATGAGTCTTGAGTTATCATTCTCATATGATAAGAAGTTTATTATTAGGTTAATTGACCATTACGTGCACCACTATGTAGGCTGAAATAATTTAATTTAAAGCTTTAACTTAACCACCATTATTCTAAGTTTGAATACGTTTTATATGAGCCTAAGCTCGAATAGTCTATAAGTAACCTCTGAAGAGTTCTACTATTCAGGTTACATGGGTATAAGTCAACATAATAAAGGCGCAAAAAAATAAATAAAACAAAGTGATTTTACACTAGATTATTATTATCTAATCCAAGAAAAAATAGAAAAAAAAAATTATAAGTTTAAGTTTGCCTTTAGAACCATATTTCGCAACGATTATTTAGAAAATAGTTCCATTCGAGTTTAAAGTGCCGTTATCAGTGTTGAAAAAAAAACGATGGGCAGTAAATACGATAACCTTATCTCGACAGTTCTTTTCAAATAAATCGCGAAACGCGGCCATAGTATCAAGATTTTATTTATGCCCTACTTTAGAACTAATCGTCAGTTATATTAGTACCAAATATTTCATACTTTAGCGACGGACGGGGCGAAGTAGTTGCAGGTTGGATTCCCACTCTGACAAATACGTAGATATAATGACTATAAACCGTTTTCATTAATCATCATCATTAATAATCAAATAAGTTAATAACCAATATAAAAACTATTAATTGCAATCAATCCCTAATGGAGAACACTGCGTGTGACAGTGACAAAAAAACAAACTAAATCAACCAAAAACGCTCTAACCTTGATCAAATAAAACTATTTATAACACATTTTTTACTATGACAACACTGTGAGAACATATCCACTGCGACCCGAAGAATGCACGTCGAGTGGGGGTTCGAGAACCGGTTTGTATGGATCATCGACATACTCGTATCCTAAATTGTAAAAACAGTGTAGACTCGGTTAAGTAACTGTCCTTGTACTTAACTGGTTTTAGGATTGTGGTTAAACCATATTAACGTTCGTTTAATATCGTGCTCGTGGAGGTACCCCACTAAAGATGGTCGTCGATTTGATTTTTTTTAAGGATTTATTTTAAAGCTTCAAGCTATATCCTGCGTTTAAAATAATAAGTAGAGGTGACCTAGCTAAGACACTCCGTTCTCCAAATCTCCGCCCAATTAGTGCGACGTTCCGTGTTAAGTGGCGGAACCTAACGCGGAATGCCGCGATTTTCTTTATCATCAGGGCAAGTAAATGAAAATATTTAATATTGAGAAAAACGTGAATTCATCAATTCAATTATTTTGATTATATTATTGATAATTAATTATATTTTTTTCTTAACACTATGTAGGTAGTAACAAAAAAAATGTAAGCAAAGTAGTAATAGAAAAGGAAGGTGGGTCGTAGTATTCAATACCTATTTATTTAGACCTATCGTCGTTTAAAGAGGCTGCTCTAGATGCATAATCAAATTGAAAAGACCTAGCCTTGAATAGAATTGAAGGGTAAATTCAATAGATAGACGTTTTGTGTCCAATTAACCGTAAATACTGAAAGCGAGAGCTACCCTCATTTCGTTAATATTAAACAAAAAGTGAATGGAAAACAAAATTGTTTATTGCTTCACGCTATATACCGCATATAGCAGGGTAGGTAGAGGGAACCAGGGAACTTTTGCAAACTATAATAATGGGAAAAGTTTCTGGGAAAAGGAAACCAGGCGGTAGAAGAAAATCATGGCTGAGGAACATCAAAGGATGGACGGGAATTAAAACCGCCGTAGATTTAATTCATTTGGCCGGGGACAGAGTTAAGTATGTGAACTTGACTTCTAACCTTCACTAGTTGGAGAGGCACGTTGAGAAGAGGGAATTTACTTTGAAGACATTGCGTATTGAATAGTGAAACCCGTGCTTTGTCTAGTTCTGGCAAAAAGACAAAGCTCGGCAATATGTTCTCCTAGCTCTGGAGACAGGAAAATGAAAATAATTTATTACCCTGAATAAAAATCGAACCTACAACCATCACGTTTACAATCAAACGACATCTAATAGTTCATTTAAATAAAAAAATATTTAACAAAATATATTATTGAGGTTGATTGAAGCAACGTTCACTCGTTTTGATGGGTTTGCTTCTTTTTTGTAGCAATTTATCCTATTTTATGTAGTTTAAATATAATTAATGGCAAAAATGTCTTATCAAACACGGCTATCACAAGTATGATAAGATAACAACACCACAAGCTATATATGGCGTGATATAATTGATAAAATTATTATACATAGGTACAATTTACAATAGTGATGCAGGTGGACAAAAGTGTACAAAACGAAATATTTAATATTTTCAATTTCTTGCTCTAATAATGATTCAAAGCGCGGCGTTGAGTTCCGCTACTCAACACGCAATGCCTCAAGAATTCGGCGGGAAGTGGGAAACGGGTGACAACCGAGTGGCCGGCCTTCTGGGGAACGTATTGTCTTAACTGTCTATCTGTAAACGCGACAGAATAATCCATACATTCCTTCGCTCTGATGACAAGTTCCGCCATGCCTCGAAAATTGGGCGGTGCGTTAGAGATGGAGTGTTTCAACAGCTTTCGTTGTTTACTAAAGCTTCTTGCTGGAGCTAAAGAAAAAATGATAATATTAGACATAGAAATCACAATGATATTTAATATCAATGATATAACCCACCATTTATAATATACCTGCTCAAGTTTGTTAAACATGGTTGGGATGCCGCAAGTTCGATAACCGCGTATTATATTTCAATTGAGAATACTTTAATTTATAAAAGTGACGAAATGAATTTTTATGTTTATTTGTAAAAAATATATGTAATATACTATTATGGTGACTAGAGGCCGTAATAAGAAAAATAAACAATTGGAAAATAAAAAAATAAAGATTTTTTTGGCTTAAATTTCAATGGCTGACTTCAAAATTATAAAATCTTTGTAAAATTATTTTTCACTTTTTAGTTCGTTCTTAGAAATCGGTTTTTCTTTTTCTTAGATAAAACTGTAATATTTTAAAGGGCATATCAATAACATCTATAATGAAATGCATAAATAACAAAAAGAAAAAGAAAGACAATATTCTAACAACGCCATTATACTACATACAAATACAATACAACTATTTCACCGAATCATAATTGATACTTACAAATTAGTTGTAAGTTCTAACCGAAAGTAATTCAATCGGGTGCGCCTCGGGCCTTCGCTTAGTTGAATACTTGTCGCGACTATTAGATATTAAGAGAGAAGTATGTATTAATAGTTACCGCTAAAGCAACGACATTGGTATAAATAGCTGTAATTAAAAATTTTACTGCTAAAAGTTCGAAGAACGTTCTAACATTAAGTTGTATCGTCTAAAATTCAAACCCGCGCCTCTTGGAAGCTGTCCAAGCCTTTTAACCACTAAACCATAAGTTCTTATCAAGCTACGAGTATATCGAAATACATAATTATTATAACATGCATCATATATGGCTATACACGCTTTTTACAAATCATTTACGTTCTAAGACAAATAGAATAACCAAACAAAAATCGGCGATGATTCCCGCCTATCCCACTACGTGCGGGATACAGCGTGCAACTAAAGAACAAAAAACAATATAACAAAACAAACAAAAAACCACTTGACATCTATAAAAAAGTGATTAATCAAATTCAAAGTAATTGCATATTTAGTATTCTAGAGCATTCCTAGATAGAAAGTACGCGTAGGTTACTCGTATTCGTATGTAGACTGACTGGCATCAGATGCATATCCTGTTTCAACTGGTTTAAGACCATATATATATCACTGGGTATTCTGATATCATCTTATTGAACGTGGTGGTTACCACTTCTATTCCCATGTCAGGTAATGGTTATTTCTTTGTTATTAATAAAAAAAGCAGTACCTAACAGATTTTTATATTCACCGCACAATGTTTTAAGAGGGACGAAAAGTGGAGAATGAGATTAATTATATCATTAAGCTTTAAATGTTCTGGCTATTTAAATATTATTATTAAGCTTATTTTTTAAAATAATAAATAAATCGTGGCGCAGGCGCACAAGCGAATGGCTAACCACGACAGGTTGTAATGTAATTTCGAAATGAAATATTTAATTATTTCACTTTCTCACTCTGGTGACGAGGCAAAGCACGGCGTTGAGTACCGCCAACACGCAACACCTCCACAATTCTAGCGACTGGCTTCTAACCAATCTATATAAATATATGTAGAATAAGATAAGATAATAAGATATAAGAATGCATCCAGCCCAGCTTGCACCGCGTCTGTCATCGAGCGGCGGGCGTTTACGATCGCACCAGAATACCGTTGCATACGTTTATTGTTTACACTCTAAAAATAACTAGAAGTCAATGTCGGCAGTGTACTCTCAAGGTGCTTTTGAATGACACGAGATTTTTAGGTTAAAATTCTCGTTGTACGTAATAAATACTTTTTCTGTAACTTCACGCTGTACTTGGCGGAGAAGGCAGAGGGAACCTGGGAACCTATAGTAAGTTTGTAACCGCTGTGTCTAAACCCTGGGTTCCCAGATTCCTTGCCTTCCCTGCTAAGTACAGGGATAAAGCGTGAAGCTATAGCGATAACAAAACTCGTATAACATCTTAAAGCTCGATTTACAAAAAACAAGGCTACCACAACCAAAAAAATCAAATCAAAGCATTGAAAGGCAATCAGGGGCCCGATATTCTAATCGTTTCATTAAACATCCTAAACTAACATCCACGTCCACGTCCTGGCTGTGGGAAGGCAAACCGGTTGATTTAGATACCGTCAATGAAGTTACTTTAGTCTTTGGCCGTCACGATTTTATAATACTGTTTGTATTGATTAAATATATAAAGAAATAATATGTTGTATAGGTGAAGAGTATGTTTATTTGAGCGCAGTAATCTCAGGAACTATTGTAATATTTTTATATTATCACTAATAATTTATCGAACTGTACCTGCAGTTAGAATTACCTAGGAAACTTAAAAAGTGTCATATATGCTTACGGACTTTAGACTTTTTCGATAAACAGACTTTCCACAAAAATAATTTTGTAATTGCAAGCAGTAGTTCCTGAGATGAGAACGTTTGACAAAATCAATACTTCAGCTTTTTTATAATACTAACTATAGATAGAGTATAGATTATGAGAACGAACGAACGATACGAACCTATTGTGAAAGACTCTTCGTTCCCAACTTTCTGCCAAATTTTCGGGGCATTGGTGATCGACAGAACTCAACACCGCGCTTTCGCCTTAATACCAGAGCTAAACAATGAAAATATTAACAAATAATAATCCACTCCACCGAGTTGTAATCGAAGTCGCAACCGTCGCGTTACAGTTTCGAGTACACGCGTGTGCTACTGCGCCACGACGGTCACTATACAAATAGTTATTTAGTATTTAAGTTTCAACAACACAATAGAAACATTAGCTGCGTTATACACCGCCTAATACATGAAATGGTTACGGCCGACGGTCAGATAACGCTATTGATAACATTTTGTTACAGAAAGTGAGTACGTATTATTTTATACAAGTTGTTGTATTAGAGTGTATTACTTCCTATGTAGATAGCCAGTTCGATATTTGAGTAGAGTAGATTCATTTCATTGTAGATAATGATGATAAAAATGTATACTTATAATATATTTTTTATATACACCGATGTTTTAAAGCCTGTGAGGCTAGGTATCCTGCATATAAGCGTAAGGTACGTAAAGGGTACCTGGGAACCTAGTGTTAACCCACTTCCGTTCTCCACTTTAACAACTTCAATTTAGCTAGTTTATAATAATAAACAATTTAATGGTTACAAAAGGCGAATGAACTTAGAAATTTCATATTTAAATATAGAGTAGAATTTAAATGCGGGATCGTTATCAGCGATAGCTGTTATCACCACGCGATTTGAATGAGTCGACAATTGATTGATAGTATGGAAACATAAAATTGATATTATTCTTCTATTATTGTACTAATAGCGCTATAACAGTGTAAATAGGCATAAAGAATATGTGGAACTTAAAAGCTCAAATTTGTAAAAACGGTACGAAAATAAAGGTAAATAGATACATATGTATATTATATATATCAACTCCAAAATACGTGCATACCCATATATCAAAAACTACTGAGCCGATATTGATGAAACTTAATTAGTCCGCTAAGTTTGGATTTTGATTGATTTGATTTTAAAATTTACCACTACTTGGAAACCTGTATAGAAATATAAAGCTCAAATGTTATTAAATTCCAAAAATATATATATTTTTAATATATAATAAAAACTTTTTAATTGAAGTAAGTAGGTTAATATTTTTTTTAAAAAATAGACCGTTAGGTAAGATAAATTAACAAGTAATCTAGACTTATACTTTTTTAAGCTTTCCTTCCCTAAATGTGAAATAACACTAAAATTTTTCAAATTAATATTAGATTTATTAAAAACAAATTGTCTTCTTGTACATCAAGAAGTAAGCTTTTTCTGATATAATAATTATAAAATAAACAAAAAACCATGATTGATAGCCTTGTTATCAGAAAGTGACGCTGCCAGTTGCCACGAGACGTGATAAAGAAAATGATGTAAATTCAATATAATTGACATGTGGGCGTCGTAGGAAGGGTCTGTGTGATGCATTTTTAAATAACTTGTATGCATAGGCCGTAGTGGCGCAACGGCACAGGGTTGTAGACGCAACGGTTGTGAGTTCGATTCCCACTTAGGGGCTTCCCGTTTAGGGGCTACGCCTAATTTTTAAGACATTACAAGTTAAATGGAGACAATAAACGCCTTCTTGTTAAATTGGAGCGCATCAAAATAATTTACTCCGATTAAAAATTGAACCCGCAACCATCAAGTTTACAGACGCAGACACCGACGACCTCTGACGACCTCTATAGTAACACATTATTTAAAAACCAAGATTACATGTACCTACGTTTAACGCTTCCAACCGATTTTATAAAACTCAAAACTCAAACTTAAACTGAAAAAACTAACCAAAGAGACACTTAGGAATTCGATCCATAAATGGTGTGTTTTTTATACCTACCTACATACATGCGGGATCTTTGTTCGTCGATGATTGATAACCTCGAGTCCAGAACACGATTCGTTGGCAGCGTGTGATAAAAATAATATACATAATTTGAAGATAATGTAAAAAGCTAGCTTTTAAAAAAAAATATAGCTCCACGCGGTAAATCCTGTATGACACAGGCACAGACTGGTTATAAGAAAAAGGGCGGCGTTGAGTTCCGCAAGTCACAATACGCAATGTCTCCAACTTGGACAAAAAGTGACGTTTCATAAAGTTTTTTCCAATCCTTTGCCACCGTTGGGTAAACAAATAAGTATGGTAACTATAAAATCCTTAACAAATGCGTTTCAGTATTCACTCTATATGATGCAAAATATACATGAAAGAAAACAAAATACGCAAATGAATTGAAAATTACATCACCTTAATTATAATTCACAAGTAATATCTAATAAGAATTCTTAGTAATCTAGAATTACTAAGAATTCTTATTAGATATTACTTAGTAATTTAGAATTTATAAACATAACATTCTTATCCTCTCGACAATGTACGAGTATGTTATAACTATTTAAATCAATACCAAACATTATTTATATATAACTATTCTTTCGCTTTCAAATAAACTAAATCTTCAGTTTTATAATATTAGTTAATATATGTAGATAGTATAGATAAAACTAACCTGTATTAATAGTTTTATTAAAAATATATAGATATTCTATATAACATTATCATGACTTATTTCAAGAGATGACTAAATTGTGACGTCAGTTTTCACTGTTTCATAAATAAAATATGTCCTTATCGCCATATATACAGACTACTTAAAATATATGAATCATATTAATAAACACAAACAACACACAAATCATGTAAAATGTCATCAGATTTTCATAAAAAAACTATTTCGCATAGATCTAACATAGCCAGGCAGACAAAAAAGATCTTATATCAATACACTCCGTTCTCCACTTTAATATCTATTTATTGCCCCAAGTGAGGTTAGAATCCGCTACCATTTCGATTAGAGTCAGATGTCCCACTGCTCTACGATAGCCACCTTAAGCTGTCAATATTCGTATTCTAGCTCTGGTAACAAGGACAAGTCCGGCATTAAGTTACGTCACTCAACACGTATTATCTCGCAAATTTACTATAAAATTTAAGACTTCAGACTCTTCAGAGTGTCTTAACACGAAGTTCCGTCTACCCTACTATTGAAGCGTGCAGCTAACAAAATAGATATAAAAATAATCAAATGATAAAACAAGGATGTGAAACGACTCATATTACGACACCTATCGCGGAATGCTGTTATAGAAGAAAGTAACAATTTCAATGTGAACTGAGGAATAATCTGTGAATGACTTCTTCATGTTTCTCACATATTTATAAGAAAGTTGATTCTTGTGTGTTTATTTGACATCTTTACATAGCAGTATATGGCCAATACATTACTGTAAATTTCTTTTATAAGTTACTAGTGCGGTTCCCAATCGAAGTAAGATTTTAAGCCGAAACTGATCTTCAGCTTTGGTCTTAATTTCGGCCGAAACCAAAATTTTCAAATCATTCACGTTTCACACAGCAGAGGGAACCAAGTGTTAAAACACTCCGGTCCCTTTCCGCCAAATTCTTGAGGCATTGCGTGTTGAGTGGCGGAACTCAACGCCTCGCTTGGCTGTTTGCCAGAGCGAAGACATGAATATACCCATTGTGATACGGTGTAAAGCTATGAAAAAACAAAATAAAAATGCATAAAATCATAAAACTTGGTAGTAATGTGTGAAGGTTGTCAGTTTTTATCAATACGATAATATGGTATCATCGAGGTAGTCTGATGATGGAGCCAAGACCTGAACAGTAGAACTCTTTAGAAATTACTTGAATTACTAGTAACTATTTAATAAATAGAAGAAGATATACAAAAGGGAAATTTAAACATTCATTCTATCGTCGCATTGAGGCACAATTGGACTACAATAGTTAAATTTAAATACGTTATGTTTATTTTTAAGACATTTTTTCCTTACTATATAATTATTATATTTCACTATAAATAAAATAAGGTAAATATGTGTTTTTATTAATTAATTAAATCAATATGCAGTAAAACGAAAATAAAAGGAAGGAAGGAAACAATTATTCATTATTTGTCCCAAATGTCTGTTAACAGAAAAACAAAAACAATGTATATGTAAGGTAAGCAACATTGATTGAAATTTTAAAAAAAAATTAGCTTTACGCTGTATTCCGCACACAGCAGGGTATGCAGAGGGAACCTGGGAACCTAATGTTAAAACACTCCGTTCTCATTAACACATTTCCGTGCCCCACAAACAACCCATTTTGTTAAGTCATGACATTCATAATTATTTCATATACGATAGCGTTAATTCTCGCATGTGTATAAAATTTCCAACGACGTTGTCAGGTTGAGTTGTGATGTTAAAATTTCTCTTACAAAACATAATTTTTAAGGCTTTAAGGCTAGGGCTTTATAATAATAATTCTAGGAATAGCGACATATACGAGCCCGTAGTGGCGCAGTGACACAGTTTCCGACTGTA
Source organism: Heliconius numata (assembly GCA_016802625.1). Taxonomy (NCBI): domain Eukaryota; kingdom Metazoa; phylum Arthropoda; class Insecta; order Lepidoptera; family Nymphalidae; genus Heliconius; species Heliconius numata. The sequence goes on along the minus strand of JAEBDU010000048.1, from coordinate 823,614 downwards.
AGCCAAAAAGGTTTCGGTTCGATGAATGAATGAATGATGAATTATAAAAAATAACTAGTCACCATCAGTCATCAATAAGCTATAATTATTAAGAAATGTAAATATTTTAAAGATATTGTGTATAAAAAATCTTATTTAAGCATCACTTAACCTTAGTTTAGAGTTTTAGAGTAAATCAGTTAAATAATTAAACAAAATATTAATAATGATACCAATAATGAAAAAGAGTATAGACCAAATACAACATTTAAATAAAAACAAAAGAATCTATCATATATATCTAAATATAGGTAAATTTGGTACATTCTCTCTACCTAGTACATACAAAGCCAACTTAGCGCTAGTGTTATGAACTTTCAATCCAAACATTCCATTTTCCTTCGTTTGGCTGTTCCACTTTCGTCAGAACAAATACAGAAATGCCAGTTGTTTCCTGCGGAGGCACGGCGAGGTATGTCTACATTGACTCTACAAAGTATTCATGCTGCACTTAGTTTGATAAGGTTTTGAAAAATATATAAATGTGTATAAAGGAAAAAAATACTGTTGATCTACTAAGATAATATACATATGGGTATATATTATATAATTGTTATTATTTAATAGAATAGCTACATGCTTTATCCCGCATATAAATGAGTGGCTTTTAAGATACTCTGTTCCCCATTTTCGGCAAATTGTTCGAGATACTGCATGTTGAGTGGCGGAATTCAGCGCCGCGTATTGTCTACGCACCATAGCAATAAACTGGAAATATAACATCGAAATCGAAGCCACAATAGTTTCAGTCAGTTACTGTACCGCTATGACTGCTATTAGTAGTTATCATTATTTAATACCTATATAATATTGCCAAAGAATAAAGAACAAAAATGCATTTTTTTGAGCTAAGTCACTGCGAATTTATTTTAAATATTTAAGTAAAATCATAATATTAGATTTTCTTGAAACTGCCGCGAATAATGTATAAAGAAATGAATCATCATTTAACGACGAAGTTTTTTAGAATCGCTTGCAAAAAGAAAATCTCTGAATACATTTTTTTTAATCAAACGTCATAAATATCAAACGTGCACCACACAAAGTAACGAGCTACCAACATTAAAAGAGCATTCTTAGAAAATAAACAGACGATAAGACATACATACAACATTCATACATTTTTATTTCGCTTTGATCGTAGTACTGTTTTTTGTGTAGAACAATCTCCTATATCATTTAAAGGGATGTGGTTACTGCATACACGAGTGTTCACCCGAACGAGACGCCCTTGCGACGTACGAATGAGATGAAATAGTGCTATAGTGAAAACCACTACACATTTAATAGTAAAACTTTTTAAGATCAAAAAGCGTATGTTAAGCCACATTTAGATTTGAAGTTGTGTGATGGAAAGCTTTGGCTGATGCTCGGTTAATGGTTGGTATTTTATATAGAATAGAGTTGATACATTAATATAAAGATGTAAGCATAATGGAGATTTTTTTATAAAATATAATAATTTTTTTTTCAGCTTCACGCTCTATCCTGCATATAGCAGGGTAGGCAGAGGGAATCTAGTGTTAAGACATCCCGTTCCCTACTTATGGGAAGCGGATCGCAATCCCGTGGTTAGTCTAATATCACATTGAGTTTGTATCAAAAGGGAAACACAGAAGTGGAACATGGGTAAGTGATCGATCACACAGACTCTACCTAACATAAAAAAACACAAAGAAATAAATAAAATGCCGCCGTGGGACAACGATTAGGCACTTTCAATATCTATTACTTCATTAATTCAACATACATACATTTTTTCTTTAGCTTTACAGATAAATTGACAAACCAACGGAGGAAAAAAAGTATTTTAGTTATTGTTATATAAAAAAGTTTTCATATTTTTCAACTTTAAAGAGACACCGTCAAAGCGTGCGAGGTGACGCATTACTGCTAAAATTAGAGCCCCGGGTAAGTTGGAAAATAAGAGAAAGAATGGACCATGTATGTATTTATGTATGAAAGATTTGTATAGCCCTTGCGTTAGTGCGTTAAGAACTTTGTTTAGTATCTGTGGACTAAATGACTGCGTTTATCTTTTAGCGTTCTTTTTTTTGCTTTTTATTTTTTTTTTATTTTCGTTTTACACCGCATATACCATTATTTTACCTAGTGTTAAGACTCCCCGTTTTCCACTTATCGATTAATTTTCGAGACCATGCGTGCTGAGTGGTGGAACTCAACGCGGCGCTCCGCCTAGATCGGAGAAATACAAAGTGTATATTACTTAATATCATTAAAATTCAAATTACATCTTTAAAAATAACAAAAAATACAAGCTAAGAATATATCTCAAAACTAAAACAATAAAGTATCTCAAACAGAATAGAGAATAGACACCAAAATAAATAAACAAGCTACTGTTATTCATATACAGGACGTGTTTCCGCTGTGAATTGTATAAAAACTAAAAGTCCCAGTGATTCCTACTTGTAATTGTAAGCTTATATATTCATTCTTGGAAGTAGCTAATAACTTTGATAACCCGCCTAGTACCTACTGGAAACGTATGATATGTGACACTGTCATGGCGCAGTGCTGTTCCGGCATATTATTGCAACGGTATTTGGTTCGATTTTCACGGGCAGTCATTTCCTCCCATTCAAATATTCCTCTTTTTTTCTGTTCTTCTCACTCTTGTAACAAGTAGACACGGCGTGGCGTTGAGTTACGCCACTCAACACGCAAATGTCTCAAAAGTTTGGCAGTGCGCAAGAAACGGAGTGTGAATACAAGGTTTCCCTACCTATTTTGTCGTATATATGCATGTAGAGCAAGTGCGCAAGCGCAGATTGGGAGACAGAAATGACTAAGCAATTTAATCCCTACCCTAAGCTTGTCCTAAACAATGATGTGATTGTCCCAAAGCTACCTCGTCAGCCCGCTATATGCGGGATACAACGTGAAACCATTTATATTTCCAAACATTACCATAATGAGTAATCATATTAAAGAGAAAAAAACAACTTTACGACCGGAACCCTGACTCACGTTATAGCTGACCAATGAACCAACGAAGTCAATCAATGGACTAATTCATTCATGAATTGAAAAAATAAACGGAAGGATGCAATTTATGCGACAAGACAATAGGGTTATATTATATGTTAATAAGAAGTTAGTTGTGTCTTTAACATAAATTGTAGACGGTCTTAAATATTGGTGTAAGTAGTTTACTTTAATAACACTATTTATTTTGACGTAATGTGGATATTGTACCTACATATCTTAAAAGAATTATATAATTATTTCCGGTAAGTGTAAAACGGATGTAACCGCATTACAACGAACATTTTTTATACCAATTATAAATTTAGCTAATTAATTTTGAATATTAGCATAAATTCTTACTAAGTATAGATAGATACCTCTATAAGAAAAATAATTAAACATATTTTTTAGGGTTTCTTAGTCTGTGGGTTCAATTCTCACTCAGGAGACATTTGCATTCTCTCGGTCCGGTAACAAATCGCGGCATTTAGTTTCGCCACTCAACACGGAATGTCTCAAATTATAAATGGAAAGTGGGGAACGCAGTCTTAAGACTTAGGTTCCCCCATCCCACTCTATTATATCCCAGCGAGAAACGAAAAAAACTAGAGAAATTTCCAATTACTTTCACATACAAAAATATTTCAAAATCCCATAATAATAAGTATTACAGTACACTTGTACACTCCATTCGCGGTCCGCACCGACTGTGGTCTGTGAGTCATAGCTTGTGAACGTCGTATCCTTTATTCCGCTTCCATCTTTATAAATATAATACAAGGACGTTGTTTCTAAATAATGTCTAAATGATATTGTTTTGAATTATAATACGTTTTACCGTATATTCTGAACTTATTTATATAGAGCTGGAGAATGTTAGCATTGAAAAAATATATAAAAAGTAAAAGAAAAGTGCTAGCTATTCAATATTAGAAGTGTTATTAATTAAAAAAGGGACATTTTAAACATTCAGTATCAAGTGTTGTAAATAAGACAAGGTAGTCTCATTATTAAAAAAAACGGTAAAACAAGTAAAATTAAAGATATTTTCAAAACATGTATACCTACATGTATAGATATATGTAAGTATATATTTTTTTATTTAAATTCATAATACAAACCCACACCTAGGGTTCAATTCCCAATCAAGCGAACAAAATCTTTTCATTACCTCGCTATAGCAACAAACCACAGCGTTAAGCTCCAACACACAACCAGCACCGTCTCAGAAATTAAAAAAAGAACATTCACCTTCTAGAACACCCCTCTCAACAACATTGTTAATTAACAACAAAAATGACAACACCAATATGGGGCATTCATGTCCGACAAAACAACAAACGGAACATCCTCATTCCCGACAGCACACAATCAGAGGATGTGTCTATGGAGTTTATAGCGCAAGATCAGCTGATTTAAATGCATAATGGGTACGTACGTGGGTTTACAGCGTCTGAATATCATTTATTCTAGTTGAACGGGCCATGGTGTAATGTTATACTCGTGGAACGTGATGTCTAGATGGTGGGTGTATCCCGCATATAGCAGGGAAGGCTGAGGGAACCTAGTGTTAAGACACTGTTCAACTATTCGCCCAATTATCGAGACAAGAATGTGGAACGGCAGAACTCAAAGCCGTGGTTTTTTGTTACCAGAGCGAAAAAAATTAAAATATATCGTTCCTCCAGTGAGAATTGAACCTACGACAGTTGCGCTTAATATCACAAACGTTATTGCGTTATGAATTAGAGTAGTAAGTTCGAATCCTACTTGAGGAATATTGCTTTTAAATATTATTTTTACACAAGTAGGAAGCTGGGTTAATATATCCTAGACATTACATATACGTAGGTTCCTAAAGGCACGTTGTCTAGCACCGTTGTCTTTCTATTTATTGGTACCAGCTTCCTATCTATCCTGAATTGGCTGAGTGCCCAAGAAATGGGTACCACCTCATATCGGAGATCACTCCAGAGAGTTATTGTTAGATAAGTTATCAAACTTACACTCGGTGCTAGTAAAACTGTCATTGTTTGTATCATACTTAGGTTTTTACAATCATTAAATATGTATTGTAAACGAAATTAAGTTAATTAAAATGTACTCATGTATTATTATACTTATTAATACAATGACATGCCAACTCCATTAAAAACTAGAAAAAATATATATTATAGTATTTTTAGTTCCGAACCGCAAAAGAGGTTAATAAGCACGTACATTCACCAATTTCTTACTAAAATTAACATTGTACGGAAACATTACGTTAGATATAATAGTAGGTAGTGTAGATTAGTTACCACTTCCGTTTCCCAAAGATTATTTTCTTTTCACATTTCTCGTTAGAATTTATTCGTTATTCCGTTATCCAATTGATGTTAAAAAATTTAGAAAGGAACACTTTTTTTTCAGTTGTAGGTTCGATCCAAATCAAGGGAATGAAACTTCTAATATATCAATTCTAAAAGTATCTTAATAGACTAAAGCATGTGTTAACACTAGGTACCTAGCCATATGGATGTAGCGCGTAAAGCAAAAGAAAAATAAAAATTACAAAAAAAATATATAAAAATCCACGCTATCGAAGTAGTCGGGGAACCTACCAGCTACTTTCAAAATAATTTTTCACCTATATCTATCAGTATTTATTATTAAAAAAACATAGCAAAACAATATATATTAATTAAAAGCAGGCTATCAATCACTACAGGAAGTGTATCGACGGCGAGGCGTGAACCATCTCACTTTCACCCACGAATAACTCATTTAAGTGGTAAATGTATCCGGGTTTTTGTTGAAATACATTATAAGCAACTACTGGAGGTAGGTACCGTTATTTTATAACTATTTTAATAAAATACTTTAGTCATTTTAAGTTTCCGCCGATTTGTGATTACAATTCGTGGATTAATTGTTACGTTACGATTAAGACAGTTGTGGGTTCGATTCTACACTACTACACAGGAAAATTAAATATTTTGTTTGCAGCGGGTTAAGTTATAGGTTATATGATAAATTGACCATTGAGTCCACTGCCATTATTTATAATTCAAAATTTTTTAATTCACATACCTACTGCTTTTTACTGTCTAGAGTTAAGGGACTCCTTTTTCTCACGCACCGTTCAATTTTCTATACGGATGATGGTATGGCGGAACTTAACACTGCATTGTAACAAGACTTACCAAAACCAGATTATTCCGTTAATGAAATCGAACCCACAACCGTCGCGCTTACAGCCAAACACTGTGATAAATATGGCATCTATTCGTACAACTAACATTAATAAAAAAGGCTACGTACACAGCCATAGATATAAAGAAGTGTCATTTGTACATAGACATTTGCTATGAGAGGAAACGTAACGGTCGTTAGGCGGTTACGAAAGCGAATCCATTTTGAGTTTAACCGGAAAAAATAGTGCATAAGTATGTAAGTACATATATTGTATATCTATGTGTCATTTAGGAAAATCACATAATTTCTACGTAGAATTTCCGTTAGAATTAACCATTAAAATTTAACATAATTAATTGTATTAAATTTCCGTTAAAATTTACGTTAGAATTAACTTTCATTTCGCTTTATGTAACAATAATAGATATACATTTAAATTTTTAATTATTATTTTTCATTACGATGTATCCCGCATGTAGTAGGGAAAACAGAGGGAACCTAACGTTAAGACACTACGATCCCGATTTCTCGCTCTATTTTCCATAAATTGCGTGTTAAGTTCCGGAACTCAACGCCAATATTTATCTTTATGTTAAAGCAAGCAAATGATAATAATGATGAATTCCTATCGATCGAACCCACAACCATCGTATACAATCAAACACTGAGCCTCAACGGCCTCTAACACTTAAAATACAGACCTATCAATATAACAATGCACTGGACCGGTCTAGACCTGACCTTATGCGTAGATACGAGAGGACGGCCGATGACCGCTCCCTACCCAAGAGACGGTCACGATGTATGGCTCATACAAACTGACTTTAAAGCTTTGGCTGGGGAACTTAAAGCTCAAAATTGGTTAAACAGTAAAGTTTTTGAGTTGGAATGTTTTAGTTCGCGAGTGATAAGTGACGGAGTTGTGGTTACGCGAATATGAAATGCTGATTAGAATAATTTCATTTAAAATAATGGTTTATTTCTGAATTGCTGAATTAGGACATACGGACGGATGTAAATGTTGAAAATTGCTATTATTAGTAATAGATTTTTATTATGCTTTTCAGTTTCACGCTGAAACCCGCATTTAAGACAGGATAGGTAGAGGGAACCTAATATTATGACACTCCGTTCTCCACTTTCCGCCGAAATCAAATTAAAATATTGATTTTTATTAAAATATTACAACTAACCTTTTAGTGCTTATAATAAAAAAGAATAAACAAAAAAATATCCTTTTAGTAAATTTTAAATTGGCTAACGTTATCAGTAGCAGCATAGACGGCCACTTTAATTAGTAGATATATTGCTACTTCTTTCCTGTTTGATAAATATCCTGCCATGTATTTCAATAACAAGCTTTAGTTATTACAAAACAAATACACAGTCGTAGTGGACAAGCGTGCGAATGTAAATGCGACGGTTGTGAGTTCGATTCCGATCGGTCTTATTCTTCGGGGGAATGAGTTATTTATGTAATTATTTTTTATTTCTTCCCTCTTTATCAAGGCAAACGGTGGAACGGAAGTGTCTTAATGATAAACAGAAGAACTTAATGTCTTCATACTGGGTTCCATCTACCCTGCTAAGTGCGAGATATCTACAGCATAAAGCTAAAAAAAACCAATACGTCCACCAGACGCTGACCCACTCCGCCACGACGACCCATACATACATACATACATATACATACAAATTACATAAAACAAGCAAAAATCCGGTACAAGATCAGCGCGACTCGTGAGTCACACACTCGCGCGACGCTCCCGACTCGTATGTAAAGCGTCCGCGTCGTTTCTTATATACTGTGATTCATTTCACTATATTAATTGCGTTCGCGACAATATTATAGGTTGCAACTGGGTTTATTTTGTTAGACATTTTTGTTTTAAATTTAAAATCTTTGTTTGTTATTTGTTATTTTAAATGTGCGAGTAGAAAAATTCTAGGGTATAAATGTGATGTCATCTTAGCGTTTCGAGCACTATAAGTTGGTTGTCTTTAAATTAGATATCATAAGTAAAATAAGTAAGACTGACTTGGTTGTCTAAGACTGTCACTTTATTGCACAACATTTAATATTGTGAAACTAACACCAACGGTAAAGAGCCAGCGAAGAGTAATGAATGAAATAAATACATATAGACTGAGATCCTGGGGCGCCCAGACCTACGTCATTATAGCAAAGCTGAAATTGTGATGTTTAATACTTTAATAGTTAAATATGTACTTAGTTAAGACTGTATGTATACTCTCTACTTTGAAACTGCCGAAGCCGCAAGCGGGTCGCTAGTATTCCATATGATATATCTTAGAACATAGATCACAATCACACACAACCACTTATAAAAAACAGGAATAATGATTCATTATGAAATGTACACACATACATACATACATGTTTTAATACGTAATTAGGTATACTTTCTAACAATGGATAATAGGACGCCGTTTAGTCATACGATAATACATATTCAGTTTCACTTGTGTAATGTTTATCCCACATATCTTTCATAATTGTAATATTCTTTAATGGAGAACTGTGTATGATAATTAAATGAAACATATTGGGGTTAAAAAAAAATATTTCGTTTATTTATGTATGTTTATATTATAGCATAGTATTGCATGGTAGGCAAAGGAAACCTAGTGTTAAGACACTATAGGTATTGCGTGTTGAATAATGGGACTTAACGCCGGAACCTTTTCTATCGGAACGGAGAATATATAAAAACATTACAACAAAAAATAAAAAAATAATAATAAAGTTTTCTTTATTAACAGCTATATACAGAATACATCAGTGACTACATTTTAAAATTACTTATATGTAAAAAAAATGTATAGTGACAAAGACCCTAAGACATATTTTAATCTTAATTACAATAAATTCTAAATAGAAATAGTTACAACATAATAAATAATTAATTTTAGTATTTATTCAAGACATGTTTGCAATGGAATTAATTTTGGAATTATTTTACATTTTTTAAATATATTATAATACATTATCGGAATGGAACCCACTATCATTCAATTTAATTTATTTCAATTCAATCGTTTAAAGTAGCTGATGAGAGATGCTGTATCATCGCTCTATGAAGTCTTCTAAGTAAATCACAATTACATTATGTAAATCAGCTTCACGCTGTATCCCGCACACAGCAGGCAAAGGGGAGCTAGTGTTAAAACATTCCGCACCCCATTTTCCGCCGAATTCTGGAGGCGGAACTCAACGCCATGTTTTATCTCGACACCAGAGTAGAAACTAAAATATAAATTTAAATAAATACTTCATCTTCTCAAGTGGGGATCGAACCTACAACCAGTTACGGTTTATAAATTACATTATAATATAATACTTTTATATCATTATTCATACTAAAAACTATAATATTATTAACTATATAGAACACCAAAAACAATGTGAACCGCGATAACAGACTGATAAGACTAAAATGGTAAATAATTTTATCATTTAGTTAACTTTTTTAAATAAACTTTTATATGATAATACATTATCGTATAAAAAGAGATGGATTCGCTTGAAAGTAACATTTAACATATTTAATTATTAATAATATTAGGTACGCCGTATCCCGCAAAGTAGGTAGAGGTGGCCTAGTGTTAAGACATTCCGTTACCCACATTCCCAATAATTTTCGAGACACTGCGGCAAGACATAGACATTCGAATCTAATTTTAGATCTCAGGCTCAAAACCCGCTAGGTAATACGAACAGCAGTATCTAAATAAGTGTAATTTTAAAGTTATAACAAATAACATGCAAATTTATTACAAGTTAGCTTTTAATTTCCACAACATAAAAATGTTTTAGGTTTGAAAGCAAATAAAAATAAACTTCACGTCATAAAAGCGGTATGGTTCCCGAGTCACCAAGCGGCTGAATAAATGTGGGCAGTACATAAACTTAGGATTGCCTTTCAATTATTTATTTATTTTAGACTTTCATCAACTTTATGCTATGTAGTAGTAGCCCTACTAGAAGAGAGAACTTAGTACCAAGACTCCATTCGGTTTTCCGTCCGAAATAAAGACATTACTTAACGTTACTAACATTACTACATTTGGCGAATGATAGAACTTAACGCCGCACTTCGTCTTACTGGAGCATCTCGCAACTTAAAAATATCAAATTTCCCTTTTTTTCTCAATAATAAAATACACTAAGCAAACACAAATAAACAACTGTCAAAAACTGCCTAGAAACGCTACCAGCTGTGTATAAAACACAAAAGCAACAATCTATTTCAATGAAGTGGTAAGATTAATCATCACCAAATTAAAAATAGCTCGAGTTATAAACAATAAGGTTATTCGCATTTGGCTCTGTTGTACGTCATAGATTCCGTTCATTCATACTTATAAATCTACACATTAAAAAACCGCCACATTTGAGTCTGTTGAGTGGCGGAACTCAACACTGCTCTTTGTCTACTATAAAGGGAAAAAATATTTTAAATGTAATAATCAATACCATAGTGGTTAAAGGGGCAGCGGAAGACCTCGCTTGACCTTCGAGAACACATTATCTGACATAAAGAAAGACCACGTAATAGCATGAGGGCCCTCCAGAGAGAGGTTATGCGGATATGCGGGTTGATGACAGTGCACGAGGCAAAAGAGGTATGCAGTAACCGTAACAATTGGCGCTCATTTCTCCATGACTACCCTGCTAGAGATGCAGCTTAAAGCTAAAATTTAAAAAAAGGGATAGAACCGACAACCATTGCGTTTCTAAGCAGACACACTCTTCACACATCTGTTGACTTAATTTTTTCTTTCATTTTTCCGCTTTTTATTTATTTAGAAACATTGGAGTGTTGGATATCAGCCAAAAAAAATGTAAAGTAATATTCTACAGTATCTTATGTTAAATAGCAACACTGTGTACAGTAGAGCCAGCCTAATTGCATAACTTGTATTTCAGTTGTCAGTTCTTTAAAAGAATTTTCCTACTAATTTGAAAATTATCCTACTAATATCATTAATGTGAATGTTTGTTCTACTTTCAAGCAAAAATTATTGAACAGATTTTGATGAAACTTTACAGTATATAATATAGCTTATATCTACATCAGAATAACACATGCTATACAATTTACGTAGGTTTAGTATAATTTGGCTATAATGTATTTAATTGGTTGTAAGTTATGTGAAACTTCAATATAACACTTATATGTAACAGAATGCTGCTAGTTTTTTTTTTTCTAGCCACTACTGTATTGCTTATCTAGACCGGATACGCGCAGTACATCTATAAAATAACACCATGATATTCTTCTAAATCTAAATAAAACAATTAAATCTAGTAACTTAAAAATATTAATTCTTTTTCATTATTTACTCTAAAAGAAAATAAAGACATTTATAAATTAACTTTAATTAACTTACTTTACCTCATAATAAAAATGACACCGACAACCAAATCTTATATTTCGTATTATAATACCTATATATCGCAATCGATATACAAAGGATTAAATAGGATGCATAAAAGTGTTTAAAAGTTGCAGGTTCAAATACTGCTGAAAACTTTAGTACCAAACTTTGTAAGCTTCACCCTATATGTAATCAGGCATGTTGAGGTTAACGTTGCGCTAAGTCTTTACCTGTGGAGAAATGAAAATAAGTCATACCCCAATGAAGAATCGAATCCACGACCATCGTGCTTCCCAAAATACCAAACTTCAATATATTTATTTACTTACTTAAATACAAGTGGATTACTAGCAATACTATGAAAAATATTTTCTTACAATATAATTATGTATTTGTCATCTAATCCTTTTAACATTTAATAATTACGTCAAGCGTACAATTACAAATGAGCAATATCCATGATTTCATAGAGGTAATAATAATATAATCCGATTAAATTAAAATCGCATTAGGATTCATAGTAGATGTATGAAAACAAAAATGTCACTTACCTTGTCAGCATACTCGGCTCTGTAGCTCAGCTCCCATATTTTGTTGTATTTCTTCGCTATATTTGCCAGTTATTATAAAAGGTCTACTTTATATTTCTATACTTTTTATGAAAGTAAAAAAAAAAAACGATATGCGTATATGCAATGGTTTACTCTCGTTTATCAATAAACTAGCGACCTGCTCGCGGCTTCGCCCGCCTTAACTACTGAATTATTCATATAATGTATGTTTGCAAAGCACTTAAGATAATGTGAAAATTAATTAAACCCTAATGCAACCCGCATTTTCGTAATTCCAATAAGGATTTTCCAATTGTTTTAAAATAAACACAAATAAATAACAAAATCTAAATCTTCTTCGCTATAGAGGCAGGCGGGTTTTTTTTGAGCTTGTGGTTAATGCTGTTAAAACAGCGATACCGGTTGGGTAGGCACTACGTGGCTTCCTGTGAGGAAAATTAAATAGAATGCATCGGCCGGGAATCGAACCCGGGCCGCCCGCGTGGCAGGCGAGCATTCTACCACTGAACCACCGATGACTGCTCATGACGCGCTTGTATAAGCAAAACGTCGCGGGGCGCGTTTCGCAGCAAGGATGTTTTGATATTGTAACAACTTCTAAAGTACTTATTAAAATGAAAAACAGTAAATAACAGTTTTGATCAACATTAAATGACCAACGTAACTGATATACTTATTTATATGCTGAGAGTAAGGGATAAGTAAAACTTGACTCGATACAGCTGATGTGTAAACGGCGTGATGTGTTAACAATTAAATGCGTTTTTCTCTAAAACTATTCGCAATTTCGAATTTGTGTAAAAAGCAAATTTTATCTACGTTTAACGTAGAAATTTAATAAAGTATTTTAAAGGATAAGGATTAATAACATTATGGAAAAATAACCCTCACAATAAAAAATATATTGAAATTACAATTTTTAGACAGAAATATGATCACTACACGTTATCCTTAAAAAATACGAATATGCTCTCGCGGACTTTTTTATAGATCTTATTAAGAGGAACAATACTCCAGTACATTATTTTCATGTAGTACTTACCATTAAAGCAGCGCATGCGCGAAAGTGTCTCAACGGGTAGGACTTTATACACATTTATCGTATTTATGGTAATTTACATAAGAATGTACAAATAATAAACTATATATAAACCTTCCCTGAAAAATACTCGACCTAATGGTGAAAACCGCATAAAAATCCGTTGGGTGGTTTAGAAGAAGAAGAGTTAGAAAGTTCAGACAGACACAAAAAGCGACTTTGTTTTATAAGATATAGGATAGGATTACTAGACCCACTTAGGTAAGACTTTCATGATAATTACATATAAAAATAATTTATTATATTTGTAAGCTTAATTTATTTTAAGAACTCAAACATAATTAGTAATTAAATGACAATATTTGTCAATTTTTCTCCTGACAGTCTGTATTTGGTCTTACATAATTACTTCCCATAATATTAAAATATTAGTACTCAAAGATTTAGAGACAAAAGTCGTAATTTTCTAACAAAAACCGGGTACTGTTTTATTATAATTTTTTGGGCTGGGATTAGAACTGGGATTTTATTTGGGGCCTTAAAAATTAGTTCTTTTAAATTATAGGCCATACGGCGGCCTCTACCGTCGAGGTGCAGCGACACAGCTTCTGATGTGAAGAAACGCGACGGTTGTGGGTTCGCTTTCCACACGATAAGCACTACATGACAAAGCACTTCCGAATTCAACCACCTAACAATGCGTCAAAAATTGTGCAGTTCGTGGAAAAATGGAGTGTCTTAACACTCTGTCTACCCCAGCAGGGTACGGAAAAATCATGAAGCTTATCAATTTTTAGCTTGTATTTGTTCATATTTAGTTTGTATTTTATTGATGTCATAATAATAATAAGTATTTTTTTGTGTCCGATTGAAATAGTGTTCATTCATTTATTCAGTAATGTTCTTTTGTTTCATAAAATTGGTAAATCTTCATCTTTTAAATATGTTAATAGTCTTCACTTTATTAACACAAAATCTAATTTTATTCAGAATTAGCTGTGTGCAATTGTTCCGGGAAATATTGAATGAGTGGTAAGTGTAATATCTTTCAAATTAGGAAGAGAGAACCTAGTAGTAAAGCATTCCGCTTCTTATTAGCTCAGTGATCACATTAAAAAAAATCCGTGAGCGAGATTCGAACCCGCGATTATTTCCTTCAGCCAGTCAATTCAACTGAGATAAATAAATTTATTTATTTATTACACTACGAAAAATGTATGTATGTATGATTTGTAATTACCTCTAAAATTCAGTATATATTATAGAATTAAGTATTTAAATTAGCAACAGAAATTATAATGATCCTCATACTTATCATTTTTTTTATTTCTTTAAAAGTTTTTTCTAATTTATAATTTTTCAAAGTATCCTTCTCATTTTAATATTAATACTATGTGTTACTTATATTTGTAAAAACATTGTAACTAACTCCTTGAGTTCTGGCCTTGGGTCAAGGTCAGACTTAGTGGAAAACTTAACTTATGTACGTACTTCAAGCAAAATAAATGACATGCTCAGTTATTTAAATAAAACCAAAAATTACTATATAGTTAAAAATATTGACAATAATTAGAAATCTATAAAAGATTTCTTTACTTTAGTTATAAAATTTGTGAAAAAGTACCAATGAGACAAACACAGATGCTGGTGACAGTAATGGTACCATACTATCAATTAACAGCATTCTTACATTCTGAGCATGACATTTTATAGTCAGTTAAGAAATCTGTCTTTTCCAAATTCCAATTTAGTATGAATGTAATGTAAGAAAAATATAGACGAAAAGATAGTTCTTTGGATTATTGCAAGCTTGATAAAAACGACAAATTTGTTTAGATTGGTGTAAAATTCAATATTCTTTTTAGTTGTTTCATATTTAAGTTCACCTCATTACAAATTGAACATAGTTTGACGTTTGAAGTTGGTTCCTTTGGTCAGTAATCGGCGAGTGTAGGCAGAGGTAGGTTGTGTACTTACTGTCATATCCGGCCGTCCAGGACCACAGCGACACCATCGCGAGCAGCCAGTGATACATGAGGCCTTCGATCCTCCAATACAAGGGTGCGTACAAGGGTCTCGTGACACACAGCGCCATCATCCACAACACGTAAGCGGGGATGCAGTATACGTTGTTGACGACCGCGAAAGCAGTACGGCCCGCGATTCTCACGTACCGGCTGAAAAACAGCACGCGTCACGCGTCACGCTCGCCGCTCACCGCGCTCCCCTCGCTCCGCGCACAGCTGCCGAGGCGGGCTTTCGTCGACGGACAATGGCGCTGCGCGGACGACAAATCAAACACAAGCGTACATTCGACGATATTTATTAATGGAATCGTTCACCGGATCACTGACGGTTATTTCATTAAGTAGACTGCGAGTACAAATTTAAAAAGTCGCCCGCCCGCGTCGCTCAGCGCCGCGAGGCCGCGTTGCTCAGCGCCGGAGCGCCGGCAGGTCGCGCGCCGCGGACGGGCTCACATGCGACTTCATTGCGACACACATTACACCGATCGACGTAACAACGACTCGTACGCGAGCACACATAGACAGACATACACAATTTAGTTTACGATGCATACTGCGGCGCGACCGCGGCCGGTCGGATTCGTCGTGTAAAATCAATACAAAGTTCATATATAAAATTAAAAAACGACATCGGACCGCTGAAATTATACAAAAATTACAATATTAAAGACTGTACACTATCTAATATATACAATAGTCGCCAGCATAGATATGTGCGGGGGCAGTAGGTATCATAGTATGTACACGCGGCGTACAAGCGGCACGCATTCACACATTGTAATCGTGCGCCATGAGGCCGTGGACCTGCTCGAGGCGGAACGCGAGCCGCTGCTTCTGCGAGAACTCGTCCTCCTCGAGCGTCACCATCAGCTGCTCGTTGTACTTCACCGCGTACGAGTACAGCTCGTTCAGCGCGCAGTTCGTATTGAACTCCTTCGTATGAAGCCGCGACTCCTCCGCTAGCATCGCGTTCATGTCCTGGTCAGAGATGGCCGACATCAGCTTTATGTCCGCGTAGTACCGCTCTACCCACTCCTTGTACACCGGGATGTCTTTGGCGTACAGGAGTTTAGAGGAGGGCGAGTCTTTGCCGAGAATGTGGTCGGAGGTGGAGCACGAGTCCATAAAGGTCTGCGCTATAACAGACAGGCAGGAGTCGACGGTGTTCGACTTATGCACGTCGAACACGAAGTTAGGGTTTTTAATTAGATTTACCCAAAAGCGGAGGGGAAGGGAGTTACTTTTCCACGTATGAACTACTTCAGGATCAGATATAGCGTGCTGTATCGCCTGGTCATCCAAGAAATCGAACATATATTTAATCGCGAGAGGTAAAGCGGAACCGCGGTGTGCGGTGCTAAAGATAGTCTCGAATAAGTCGTCGACAAACTTTTGCAACGTGCCCTTAGTGGCGAGAAGACGCGTAAGATAAATTTCGGAAACCATTTTGTTGCCGCGTTCCCCTTCTTTATGAGCGTCACCATCGTGGTGCCTAACGAGATGCCAATATTTAAAGCCACCACCGTGTTCGTACTTGAGCGGGCTCGCCGGCGGACTCGCGGAGCCGTATTTGCCCCTATTTAGAGTCTCGTAAGTGTGCGATTTATCGTTCTTTTCCATGTTGGAAAGGTTATAAACCGAGCTCTGTTTCGCGACTAAACTCAAACAAGCCCCGTCGGGGACGCGGTAGTGATTGAGGGTGTTGAGCTTGCGCCATTCGCCCTCGCACTTAGTGGTGCTGTCCTCGTCGTATAGGATCAAGCGGCCGCAAGCGCCCGTGCGCCACTCTAAGTCTAATTCGTCACGACTCGGCCGCTGCGAGTACGGCGTGGCGCGGTAAATGGCGTCTAAACATTTTTCTTTTACTTGGCTAATCGTATCACAGTCGAGAACTTTTACTTGCACGTTTTCCGTCGTAGCCTCTAAGCCGCTCACGAAGATGGTTTGCTGCGATATAGACACGCTCACGGTCATTGCTTTGAAATCGATCGACTGCCTAATTAGTTTCTCTTCGCTCAGAGAGTATCGCGCCTCGGAGGTTATAACGTCAACGGGCCCTTTGTCTACTTGACCTTTCATTGACCTAAACAAAAGGTAAAGCGGCTCGCCGGCGCATTCGCGAAGGAATTTGTATAAGAGGAAAGTAAACCAGGCGCTCAACATTTTCTCAGCGACGCTTTCAGTACGCCTAAGCAATAATTTAGGATGGCTCTTACTCTCCATACATTTTTCTATAAGCTCCGCTAGGAGCGTCTTTAAAACGTCGGTACAATACTCCATTTTACTTTGTAAAGTTACCATTATAAGTGAAGCTACATTAACACGATCGCGCATTGAAAAATACCTATTGCTTTCTAAAGTACGAATAAATAATAGAAGGAATGTTTTGTTCATAATTAACTGTCCGAACATTCTCAGACCCTTTTCTTTTCTAATAAGCTCTGGGCGTTCCCATTGGAGGACGACGTGATCGTCGATATTAGGGAACAATATTTTCATAGCGTACGTACGGTAATCGAGGAAGGGTATACCGCCCGTCACGTCTCCCGTCAAGTCAGTCATCTCAGTCTGAAGCTCCGCGAATGCCTCTTTGCATTCCGCAGCTACCCTTAATTCTAAAATATCCATTTGCTCCTGCATATTCTTCAATACTCTAATATTTTCAGTTGACTTTCGTCTATACATAACTAGAAACACGATAAATATTAATATGAGCACAACTATACTTGCTACAACACCGATTAATACTGGTTTCCCTATCGTCGCCTGTAAGCCCGCTTGCGACGAATAGGATAATTTACCAATTTTATAAGTAAGAGCGCGTCCGACCTTCACGACCACCTCGGGAGTTTCGACTCCATCGGGCAGCTCGTCGCGGGACGGCGGCCTGCACGTTAACTGATGCCTAGAGAGAGAAGTTACATTACACAAACTTTCCCCTATATGTACCTCGACATCTAACTCGGTACAGGCCCTATCTAAATTTTGACCGTTAATTGTCAAATATTCTGATTTATAATACTTTACATCTTCATCAAATCTATCATAAATGGGATCCGGGTAAAGGAGGAACGCGTCACCCGTCTTAGTGGTGAGGTTTTGAACGCTTTGTACGTCGTCCATATTGAACCCGTATTCTAGTTCTAAAGGCTTGTCGGGATCTAGTTTCAAGCCGGCACTCTCGATCCCGGGAGATTCGCATATGAGATGGGTTTGAATATGAAAGTCGACTCTATGACAAGGGGCTATGTACGGTCGGTTATCGTGATACACATATATTTGTGGAAACTGAATGGAATGGAAATTACGCCCCATTACTTTGATGTTTATCCCTCCAGACGGAATGCCCTTGGGCTGTTTGCGTTGTGATGCTAATGGTGGGCCAGATTCCACGGAAACTACAACGGGATCCTCGATATATTCGAACTTCTCGCGTTCTAAAGTACGCATTCCATTATCAAAACGCATCCGCAACGTACCCATTTTCAACTGATAAGAGTGACTAGTTCTACACACCGCTTCCTCGTACGACACAGATAAAATGGCGCATGGTAAATCATCAATAAATGCTTGAATATTACTTCCGGCATTCAGATATTCGCCGGTGATACGTAACTTAGTGCCGCCCGACTGAGGACCGTACTTAGGTTGAATTGAGTTTATTTTCGGATTTACGAAAGCATAATGTTGTTTTGACTCTCCGCGATAATCTGCGACACGGACAACAACCGGCCCATCCCGGGGCACTTCTTCACCCGGGCCGTCGACAGTACAAACGATACGCCTAGTTTTTACGTATAACTCAATAATAGGTTGACATTTTATTCCCGCGATAGTAACTCCGTTATAAATATCGGATATATTTCTACCTAAATTTATACCTTCGATGGTAATATTAGTACCGCCATCCCAAGGCCCTAACAGAGGTTTAAATGAGTGAATTTCAGGATTAGGACAGGTTTGGGTCCTATTTAGCCAAACGCTAGGCGAATCACACTGCTCTTGAACCTCACATCGATCTGAGCCCTGGCACCAACCGCAACCGAATTTTTCAGGCAAAGCTAAACAAATACCGCAATTATCAGCCATGTCGTTACAACGATAAATGAGAATGTGAGTATTATCCGGATTATCTAATGGTTTGGAACCTCCCCATATAACGGCGAACGAGGCGGTTATGTTAGGAGCGCGGGATGTATACGTGAACTCTACGGCTTCGCAATAAATCGTATCGGCGAGAAGTTGCGCATTGACGTGAGTGACACGGCCCTCTATATTGAACTGACACACGAATCTCGTCTGAACTATGAACTGACCGATAATGTGAACTTTTACTTTGATAGCTTTTTTCACACCGGATGGTACTAAAATTTCATTAGTCCCGTCGGATGTGGAATTTATCGTCGGACAAAATCCGGGTCCAGAGCGATAACTGGGGCCTATCCTACTCACGCCTGTCACTAGGATATCGTTCCGACAATTTTCTGCTGTGTCGTGAGTACAGCGGTGACCATCCACGCACCAATCGCAAGGGAACGACGAACTGACACACTGAGTGCACGAGCTGTACGTATTACAATCGAAAAAGGTAAAATTAGTGGCAACAAAATCAGGTCCCTGTGTAGTTCGCACAGATAACTTAGCGGTAAAGTGATGCTGACCAGCAGGTATAGGTGGGAGAGTATCTGTACGCGGTGTAGTACAATTAACGCCGTATGGTTTTCTCGTTGCATTAGTAATAAGCGTACGATCTAAAGCTGTAAATGCACACAAAAATTGTCCATTGAGTGTCGGTAAATTTTCAATAACTAAATCTAGAGTCCTTGCAGTAGTTCGTTGCAACTGGTTGGGTGTCACTTGGGTGATAGTGGTACAACGGCCACTTCGGTAGGATATCCAGTACAGCGGGTCCTTAGCAGCGTCCTGGCAATCGGATCGCAGACTGCATTTATTTTCTAGCGAACACCAACCGCAATACGGGTCTTTGGCTCCGAGACATGTTAGACATGATTTGTAAACGCTACACTCTTGAACTTTAACTTTAGACACTTTTCTTTCAGTCATTACGTATAAATGCATTAATTGAGTATCAAAGAATAAATCTTTATTCACTGGAGAATTTTCATCGACTACAATGTCTCCGTATTCAAAAGCGGAAGTAGCACTTTCTACAACAATTTTCTTAAGATGACCCTCAGCGGTGCCGGCGAAAACTACGGTGTAGTCACCTGTGGCGGTAGCGGCAACGGCGGTCAGCCTTTTATTAAACATAGCCACTGGTACAGCTTCTACTGGCTGTTCACCTCCTAAAGGAGTATTCACATCTAACCCACAAAAATCTTCGCTAATTGATTGCAACTTCGTTCCAATGCAAGCGTGTGATGGGGATATAAAATCTAACCCTCTTGATCCATTTCCACTGAAACAAGTTTTTATATTTTGCATAAACTTGCGCCTAATCGCTTTAAGTGAATACACGCAAAGGGCTGACAGGTTTGAGGGTGTGTTTGTATTGATGGATTCGCTCTGACTGAATGCTGCAAAGAGTACATCATGTTGGGCGGTTATGCCGAGTTCACCGGCTAACACAGAGCCGGCCTTGCCAACGAACGCCGCTTGAACGAGATTATATCCAAAATTACCGCCTCCCTCGCCCATACACGACATAGGAATCTCAGTATAAGAGTAATAGTTCTCGTCATCGTGACACACTCGAACCAATTTGCTGTAATACGTATCGGAGCCAACGCCTCGAAGCTGTATCGTTAAGAAATAGCTGAATCCTTCCGAACTAAAGCCGTACACGTAACTTATAGGATAACGTTCTCTAGATAAGGAATTCACAAACATTCGAGTCCCAGTGGTGACAGCCGTCCGCGCTATCATGAAAAGTCTATCGTCTTCGAGGGACCGGCTGCTGACGGTAGGCACTTCTGAACGATAAGGCGAATTCCCGGTGAATGTGACCCCCACGTACATGACCTGCGTCATCGGCGGGTTAGGAGGTCCTGGTGCGATAAAGGCCACAGTGGAGGCGCTGGCGTTGTTCGCCACGACTGGCTCGCGCACCTCGCGCACGTCGTGCGAGATATTGTTCAGGTTGCGCACAGAACACAGCCCCTGCAGCACGGAGCCGCACGTGATGAGGCGGCTCGTGGCGTAGTCGATCACGAGCGCCTTGTTCATGTTGTCCGTCGGCTTCTTAACGAAGTTGGGAGGGCAGTCGAACGTGCAGTGCGCGGAGTCGTTCACGGGGCCCGTGACGATCTTCTGCGCCACCTCGAGGTCGGGGGAGAGCTGGTAGATGCGGTTGACGGCGCCGATGTAGACGCGGCCCGTGTTGCGGTCGACCACCAGGTGGTTGAAGAGGGAGGTGGGCGCGGTGGAGTCGGAGAAGGTGCACACCACATCCTGGGAGGCGCATGCCACGTCCTGGAGGGCGCACGCGGCCCCGAGGGCCAGCAGGGCGCGCCACATGGCGCGGGCGCATGTGGCCTACCGTTGTCGTCCGCGGAGACACCCACCCCTCCATCTGGAACGCGACACAGCGCTCAGCACCGCAGCCTCGCCGCGAGCCTATCGCACCGTGCACAGAGGGCGGTGCTCCAACACAGTGCGATGGGATCGGGAGGCCGAGCGGGGACGCCCGGTGACCCGTCTTCCTCGGTGATAAGTACCAACCTATTTTAGATTAGCTTCATGAGCCGCCCAACGTTTTTTCATCTGTATGTTGACACTCGGTAACAGTGTGTTGCAATCGCGCAAATAAAAAATGTAAGAATGTATCAACCTGTGCAACGGATGTTTTTATATCGCCGCGTACAAAAATAGGTTAGTACTAGGAATGAACGGGCACCGGCGGCCCCGACGCGGCCACTGTACTGTCAAATCACACGCCGACGAAAGCCTCACCATTATAAAAGGAGTAACAAATAAAATCATACAAATTGGCATGCTGTTCTTACGAGGGAGTGAACGTGGTAGCGTAACGATAAATAAAAGGAAAATAAATAATATACTAAACAACTGAATACATCGACAACATCGAGTATACTTACAGAATAGCCATGACGGAATATGAGAGGACGGGCTTCGATATTTTTTTGTTCTACTCGTTTATATGCAAGTATGGCGCACTTTCATAGTGCGGCGACCGCGGTGGAGGCTCTGGGAGACCTGTAACAACAAACATCACGTTTTAAAGCCCGGCGGAGCTCTATCGATCCGATCTATGCCACTCTTTTACTTTTTATACCTACCTATTAAAAAAACGTCACATATCAACAAATATGATATTTAACCTATATTTTTATAATTGTAAATCAGAATAATCATTTGATTTTGTGACTGCTATGCATAAATATTTATTTTACTCGAGTCAAAAATATGCAAGATGTTTGATATAGTGATTCGATAACCCGGAGTCTTAACGCTATAACACGACCGCGACCGGTCGTTCTTGTTGATTGCAGTTGCCACCACCCACTCGACCAATCTAACTCCTACGCAATTTGAACAACATCAAAATACTAATACATCTTCCATAATTGATTACAAACAGTTTATGCAACCATATTAAAACAATTACAGAAAAAGTTGTCTATCACTGGAGAACGGAGAAAAGAATGTCAGCCATTACCGCGCACGCGATTCGCTAGACGGAAGCCATTTCTATAATCGCTATTAACTTTTTAACGTGTTACGCTATATTACCTAAATAAACTTACCTTGGTTAATGAAAATCTCTTATTGGTTACAATCCTTAGTATCCTCCAGGTGGCAAGTAACACTTACACTACTTCACAATATTTCTTTGTACCAATCACTGTTAATTAACTTAATCACTGTCACCACAAAAGTTTTAATGTTTCACATTCTATTAAAATAACTTGTTATTTAGTATATATATGTCGGTTTAGATGTATGAAGCCCGTTTAAACAGAGTCCTACGACAAGAGCATCAGTCTTCGTACGTAGCCATGGAATGACTTCGGTTTCGCTTTTCGAACGAGTCTAGGCGTGACTGGACCGAATGGAGCCGATCACGCCCGATATTAAATTGTTTCTCAAATGTATCGCTTGGTGCAGCACTATCGGTATTTTCGTTCTGGAATGTATTTATAGTTTATAGAATTACATATTATTTAAATTTTATACTATATTTAAGTTATTTTAATTAATCTTGATTATTTTCAAGTTTATTATATTGAATATTTTAAAATTAGTTAAGTATTTGTATTTTTTTTTAAGTTGTCTATGGTTAATATATAAAACATGGTTCTTAAATAAAGATATTTCCTATTTTTACGTACTTAAGTTCAAATAGTTATCTTTATTTCATTTAGGTTGTTAAGGATCATATGATTTCTACTATTTTATCGAAAAAAAAATATATTTCTTGAGATTTTTAAAATAACTAAAAATTAAAATAAAAAAACAGGTGGTTCTTTTCCAAAAATAGCTTAAAACATTTTGCATGCATATAACAAGTATTTCATTTAAAACTCTAAATATTTCACAAAATGTTTGGTACTTATTTATTTCATGGCCATTTTTCTTTGATGCCATACTCGGGTATGATATTAATGAAAAATAATAAAAAAAATTATAATCTTATAACTTATATTGTAATATTAAATATTTATTTCATAATTTTATTTACACAAAACATTCATCTTCACGTTAAATATTTGTATCAAAAATATTTAATATTAACAGATTATATATTATAATTAATTGTATGACAGCTGATCTCAAGCCGACTGCCGACTGTCTATTATTTATAGAGGGGGTTATTTACTCGTTTCCGAGTAGAAAAGTAATATTAAAACATAATAATGGCCACAAGCATGTTCAAATTATCGACTGCGCTAATAAATTCTTCTAAGAATTACAGATGCGTAGTGGGACTCATTAATAAAAACAATTTTTCTACAACAAATGTTACCAAGGTAAGTTGCATAACTGCTTTCTTTCTCTAACACTTTGCAAAAGATTTTGAAAACACTGAAAGTATTGCATTAATGTAAGTAAATATTTTAAACAACACTTATATTGTATATATTATATTTTATTATTTGTATATAGTTTTTTCATTATCATTATTTGTATATAGATTTGAATTATTATAAAACAAGAGCATATGTTATAACTTATAATTTTTCAATCAAATATTGTAAAACATTTTAAAAAGCAAGTACTGCTAAGTATTACATTTCTCTGCTTTATTACATGCTATCATTTAAATATATTTAAATGAAACATAACTTTTCGTTAATCTAAAGTGTTTAGTAGTTAGAGACATCTTATTGAGAAGACACCACTTTCTGCCTAATTTTTTAACATTGACTGTATATTGGCAGAACTGTTCAAAGATTTTTTTCAAAGATTTTGGCCTTCCCGTAAGTGGCGTTGTGTGTGATAGGATTTCATTTTTCTTAGCTTTACACTGTATCAAACATATAGCATGCCTATAAGGCAGAGGGAACCTAATGTTAAGACATTTCAATACCATTAAGACACATCCATTCCCCAGTTTCCACTGTATTTTGGGGGCATTGTGTTGAGTAGTGCTCAACACTGCGCTTTGGCTTGTTAGTGTGGCAATAAATATATTAAATATTTCATTTCTTCTAGCAAGGAATCGAGCCCACAAACGATTGTTTACAGTTGCATGCATGTGCCGAAGCAGCACAAATAATCAAATGGGTTTAAATCTTTTTACAGACATAATTTTTAATATTTTGAAAATTGTAAAATTATATTAATTATATAATATTTTAATATATGTTCATGTGTTTAATCTTTGGTATGCAAATAACACTTACAAAATATCATAAAACAAATAAAAAGTAATGTATTACAGTATGGTCAACAAGTTGTGGTCCCCGAAGTTAGGTTTTCTGAGCTTTTATGGATTGTGTTCAATGGGGAAGAAAATAAACAAGGAAGAAATCCTTAAATTAAATATGCAGTCATCTACAACTATTTTCAGGGCAGCCACATCTTATTGACCATACAGTACATCAATTTATGAGTTTTTTTAGCTTCACATTGTATCTCACATGTATTACGGTAGACAGAAGGAGACAGTGTTAAGACACTCATCCACTCTGCACTTGTTGCCGAATTCTGCCGCAGGAATGTGGTGTTGAGTGACGGAACTTTGCTTTGACACTAGAGCGAAAAAATAAAAGTATAATTAATTTCTTCTAGTGGAAATCAAACTCACAACCAGTTGCGTTTACAGTCGCACGGTTGTGCGACTGCGCCACAACTGGCCTCAGTAAATTTATGAGTTTGTTTAGCAAATGTCAGTTGATAACATATCAAGAATGAAACCGCATTGCTAATTGCATAAAGTGTGGGCAACACTTGTTTAATTGTATTTTGCCCTCAATAATTAAAACTATTGTACATATTTTTTCATAATTAATATAATATACAGTTTTTTTTAGTTACAGTTTTATAAGCTATGTTCTGTGAGTCTGATTGTCTAGTCTAAGGTCATGAGTTCGGTATTCAATGTCGCCCAAAACCTTTTCTTGCTTTAAAAAGTTTTTTGTTCTGTTATTCATAGAACTGTAGTCTGTGATACATCTTTAATTTTCTCGAGAAAGAGAATATTTTATTTATGTTGATGAATGTATGTTCAATCAATACAAATTTCTTTTAAATTTTCTTTACCACTTCCTTTTTATTTCATTTCATTTAAATTATGTATCCTATCCTATATCTTATAAAACAAAGTCGCTTTTCGTGTCTGTCTGAACTTTCTAACTCTTCTTCTTCTAAACCACCCAACGGATTTTTATGCGGTTTTCACCATTAGGTCGAGTATTTCTCAGGGAAGGTTTATATATAGTTTATTATTGGACATTCTTATGTAAATTACCATAAATACGATAAATGTGTATAAAGTCCTACCCGTTGAGACACTTTCGCGCATGCGCTGCTTTAATGGTAAGTACTACATGAAAATAATGTACTGGAGTATTATTCCTCTTAATGAGATCTACAAAAAAGTCAGCGACGGCATATTCATATTTTTTAAGGATAACGTGTAGTGATCATATTTCTGTCTAAAAATTGTAATTTCAATATATTTTTTATTGTGAGGGATATTTTTCCATAATGGTATTAATCCTTATCCTTTAAAATACTTTATTAAATTTCTACGTTAAGCGAGGATAAAATTTGAATTTTTAGACAATTTCGAAATTGCTAATACTTTTAGAGAAAAACGCATTTAATTGTTAACACATCCCGCCGTTTACACATCAGCTGTATCGAGTCAAGTTTTACTTATCCCTTACTCTCAGCATATAAATAAGTATATTAGTTACGTTGACCATTTAATGTAGATCAAAACTGTCTTTCACCGTTTTTCATTTTAATAAGTACTTTAGAAGTTGTTACAATATCAAAACATCCTTGCTGCGAAACGCGCCCCGCGACGTTTTGCTTATACAAGCGCGTCATGAGCAGTCATCGGTGGTTCAGTGGTAAAATGCTCGCCTGCCACGCGGGCGGCCCGGGTTCGATTCCCGGCCGATGCATTCTATTTAATTTTCCTCACAGGAAGCCACGTAGTGCCTACCCAACCGGTGTCGCTGTTTTAACAGCATTAACCACAAGCTCAAAAAAAACCCGCCTGCCTCAGCGAAGAAGATTTAGATTTTGTTATTTATTTGTGTTTATTTTAAAACAATAGGAAAATCCTTATTGGAATTACGAAAATGCGGGTTGCATTAGGGTTTAATTAATTTTCACATTATCTTAAGTGCTTTGCAAACATACATTATATGAATAATTCAGTAGTTAAGGCGGGCGAAGCCGCGAGCAGGTCGCTAGTATTATTATAAAAGTAATATTTTATATCATTTAAGACTAAGTTCAAGTGTAACAATTTAAAAATATACTTGTGAGAAATATATTTTTATAACTATCGCATATCGTATCGTTATCGCTCCGCCAAACACAAATTAAATGCTAATAAGAATAAGTATAAAGTTAGCATTCAGCCATACTATAGCAGTCAGCCAGTCAGTTCAGTTTCGAAGCATTGGAGGGGACGACCGTCTCGTCTCGAACGTGGCGGAACTTACAGTTACATTATAAATATAGCTTTTTGTTTACCCTTTTCGTATTTTTCTTTATTACTTAAGTTTATAAAGTAAAAGTATTTATATTTTTCTAAAATTAGTTTTAGTGTAATTACTGGCCGTCGCCTTTCACTTTAGTTTTGTTAAAAAAAAAACACTTGTCAATTTTGATAGTGATCTGTCAAAATTTTGTAGTGAATTTTTGAGTTTTCTTTTTGTGTTGGATTTTTTGTAAAATTTTTCGGTAATAATGGCGTGTACAATATGTTTGAACGAGAGCAAACCCGTTAAAATGGTATGTTGAATTAATATATTTAAATCATTAATATAGTTATTTATATATCGCTTGTGTTTGAATTGAATATTTATAACGTATCAGTGACTTTTAGAATGTATATGCTTAGGTTATGTAATAGTTGTATAGTATTCCAATAAGTTTCAGTTAAGTACTATAAAAAAAGAATAATAAGCACAATATATATTTAAAATAAAAACGATTATTTTACTTATGTTATTTTTACTATATTGTTATGTACGGAAAGAATATATTAAAATTTTGTAGATTTTAAAAATTAATATGGATGTATAAGAACCATTTATATCATAGTATTTACGTGAACAACAACGGAAACTTTTATGGAAATAATTTTTAATTTACGCGTTACGTCGAAATTATGAGTTACGACCGACACATAATTTTTCATACTTTAATATTATAAAGCTAAATAGTTTGGTTGGTTGAACGCGCTAATCTCGAGAATTACTGCTTCGTAATGAAATAATATTTTTGTTATGAATTGTCTTGTAGGTACTATAAATTAAGAGATTGTTTATCTATTAGTATTGCACCAGTTAGTTGTTAAATAACTTAATTATAGTTATATATTTTATTTGTACGTTCTTTCAATAGATGAAAAAAGTTCCCAAACTTTTTATTTACTTTACATGATTAATGCACTTTCAAATACCATTCGGGAGACTATTTATTTATGCAATATTAATAAAAAAAAAATTAAAGTTTTCCTGATATTATCTTTTAACGTCTATATAATATATTAGCAGATAGTGGAATATGTAGTGACATACTTACACTAGTTTCCCTTTTATTACTATGTAAAAGATAATAGGTAATAATAATTAACGTAGAAAAATATTTACCTATACATTACCTGTAACGGAATATATTTAAGCAAACAATTACCTACAGTATTATTAATCGGCGACATACATATGAAATTATGCAAGATGATGTAAATCAGTAAAAGAACAAGTTATCTTATAGGTCCATGACATTTTAAGATAAGAGATTAATTCAAAACTATTTGTTCTTAAGATTGTTATTCATAAGTATGTAGTTTAAAAGTAAGAACACTTATATTTGTTTTATTTTTATAATTTTCTATGGAAGGAGAAGCGTGGAGTTGGTAGTTGTTTTTCGTCGAAATGAAGTGTATGAAATGCGTTGTAGAGTGTTACAGCGCTAAATCTTTGAGCGCTCAGGTTACGCAAAACATTGCTCAGGTTACGCAAAACATTGCGTCTTTACTGACGGTACTCTACGCCGTTAGTATTTTTAAGTAATTAGTTAGTTTTAACATAAATTAATTTTCAGAGAAAAGAACGTGACACATTCGGCGAGCTCGACGTGCCCGATGACAAGTTGTACGGCGCACAGACCGTACGGTCTGTCATGAACTTCCCCATCGGAGGGATTGAAGAGAGGATGCCGGTTAGTACTATATTAATATTATAAAGCGGAACGGTTCGTCTGGTTGATCATTCTAATAGGTACGTGCCTGTAAAATTTTAGGGTTTTCCTCGATTCATATGGAATTTCATCATCAGATCTTGATTTGGTGGTTATGAGACTAAAGTAGAATTAGGCCCTTTCAAATAAATTGGTCCAAAAATGACGAAGAAATCGATGGATCATCGAAACAAAATATATATTTGCTGAATATAGAACCTCTTTTTTAAAAAAAAGAAATCGTTTTATAAAAACTATATCGTTATACAGATTGTTATAAAAATATAATAAACTACATAAGGACTATAAAATAGTTAAGATAATGAAATCGGGTATAAATATAGTTTCTATATTTATATGCTTTGATAAGAAGACAAGAAGTTGAGTTCCGTCACTCATCACCCAATGTCTAACCCAATTGGGCGAAAGTGAGAAACAGACTATTTTAAATCATAACCCTCTGCCTATGTTGCTATATGGGGGATAAAAACGTTATTATTATAAAATTTTATTATTTTATATTTAGAAACTTAAATCTTATTTGCTTTTATACTTTATATCTTGAACTAAACTAAGCGGTCATTTGAGTTGTCTCGACTATGGATGGCTTCACGATGCGGATGTAATGGCTTCAGGAACATACTAACGATGTATTGTTCTTTTGTCTTTTTCACATACACGATGTCTCATAAAGTTGATTTTAAATATTATTTGTTTTTAATGTCTATGTTTTATTAAGTTTCTTAGATTATCCTTGCCTTATTCTTGCTATTTAGTGAGAAATTTTGGTTGCTTAAAGTTAATTCTAATATTTTTAAAGTTATTTAAAATAATGGTTTTAGAAAACATTATTTTATATATTTTCTTAAAAAGCCTTTAGTGCAATGAATAGTCACTACTTTCTTTTGAATTTTCTGCAGGTTAATAGAGTTTAGGTATTGCACTTTGAAGAGACATAAGAGTTTTTTTTTTGTTATATACCTTAACAGACACTAAAGAGTTTTTTTTTAAAGATTTTTTTAAATTTACTAACATTGCCGATAATAATATTTATCTATATTTATATTATTTATATGTTGCAAGACACTAACATGAAGCAATAGTAGTGTTATAAATTGGTCATGTGATTTTACACCGTTCAATGGCCTGGTGGTGTCAAGGCCTTCAAGTTGATAAATACGTATTGCTGTTGCCATTTACTATGAACAAATGATATATCTGACACAACATTCAATTTAAAATTTATTATAGTTGGTTTAATTAAATGCTATGTATATCGAAAATAGTAAATGGACAATAGTAGATATGGCGTATGGTAGCCGCATAGTAAGGTAGGCAGGAGACACCTAGGAACTAGGTGTTATAAAACACTCTGTTCCCATTGAGACACTTCCATTTCAACTCTGCTCTCTTCATTCTGCTAGTGAACAGGCTTATATTAGTTATTTGATTGCGAATCTAATCTTATCAGCTTATTTATTTAGTAGATTGTGGAAACTATTCTATGTTATATGTATAATATATCTATTACATCGTTTTTATATTATAAACATATATCTAAGTTGACTTTGAATCTGTAACCTTTTTGTTTTCATTATATATTAACTGAACAATAATAGAATATAATTATGATAATTATTCTGATACGGCAGCCACAATCCCGCAAAAGTAAAATAATTTTCATCTCTGTTTTTGTGGTACTTTTGTGCAAAAAATTAAATGATTACAATGACCACAATAAGTAGTTATCAGAAAAACATATAGGTCATAACATTTTTGTATAAAGTATGTGTAGTTTATTGATTTAGTTTATATATTGTAGTTAGTATATATTGTAGTTTATTGATCATAGCCTACGGGTAAAATATTCTTCAATTAGGTCATATGTTAGGACGATCTACGGATTGCATAGTAGTTTTTTGCATGAATACTTTACACAGTTTTAAATATTACTTTTATCTAGAAATAAATTAATACCAACTTCATGCTTAGCAGTATATGCAGAAAAAACTTATTGTTAAGGCACTCCGTTCCCTAAATAAATAAATGTCGTTTTCTTTTTCAGTATCCAGTTATTATTGCTTTCGGTATATTGAAGAAGGCGGCCGCCAAAGTTAACATTGAATTTGGTCTGGATAAAAAACTAGGTAAGATTTTTTTGTAACAAAATATCTAAGTTAATAACCTACATTTTTGATCATGCGTGATTTTCTCGCTCTGGTGACAGCGCGGCATTGAGTTACACAATTCATCTAGCAATATCTCGATAATTGGACAGTGCGTGGGGAACGAAGTGTCTTGACACTAGGTTCCCTCTGTCTATCGTGATACGTGGCACAAAAGTGTGACTGTTAACACGACGCTCGGCACATGACTTTTTAAATATTTTCACTCACTTCCCCTCACTTCGTAAGCACGACAAAACGCGGCATTGTGTTCTGTCATTCAACATGCCATGCCCGCGGCAAATGCAGATCGGAGTGTCTGATATTAGGTTCCCTCATTCCTACTATACGAGTATTGCTCGTATACAATTTATCGACTTGGATGAAT
This sequence comes from Heliconius numata, assembly GCA_016802625.1. Classification (NCBI taxonomy): domain Eukaryota; kingdom Metazoa; phylum Arthropoda; class Insecta; order Lepidoptera; family Nymphalidae; genus Heliconius; species Heliconius numata. The sequence goes on along the minus strand of JAEBDU010000048.1, from coordinate 791,962 downwards.
TAATTAATAATGAATATTTAATTCCCTAGCCGATGCGATAATGCAAGCCTGTGACGACGTGATCTCCGGTAAGCTATACCGGGAAGGTCACTTCCCTCTGGTCATCTGGCAGACGGGGTCCGGCACGCAGTCCAATATGAATACTAATGAGGTATTTGTTTTTGTTTGTTGATTATTTCTTTATATTTCATATGTGTGTAGAGTTATTTGTTCTTTCGTCCATCTTCTTGAATAACATGGATTTTTTATCCCGCTCATAGGGCATAGGGAATTTGGGAACCTAGTGTTAAGACACTCCGTTGCCATCAAGACACTTCTATTCCCAGCTCACTTTCCCCAGAATTCTGGAAGCATTGCGTGTTGAGTGGCGGAACTCAACACCGCGCTCGTTACTAGGGCGAGAAATAAAAATATTAGTAGGTATATCTTTTCCTCGACGGGGAATCTAACTCACAGCCTGACCTTGACTTCAGTCGCACGCTAGTGCCCCTGCACAACGACCAGCTTTATCGTTAAGTTTTACCAATTTGTACTTCTTAAATTACTTTTCTTCACAGAATTTTCCATTTTTCTAGGTGATATCAAATCGTGCAATCCAAATACTGGGAGGCAAACTAGGTTCCAAGGACCCCGTCCACCCCAACGACCATGTGAACAAATCACAAAGTTCCAACGACACCTACCCCACAGCTATGCATATAGCAGTAGCTATGGAACTCAGAGACCGTCTAATGCCTGGATTAGTCGCCTTGAGGGACACTTTAGAGAGCAAATCGAAAGATTTCGATAAGATCATCAAAATTGGCAGGTTGGTATGGATTCTTTTTTTATTTATTTATAGGGGAAGTGGGAGTGGGAAGGAGTGGGAACACTATAGACACTGGTCTGTACCCTTTTGTGGTATTTTCAAAATTGTTAGCCTTAAACCTTAACTGAACTTATCTATCATATCTCTATGTATTTAACCTGAGAGAGTCTAAATATTTGGATTGTCGTTTTTTGATTTTTTTACATAATTTACTTAATTAAATTACCCCTGTATTTGACCTAGAACCCATCTAATGGACGCAGTGCCCCTAACTCTAGGACAAGAGTTCAGTGGTTATACAACACAACTCACGTACGCTATTGAGCGTGTTTGTGCTACACTACCTAGACTACACTACTTAGCGTTGGGCGGCACCGCGGTCGGTACGGGTTTGAATACGAGGAAGGGTTTCGCTGAGAAGTGTGCCAAGGAGATTGGTAATCTTACTGGTAAGTTGTTTTTATACTCCACTTGTTTAACTACCTAGTGTTAAGACACACTGTTCCTCATTTTTACATACAAAAAATGAGGCGTTGATTTCCGGCACTCAACACATAATGCCTTCAGAATTCGGTTGAAAGAGGGAAACGGAGTGTCTTACTCTAGGCTTCCGTTGCCTGCCCTGCAACATGTGGGATAGAGCGTGAAATTGAGAAAATTACACAACTTACTTAAGCTTAACCAAATTATACAAAATCTTTACATATAATTATAACCTATGGGTTATCTTGATGTATATTTATAGCTATATTTGTCAAAAGTTTCATCAAAATCCGTTTAGTAGTTGTTGCACGAAAATGGAACAAACATCCATCTATGTGCACACAACACCACAAACTTTTATAATTATATAAATATATTAGATAAGAATTTTAATCCAATTTGCACAGGAACTATTATTTACTTGAAGATAGCGCTATTTCGAGCGTAGTCCAGAACTAATGTATTGCGCTACAGCAACTCTTATTAAATAGAACATAAAATCAGCTTCACGCTGTATCTCAGACACAAAAGGGTAGGCAGACATTTTTCGCCGAATTCTAGAGGCATTGTGTTTAGCGGCGGATCTCAACGACGCGCTTTGCTCCAACACCAGAGCGAAGAAATGAAAATACGAATTTATATAATTGTCTCATTTTCTCGAGTGGGGATCGAACCCACAAGCATTCGCGTTTACAGCCACACACTTGTAACAAATATGAATTAGTTTATTATTATTTGATTTCTTTCAGGTATTCCTTTCGAGACGGCTCCCAACAAGTTCGAGGCGCTCGCGTGTCACGATGCCATGGTAGAAGTTTCTGGAGCTTTAAATACTATTGCCGTGTCGTTGATGAAGATTGGGAACGATATCAGGTAGGTGGAGAGAATTTAGTGTCGAAACACTCACTTCCACATTGTGATTTTTATTTATTATTTTCATCTAAAGTTGTCTAAATTCTGGTATTATTTTATATTGTTTTTTCTTTTATAGATTTTTGGCGTCAGGTCCACGATGCGGTTTAGCCGAAATAATGTTGCCAGAAAATGAACCTGGATCCTCAATTATGCCTGGTGGGTAACTATTAAATTTTATATTATTCGTTACTCTTGATTTTATTAAAACTCATAGGTACAGATTTATAAGTTTTCTTAATACTTTAGGGATAATATAAAAAAACACTGTATTTTAACAAATGTGTCGTAACGGTTGTAGGTTGATACTATATACAGAATAAAGCGTGAAACTAAAACTAATATACCAAAATTCCAGGCAAAGTGAACCCGACGCAATGCGAAGCGCTCACGATGATAGCGGCTCAGGTGATGGGCAACCACGTGGCGTGCTCCGTCGGCGGCAGCAACGGACACTTCGAGCTGAATGTCTTCAAACCCATGATTGTGGCCAACGTGCTGAGGTCCATTAGGCTTATTGGTGAGTTGTTTATGATTGCTTTGTTCCTGATTACAAAAAAAATGATATTCATGAAAAAAATATTTACTTTGCCTGTTTCCAAGAGGAGCAGGTTTAACCTTATTAGGCTGATTGTTGATTACTTTAATGCAAAAAAATACTTATTTACTTTTTAAAGTAAACAAATAAATGCTTTAGCATTTCAACTTTAACATGTTCAAACCTAAGATTGTTGCTAATGTGTCGAGGTCTATTAGGCTTGTTAGTGATTTCTTTATTAAGTCTTTTGTGTGTAACTGTAAAACAATTGCTGATTCAAAATTTATGGAATTAAGATCATTCGAATTTCGTATACTACTATTTTTAATAAAGATTAATTAAATTTATGAATGAGCTTCATACTACTAGTAAAATTAACCCATTTTTCTACAACTTTCCCCCATTCCCTCAGGCGACGGGTGCCAGGCGTTCAACAAGAACTGCGCGGTCGGCATACAAGCCAACACCAAGCAGATTGATAAAATTATGAAGGAGTCCCTTATGTTGGTCACAGCTTTGAATCCACACATTGGTTATGATAAGGTAAATGTGATTTTTTTAACTTTCTTTTTTATTTATTTCAATTTAGATATATAAATAAGTTATGTGGTGTGGTGTTTTATATATAAGTAACGTGGCAAGGTGCAGTGGACATTGGTTCCGGGTCCGATTTTTATGTAGGGGGAGGGAGAGAATGTTTATGGTAGAAAAGGTGTAGGAATATTTTCTCGTTCAAGCAAATGACTTATTTTCTTTTCCTCATTATATGCAGGAAAAAATTATGGTGTTGAGTTTTGCCAGTAATATAGAGAGTAGAACACAGAGGGCTTTGACCTTTATTCTCAAATAAAAAATGAAAGTAAAGTTTCTATATAAGCCATTACTATAATATTAATTTATATTATTTCATGTCTTATTATTTTTCCTGTGTGGGATCGTAAACGCGATAGGTTGTGGGATCGATTCCCACTCCAGGAAATAATATTTTTTAAAATAATTTAATTTTATTCTGCCACTCAACGCTCCCTCTGGCTACTCTGGTGTATGTAGTATGAGCGTGAAACTAAAAGCAACACAAAAAAAAACATCTATTTTATGTTACCAGGCCGCCCAAATAGCAAAGACGGCACATAAAGAAGGCGCAACACTAAAAGAAACTGCCATCAAGCTTGGTATCCTAACAGCGGAACAATTTGATCAATGGGTAAAACCAGAAGATATGTTGGGGCCTAAGTAAATGTATGGAGAACATATGTTTATAGTTTTTTAATATTTTTGAAGTGTTATTTCCACAGTTTAGAAAAAAAAACTTAGTGGTCAGAGCGTTCGGGCAGTAAATTAGAGGCACTGGATCTGAGATATTTTTTTTGTATTTGAAAAAGTATGTTTATTTCCCTAAGTGTGGAAATAAAACTCTAAAATGTAAAAAATATCTATGATTTGTTTATGTATAATATTGTTTGTGTTGTGTGTGTTGAATAAAATTGTTTTTGAATGATTTTTGTGTTTTTGTAAAGTATTTTTTTTTGTAATATAGAAACTCTTCTACAAGTTTGTCTAAATGTGTCGTTTTAAATATTTTTATGATTTTAAGTATTCAAGTATTAGTAAAATATTAATGTTGTTTGTTTAAAAATTTACAATATTGTTTTACTTTACCACTTTTCTTGTCACAATGTTTTCGTTCAAGTTATGATTTAAAGTCAGTTAAAAATAATTTTATTTTGTATACACAATACATATATGTTTATTTTATGTTATATTTTGTTTGATTCAAATGCTCTAAAAGCGTCAGTTAGTATTTATTTTTAGTATTTTACATATTTCAGTGTAATAGTGATATAAGCTTTTGTTCTCAGTTTAATGATTTAAACCTAACTTATACAGTACAAAGTCATTTTATAGCATTTGAATATTATATATGTATACGTAATTAACGAAAATATTGAAACGTACTTATTATATATCTATCTATCTATTCATTATGATAAATATATTACGTAAGGAAATTACTTCCAAGAGATACATAAAAAAATTATACAAAAAATTGTTTTTACTTTTTATGTACATTGTTTTGTTGGTTAATTATTTATTGTTTTGACATATTTGGAAATGTTGTAAAAAAATTGTTTTATTTACTTTTGTCATTTTTAGACATGTTTTTCCAGTTGTATGGGATTTTCACTATGTGTAAGTATTTGTATGTCATTATTTATACAGTGCCAATTTATGTGCAAATCGTTCAAAAATAAATGTATGAATTTAAATGGTTATTTTATTTTTCTTTTGTATTATGGCTAATATAGTATGGACACTTAATTTTTCCTAAATTAATTGTTGAATATATTTAAAATGAGATTTGCCATGTGTAAACTAATAAGGAATATAATATTAGAATGTAAAGAGCATGATTTTTAATATATAAAATTTTAAAAGCCTAAATATGTTTATTTTAACAGAAATAAGCAAAAAATATATATATCCAAATTTTATACTGTCCTAGGCACGCACAGTTAGCACGTCAAATTCTGGAGGCATTTTGTGTTGCGCGTTTTGCCTTGACACCAGAGCAAAGGAATGAAAATATTAAATATTTCATTTCCTTATACAATTTTGAATGGAGTATCTTAACACTAGGTTCCCTCCGCCTACGCTGTTGTGTGCAGGATGCAGGGTTACGCTAAAAAATAATACACTCTTATACACACTACTACACACAAAATAAAAAATACTCTTACACACAAAATAAATAATAATACACTAGTCTTCGCCGCGACTAGACTTGTAAGTGATTATGTTAATAGGTATATATATTTAAGTGATTCCATTACATATAAAATAAAACAATTTATAAAAATCCTGAGATTTTACTATATTTTTTGGTACTTTACATACATATTTTTAAAATAAACAAGCTTACAATTAAATATAATCTAGCATCTTTGGTATGATACAATTGGAAAGGCAAATTATTCTATGATAAACAATCATCCTTAAAGTTAACTATAATAGGCCCATATTTTCCAATAAATTTTTGGGAATGATAAAAATAATGGAATTTATAAAGTATTTTTAACTAGACAATTTAATAATTTATACAATTAAATAAATGGAAAAAATGACTAAAAAAATTTATATATTTTTCCCTAACATTAATATGTTGTAATTTCTTTGTTACAATTAAACTTTATTAATAAAATGAATTAGCAACTGACAATATTTATAATAACAATTTATTAATACTGATGTACTTAATATACATAAAAGATTTAAAATACTCTAAAGTATATTTAAATTATAATTTATATTTGTATCAGATCTTTGTATCTGTTAAAATGACTAGGATCCCAATCACTAAAGCTATGGAAGGCATTTTACATAAAGACATCTTTGATATTCTGAAACTGTTTAACCGCTAAGTCAACTGGTAAATCAAAATTATATGGAGTAAGACGATCTAAACTCTGCAAAGTATCTTGAAAACCAGTATTAACCACATAACTTGTTGACAAATAAAAAGAATCTATAAGTGAACGGCATTTTAACATAATGTTTAACCAAATTACAAGTTTGTGGCAATTTAGTGCGGCACAGACAAATGCTTTGAAATGGGCATCATAGCTTCTTTTGTATGGTGTGTGAGATGATAGTATACTTCCTATAGCGCTTAAAAGACTTTGTCTATTAGTTATGGCTGTTCCTCCGACTATGTCTAAGTTAAAACTTTGACTCAATTTCCTGGCTGGAGTCGAATTGAACTTGTCACCGTCATTTAATTCATAATAACGTAGAATTAACTCCCATATGTGTATTGATCTGAGCGAAGACCTTCTTACTGGAAAACACCCTATGATAGGCACTAGGGATGTAGCTTCTGGACTAACTAAGCCATGTTGAAGTAAATCTCTTAGGTTTACAGCTAAATGTCTTCTTACAGCTGTTGTCAAAGGAGCATCATTAATAATAATACCACTTTCTTCTTCTTCACTGTCATAGTTATCAGGGAAATTAGATCTTTCTCTAGAAACAATGTGAAGTACAGCATCTATCGACATTTCTAGTTTAGCTCTTAAATTTCCCCAATGGGTGACAATTGTTGAAGATTTACGGTCATACTTTTTACTTGTACCAGTAGAACAACCAAATTGAGAGACTGTGAATATTTGTATTAAGGCAGATGCTTTCCTCATTAAATTAACAGTTTCAGCCTTAAGCTCATCATTCACTCGGTTGCGACTGAAGTTTTTCTCAAAGTTCTCAGACTTACCAACTTTTCTAGTTTCCTTTGGTCTCTTTGTGTTGCTGTTTACATCTTCGTTTTTCATTAGTTTAATGAATTTTTGCATATCATCAATGTGTGTTTGAAGTTTGCTGATAATTTCTTCTTTAGAAAGTTGTTTCTCAGTATACTGCCGAACCGCACAGTCGATCTGATGGCGTAACTCATCTGTACTTAACGGTTGGTGGCATCCTTCTTCTAAGCTGCGATCTATCTCACTTCTCAAATGCTCTATCAACAACCTATGTTGATCATCGTCTACATTTGATGTGCCCTCTGCATACCTTTCAAGTTCTTTCAATTGTGACTTCAATCTTTCAATAAAATGTGACTGTCTAGTCTTCTGACTGCGGATTTTTCGTTCTAATTCCAGACACTCATTGCACGCTTCCCCCGCGCTGCCTTGCGGCGCCGCCCTTGAGTCCACTCCTCTAGAAGTAAATTCCTCCAAAGCTTGTAACATAGCATCCTTCTCTTCGGGCGGAGCTTTCAAAATCTGTCTTAATCTGAACTCAACCTGTGCTAGATGGGACGTCAAGGAGAAGACTGAGGATGATAGTATTTCCTGTTCTTCTTCCAGAGCGTGTATTCTATCACCAGATATTTGATCTGGTAATTCCTCATCGCATAAGGTCTCCTTTGGAGCTCCCAAAGGCTCACACCTAGGCTCTTGCCAGATAGGAATTTCACCCTCATATTCACACAAGGTCGCGTCCATTACAACGATAGGGGCAGTATAAAAACACAAATCGATAACTTAATTCTTATGTTTCAGCGTTACAACAAAGCCCGCCCATTTCAATTGATTATTTAAGCTTAATGAACTGAAAATGCTGAAAAAATACAAGGGTTTTGTTGAATATGAAACTTAGGAAAGACGTCACTGTTGACGTCAATATTTGAATGAGGGAATGAAGGGTTGCGCCTTCTATCCTTGGGGAGGAATGAATGAACTATATGAAATATAAATAGAACTAAAAAAATTGATTTTTATTGTACATTTATTTCCTTTTTTATATTTTTAAGGTTTTTAGAATAATTGAAATTGAAATTAAATAATTTTTTTCGTTCTATTTTTTCATTATGTACTATGGAGGCTTTGTCTGTATAGCGACATCTCTTTGAATTATACGTAACTACGTAAATAATTGTAAACTAGAAAAGAATTAATAAAACCAGCGAGTAAATTTCAAGAGATTACGTTACGTTGCAATAAATATTTTGTACAAACAAAAACTACTGATTTTCTTCTGCTAAAAGAATACTAAAAATAAAATCAGCTGTACGCTGTATCTCACACACAGCAGGGTAGGCAGAGGGAACCTAATGTTAAGACATTTCGTTCCCCACTTTTCGGCGAATTCTGAAGCCATTGCGTGTTGAATGACGGATCTTAATGCCGCGCTTAGCTTATACGGCCACGACTGGCCTTAAGAGAATGCTGAATGGTATCTAAAATTAAAAACATAAGATAAATATTAAAAGAAATTTTGTGTAGTTAGTAGCGTGTTCGGAGCAAATAACATTTTTTTTAAATGCTTCCTGATTAGATTGGAAGTGGGGTAAGTATTGAATTCCATGAAAATGGTACCGGAATCGTGAACAATACAACAGTTTTTTTTAATATTTATTTTATACTGTAATTATAGTCCAACTATTCGTTTAGTTTCATAGTAACCAGCTCATTCATTAGTTGAAGTCAGTCGTGGCGCAGGGGTACAAGCATGCGACCTGAAACGTAATTTGTGGGTTCGATTTCCACTCGAGGAAATTAGTTATTAAATATTTGAGAGTTGAGATCGGTTTATAAAAACGAGCCTTAATATCCTATATATTTAGGCTCGTATATATTTATCCCTAAGATATGTTTGTATATTCCTGCAAAGTTAATTTCACTTTCACTAATTAGAACGAACGAAAAACAATATGTGAAAGAAAATTACAAAAGTATCTTATATGAGGTGAATTTCATACGTGACTTCATAACCTTAATAGCATTAGCACGTACGAGTGGATACTGTAGTATTTGTTAGTACCTACTTTGTACCAGCCAACTAAGCGGACTTTGTAGGTTTTTTAGCTTCCCGCTGTATATGTGGGATCACATACCTATTGCTGGGTGGACAGAGGGAACCTAGTATTATGACATATTGTCCACGCCACCTTCCAATTTCCAATACTCAACGCCGTGATTTGTCTTGTTACAAGAGCGATGTAATGGAAATAATTCTCAACGCTGCTCTACGACGACTTCAAACAGAAGATATATAAATACATATAATAAAATGGTATTTCATGAAAATTCAAATTATTGAAATAAATTTTCATAAATAACAGTAGGTACATGCAGATTTAAATAAGATGGATGTTAATTAATACATTCATGATTTCGATATTTAAAGGAAAAGTTTCATGTTTCGTAGATTTATACCAATTTATTAATGATGTAGAGGTAGAGTATATGGGTTCATGATTAATAGGCGAGATGTCGACTTAATTTTATTCTCTATATTTTTTTATTAACATAGTGTCAAACACTCCGTTTCGAATTTTGGAAACATTGTGTATTTGCGTGTTGGGAGCGAGGAAATAAAAATAATTCATTTACAGGATTGCTTTGCGCCGTGATGGTCTCAATCTTTTATAATCAACGTGGTATTTTGCCAATATAAATCTTATCTAATTTTAAGTGTTATAAATAATCATATTATTTATATGTTAAAATAGTAAGCTTTAAAAGTCTGGTGTAAGCAAAAAGCACATTTCGCTATTTACAACTACTAATATTTCGAAGGCAGACATCGAAAGTCTAGACTGGATACTAAAACTACTATATTTACTACTTTAGTTCAAGGACATGTCTGTAAAACTAAAGTAAAATTTTTAGTAACACCCATTTTTGTTTTTGATTAGCTTTATTTTTTCCTTTTTTCTCTGTTTCACGCTCCTTCCCGCAACATTATCTCAGATTGGGGGTAGTGCTTCTGCTTTTTTATTCCTGCCGCATATAGCAAGGCAGGAGAGACTTATTGTTTACACATTATTTTTCACTTTTCACTTAATTTTTGAGATATTGCGTGTTGAGTTGAGTGGTGTAATTCAACGCCACGCTGTACCATAATACCAGTGCGAAGAAATGAAAAACTCAAATTTTTCATTGCCTAAATTAGTAATCAAACCTACTACCATCGCGCTTAAGTAAAATTGGTTTCATAAGAAAAATGTTATTTCATAATTTCATCATCCTACTAATATAATAAATGTGAAAGTTTGCGAGGATGGATCTTCGTTCCACTTTCACGTGAAAACTACTGAGCGGACTTAGATGAAACTTTGCAGTAAAATACAGGCTTATATTTACGAATATGTATACCAAATTTAAGCTGCAGCAGCGTTTGGTTCGCTAGTAATTATAAAAATGTTATTACATTTCAAATAATAAACGTTGATTTATTCAATGAAAGAATAATAAAAACTGATACAAATGCTGTAAATTAAGGAAGAAAATGTATAAAAGGACCTTTTCATGCCTATTCTAATATACGTAATAAAGTTAGTGTAGCTCATTTCATTACGTTACATTTATTTCTTTGGACAGAATATTTCAAAATATTACCTTTTTATTACCTTTTATTACGGAACAAGCGGTAATTATAAAATTGTTCGTGAGCTTTGTGCCCTTGTGTAGTGTGTGCTCCAAATACGTCAGGGGCAGGAGAGGTCTCGTTGAGGTAACAAAATGAACCTTAGCTGAGAAATTCGGGAAATTGGTGGACAATAGAGGTTTTATAACTTTGTATTTTTGTGAATACCTAATTATGTCATTATTATTCAATTATTGTAATAACGATACTAATAATATCATAGTCTACCCAAGCTTAGCCATACCTTGCCATACCTACCTCGTGCTCCAGAAAAGTTGAAAATTATTCAAATTTGTGGCCAGTTTTGTCATTTATAATATCTCCACGACTATAGAGAAGATAGTCTACATGTTTGGGATTATTTAAGCTAGTTCCAGTAAAGGTAGTAAAAAAAAATGTTCCAAGAGACACCAAATATTTAGCTCAATATTTTTCTATCATTCAAATACTCTACGAGGCGTTGAGGAATCATCGTAATTTTTCCTGTTTCTCTTATATTTGGTTTATAAATTCAATCTATCTAGAGGGTCGCGATCGCTGTGGGAAGTCAATTTGAAGAATCGACAGTCTTAGCGTCCTGATTAATATTTTTTGTTATAAAATTCTCTTAGGAATATTTTTTTATGAAATGTTCAAATATTTTTGGGTCTAAAGGGTATTTAAGTATAAATATTTGAAAATATCTTTTTTGAGGAAATAATGAATAAGTATCTACTTTTGTAATTTTAATATTTAGGGGAAAAAATAAGCAAAGAGTAAATTTTCTTATCTTCTGTACCTATTTAGAGTTTGAATGATGTTAAGAAAACCATCACTATTGTAAATAGGTACTGTATTATTATAAATTTGTGAATTTAAAGCAAATACTAATATTTACATTTCTGAACTCGGAGCAATGGCCGGGACTTATGATTGTAACTTTAACGGTTTTTCTATTGCTGAAACTATTAAACACAAGAGATGTTTAACATTTTCAAATATATTCATGTTATGTTATTATGTAAATTAAAATTGTTGTGGCACGGTGTCTGTAAATATGGTTGTGAGTCCAATTCCCACTCGAGGTAATCAAATATTTAATACTTTCATTTCTTCGCCCTCGTTATCGTGGAAAAAACGTAGAGTTCCGACACTCAATGCGCAATGGCATTGCGTGTTGAAATGAATGGCAATGAATTTGATCCCGCGTCTCTCGAAAACTGTCCAATGGCTCTGACCACTAAGTCATACGTTCTCATCTAGCTACGTCGAAATTATTATACTCTTGTTACTACTTATTTATCTTGTTAGCATGTCTTACGTCTCTCTTATTATCTCTTCTGTAACAAAATTCATAAATCGCATTCTCTCTTGCCAAACGATAATTCTAAGCAATTATTTTTGAGTAGCGGAAGAGTTTCTTTTATTATTTTGTCGATATAAACCACTTTAATAACAAATGAAAGAATTTTATTATAATAAATTGTAATATTCGCTAAATATGTATAACGGAAGGGTTGAAGACGGTCGTAGATTTGATGACATGTTGATGACAGGGGTATTACGTGGTGGCAACGTACAATCTGACCAAATAGGATGAAGGCTAAGGTAGCAATTCAAAATTGTTATTAAAATAAAATTCAAATATGTTTTATAAGCGTCATTTGTACCAATTATTATTATTGAGGCTGTCATGGTAGGTATTTGACGGTTGCGAGTTCGATTCCAACTACAGGGAATCTTTTCTTCATTTTCCTATCTCTGTTGACAAGACAAAGGCGGCGTCTAGTTCCACCACACAACAATGGAGAACCACAATGGACAGAAAGTGGGGAATGGAGTGTCTTAACACTAGATTACCTCTGCTTACACGAGATACACTATGACTTAACTCTCTTTATCTCGCATAGAGTAGATAGAGAAAACTCTTGACATTGAATTTTACAAGACATTTATAATGTGTCCAAATTCGAGACAGCGCGAGTTAATAGCGCGAAAGATAAGTCAAGTTAAACTTATACTTGAGTGGTAATCGAACCCACAACTGTCGCATTTACATATATTTATCAACTACGCCACGATGGAGGTTAGCTTAGGTTTTTTTATTATAAAATGTTATTACAGAGGAAAATTAAAAGTATTCTTGTATTAAAGCACTGAATGAAACGAATCATACGGCTGTAAACCACAATGTTTGGGTTGATTAAACATAAAAGATTGCTTTTTTATATTTACGAGTTCTCACTTTTTTCTACGTTTGTTTAAAATAAGAGATTAGTAGGGATTTTTAGGTGGAACAGCGTGTGATAAAAACACAACGGCTATGGGTTCGATTAGATACCCACTACGGGGTATCTAGAAAGAGCACGACGCTTATTTCCGTTGATTGATGTCTCAAAACGGAACGGAGTACCTATCTTGACAGCAGGTTCCCTCTATCTACTACTATAAGTGGACATTAGGCGTATTAGACGTGACGTAGAGTTAAATATTTTCTCTTTGTTATTTTGCAAATTTCAAAGACTATAATAATAATGTATTCAAGTTAAATTGATATTTTACTTTGAATTATATTTTTAACCCAAACGATAAGCCGACACCTGCTCAGTAACTTCTGTAATAAATTTTATAAATGATTTTGGTACCGCCATAATAGCCCTAATGCAGATAAACGACCCCGTTCTAATAAATATCTATGAAAATATGAAATGAAATGAAAATTTTATTGACGGCATTATATAGGCCATTATGACTTACTCGAGAAATGTCTTAGTACTAAGTTTATTCTGTGGCTTCGACCGCGCGGTCAATGGAGGTTTAATTCAGGGTTCTGTAGGACTCGTGAAAGGTTCTAACTTTCTGAGCTAATAAAAAGTATAATACAAAGAAGAAATTCATTGAAAATTACAATTTTTTCGATAAATTAACAATTACTTTCACTCGTTAATTCATGAAGCAAAGAATTGTAAATATTTCACTTCCTGGAGCGGGAATCGTACCCACAACCTGTCGCACATAAAGCCACCCGCTTGTTCCACTGCGCCACGTCTGGCTTTTATTATAACTTAAAGCCCGTTAATCTAGATAGAGTTAAGAACAGTTTCTATTAACATTAAAATGACATATACTTTATTTTCTTCTAATATAAAACGTGTACAGACTAAGTTATATATAAAAAGGTTGACCTGCGGTTTTCCCCCGCACCTTTGTCGGTGTTTCCAGGAATATTATTGATTGACGTTTCTATTTCTACTTACGAACCGTAACTAACGATTATTTTTTATCGTCTTTAATTATTTATTTTTCTTTTTTATGTTTGTTGACATAATACAGTTTTGGAGATATTATCATGTAAGCTGCAGTGATTATTCGTTCATTGTGTATTGTGTCTTTTTATAGCTTCTCTTTCTTCGAACACTTTTCCCTTAAAGTATAGTATAGCAGAGGGAACCTAAGCTTTAGAGTGCTAAGACACTCCGATTCTCACTTAATTTCTTCCCCATCGGAATATTCAGGACATTTTCGCCACTCAACACCATATTTCGGGCTTCGTCTACCAGAGCAAGCAAATAAACTAAAACATCATTCCCCCGAGCGGGCATCAAATCCACAACCCTCGAGCTTACAATCAGCTTAGACATACCTTTGACAAAGATCTACAGTACCTTGAATGTATGTATTTCTCAAATTCTAACCTACATACTATAACATTATCAAAACGACCCTCTCTTAGCCAGCCTTAGTGGCATGTGACGTACTGATTGATGAAGGGCTTGATTATTCTGTCCACAACTCGAATATGAATTATGAATGACCTCACGTCGATATATTATTACCTAGTTTCCTTATGTGAGGTCGTTAAGGCCCCATGTCTTGAAACAAATATATTTTTTTTTGTTTTATTTTTTATAGATTCACGCTATAACCCGCACGACGCAGGGTAGGCAGAGGAAACCTATTGTTAAGACACATCGTTCCCCATCGTTTCCGGAGAATTCAGATGGCATTGCGAATTGAGTTATCTAACTCCACGCCGCGCTTTTCTTATGTTACTAGAGAAAGAAAAAGGGAATCGAACCGAAAACCGTCACGTCGATAGTCAGATGCTGTACCATTACGCCACGACGACCTCAATCCTCATATTTTATATATTTTTCAGCTTTTTCATGAAAAATAACGGTAACAAATTACTTTTTCCAATTTTAACCAGTTTGTGCGATCTAGATTGATATAAAATTGAATATTGCATTGAAGTAAAATTTAAATTAAATAAATTTTAAACCCCGACTGCAAAAATAAACTGATTTATTCTATAGGTCAGTCGTGGCACGGAGGCACAAGCGTGCGATTGTAAGCGTGACAAGGTGGGGGTTCAATTTCTATTCGAGGGAATAAAATAATGAATATTTTCCTTTCCTGGCTCTGGTGACAAGAGAAAGCGCGCCGTTTAGTTCCGCCACTCAACACACAATATCTCCAAGATTTGATAGAAAGTGGGGGATGGAAGTGTCTTAATGGAAACAAAGTGTCGTAACATTATGTTCTCAGTCCTATTCTCCTTTTGTGATACAATGCGAAGCTAAATAAATGTATCCAATAACACTCGCATCATCAAGACAATTCCATCGACATTTCATTGAACTCCTGCAATATTTTAAAAAGAAGAGATAAAAGTCTAAAAAAATTTAATATTCAACTGCCACATTTTTTAGGAAAACAAAATTTTTAAGAATCTATTGGGACCTTTTTAGGGATCAACAGTTACCATATAATATGCTTAACCTTTTGCGCGTCATAAAACTGTTTGCTATTAAACCCTTCAACCTATGATTTTAAAAAAGTATTATTTATACTATCCTATACTTTTATTCTATCCTTACCACTAAATTAACTTAAATTAAGGCGGAAAAAGGGAAATGTCGAAGTGTTTTAATGGAAACAAAGTGTATTAACACTAGGTTCCCTCTACCTATTATATACAGCGTGAAGCTAAAAAAACTTGGTGTCGAACTCACTTCTATAGTTACAGTTAGATGGTGTCTCACGTCGTCGAATGAACGAAAACTTCAAAACTTCAGAATGGTCTCAGTACTGTATATAATCAGTTGCAATATATAATATGTAAGAGCCACTGCCAAGAGTTAAGCAAGCTATTTGGCTATCTTGAGTTTTCTTATGTAATAGAACATTGTAAATAAGTATTATACTGTCTTAAGTAAGCTTAGCTCTAATTTAGGGATGTCATTTATTACAGTTATTAGAATATGGTAAAATATTCATGAAGTACTGCCAAATTACTTGTATTTTGTATATGAAACAATAAAAAGGCCATTATGGCGCAGTGGCGTGTGACTGGAAGTGCATGATGGATGTGGAGGCATTAATTGTTGAGTGGCTTAACTCAACGACTCCTGAGACCTTCGCCAGACTTTGTTACCAGAGCAAGCCTATTAAAACTATTAAAATTTAAACGTAACGGGATTTGAACCCGCGCCTTGACCTCTCAACCGTCGAAGACAGGCAGTTTCCAAGAGACGCGGATTCAAATCCCGCTACGTTCATATTTTTAAACGTTTTCTAAAAAAGTATTAAAAAAATATATATATTTAATCTGTTCAATTTTCATTATATATATTTAAACCCTCTAATTCAATAGCGAGGTTCAATGTGTATTTAAGCTCCGCGGTGGATATCGTTTAAAGCAATATTTTGTTAAGTGTTAAATCGGTCCCTTGTACCTATAAAGGGAACATGTACTGAATATTAAATTATTCTCAGTTGAGACGGGCTTCTACTAAGGGTAGCCAGATATTTTACTGATATTTTTAAAAACGTGATGAGGCTAGTTGTCCCGCGCCGCTGCGCTGCCTCAACAGTTTGATCCCTTTTTTATATATTTTTTTTAGTTTCACGCTTTATCCCGTGGATGTTATGGTTGTGGATTCGTTTGCCATTTTGGGAAAGGATAATAAACTTAGGTACCAACAACTTATATAACTTATGCCATATTGAGGGTATAGTATAGTGCACTGTAGAGGAACTTTCAGGTGTCATAACATAAATCGAAGGTGTGGCCGCTTTTCACTTCCCTTCCATACCCTGAGATAACGTCGAGTTCCCTTCGAGTAAAGCATTAATAGTAATACATACATACATACGAGAATTCCGTTATAAAATTGATATACGTTGCCGAAAATTTAATAAAAATACCCGTTGAAACTTTTTCACCTCGACACGAATTTATTTAGTCATTTATGTTATATGTAGCGGTCGGTGTTTCAGGTTATTGCTTATTTAAATATATCTTTGGAATAACTTACTCTAAGCCACATCTTACTTTGTTCACGCAGGGTACCTAGTGTATATAAATTCCGTAAATCACGTTTCACAGAATGTTAAAATACTAAGTAATTCATTACCATGGCCAACTCGCAACTGTCTGGCTGTGCCAGTACGCTGCGATAGCCTAAAAATATATTATATCCAATTTGACATTTATTTAGATTTCTCGAATGCTTTTTAGCATCTTACAAATTTTAAAGAGTAAAAATAGATAAATAATTAAAACGTAATTCTGCATTTTCCGTTCAAATAGACCAATAAGGTAGTAGCGAGTCCAACATTGCACTCGGTACAAACAGACGGCTGTAATGTCTAAATTCCCTGGAGCGACTCCCGCAACATATCGCATGCAGTTAGACACGGTTCAACTGCGTCAAAATGGTGTCGAATAGGAATGTGGTTTAGAACTAATTTTGTTAAATTTTTAGTTCAAAAATAATTTTAAACTGGGCTATGTGGTAAATAGGCCTATGTTCTTACGTTACCTTTTTGATTTAATAAATAAATAATTAAAATCTATCGCCATCAAGTATTATCATGGGGTATATAAATATAATTGATTACAGGAAGGAGAAGAAGCAGGAGACCCAACATTTTATTTTAATAAGATATTGGGTTGAATTCTGCCACTTATATCTTCTTCTTCTCTCATATCTTTAATTCAGAAAATGAAAAACATAGTCACTGGACACCAGGTTCTCACTGCCATACTATATGCGGGATAAAGAGTGAAGGGAAACAAAATATATTAATATTTCGTTAACTTGCAGATCCGAACTGTAGGTATAATAATAAATAAATAATATTATTTAATCATTTTATCATGTGTGAAGATAAAATAGCTAATAGATTCGCAAAAAAGGTTGCATTATTTTACCAAATTCTACAATGACGTTTAGTACGTCGCCTATTTTGAAATAATTTGTCAATTCGCATAAAGTAAACATTTATTTAAAAGTATTATAATCATTATTTAATGTAAAAATAAATAGAAAAATGTTGCGAATTTTAAATAAAACCACCGGATATAGCATTATTTACAATATTGTACGTAATACATGTAACCGGAATGAAACGAACATGTTTATTAACGGTAAACCGGTATCAGTACCAAGTTACTTCACTGTTCTCCAAGCGTTACGAAGAGAGGGTATCGCTGTACCCACATTCTGTTACCACGACAGACTTTCAATAGCTGGTAACTGTAGAATGTGCTTAGTTGAAATACAAGGCATGTGGAAGCCGCAAGTCGCTTGCGCCTTACCTGTTACCAAAAATATGAAAGTTAATACCAATTCTTTGATGACACAAAAAGCACGGGAAGGTGTTTTAGAGTTTCTATTGATAAACCATCCGTTAGACTGCCCAATATGTGACCAAGGAGGCGAATGTGATTTACAAGATCTCTCGATGAAGTTTGGTAATGATCGTACACGATTTGCAGATATACACTTTCAGGGTAAAAGAGCTTCAGAGAGTAAAAACTTCGGTCCACTTATAAGAACAGAAATGACAAGATGTATCCACTGTACTCGATGCATCAGATTTGCATCACAGGTATGTGGATTAGATGTCTTAGGGTCTACTGGTCGTGGTGCAGAAATGCTCGTAGGGACATACGTAGAAAAAATGTTTCTTTCCGAACTATCTGGTAATATTATTGATTTGTGCCCAGTTGGAGCGTTGACTTCTAAGCCGTATATGTTTAAAGCTAGACCCTGGGAATTGAAAAAAACTGAATCTATAGACGTAACTGACGCAACAGGAACAAATATCGTCGTGAATCATAGATTTGATCGCGTATTGCGAATGTTGCCGCGAGAAAACGAGGAAGTTAATCAAGAGTGGCTTTCAGATAAAGGTCGTTGGGCTATTGATTCTTTGGAAGTCCAAAGACTGGTCACACCAATGCACAGGAGCTCAGATGGTTTATGTCCAATAGATTGGCATTGCGCTTTGAAAATGGCTGCGAATTTAATAAAATGCGCTCCCGCATCGAAATTAATGGCCATAGTGGGTCCTCACTGTAATGCAGAGACTTTGGTAGCTGCAAAAGATTTACTAAATATTATTGGATCAGAAAATACTTACATAGAACGTGATCTCTCTTACTCACAATCAAGTTTAGATATCAGAGCTGGATATTCATTGAACTTAAGTATGAAAGATGTTGCTATAGCAGATAAAATTCTCTTAGTAGGAACAAATCCCCGTTTTGAAGCCCCGATACTAAATGCTCGAATAAGACAAGCATACGTATTTAACGAATGTGATATTTACGCGATTGGTCCCCGATGTGATTACAATTATTATGTTACTTATATTGGAGAGACCATCAATACCATTATATGTGCTAAGAACTGTTTGCAAAATGCAAAGAGACCTTTAATATTGGTAAGTATCGACCAATTGCAAGGTCCTGCTGCTGTTGGTATTATGAGTGAGTTAATTAAGCTTGTACATCAATTAAAATATCCTAGAGATTGGAATCCACTAAGTATTGTTACAAAGGAAGCTAGTTTCGCAGCAGCATTAGAAACAGGATGGAAGCCTGGTGGTTTGTCTGCATTAAAATCCTCCAGTCCAAGAGTTTTAATATCATTAGGGGCAGATGATATCTTTTGTAATTGGGAACCACCGACGGATTGTTCTATTATTTACATTGGTTTCCAAGGAGATCGAGGAGCTGAATGCTCGTCAATAATTCTTCCCGGTAGCGCCTATACGGAAGCTGGCGGTACGTTTATGAATATGGAGTGTAGGACCCAGTTTGCGCTTCCAGCTGTAACTCCCCCTGGACGAGCTCGTTATGATTGGAAAATTATAAGAGCTTTAGCAGAATATTGTAAAATATGCTTATTTTATAGTGACAAAGATTCTTTGTGTTATCGGATGGCCCAAATTAGTCCGAATTTAGTTTATTTTGATACATATCAAGATAAATTATTTAGTAATTTGATTCCTGAGTTAATGAATAAAGACACGCTCGGAGATAAATGTGGTTCGCAAAAAATAGATGTTAGTATGAAAACTTTGAAGGACTATTACTGTTCTGATATATTTACGTATAACTCACCAACTATGGTGAGAGCAACGAAAGCAGCAGAGAAAATGGAAAATTCTACTTATTTTGCTATCTAAGTCGTGTAATTTTGAAATATAATTATAATTTTAAAATATAATTTATATTTAGTAATTGTTTCTGTTTTATTAAGACTGTATTTAACAATGTGTTTTTTCCTACTTACGCGATGGAGGTTACCGATAACACTTTCTATAAACATTATATTGTCCCTATGACGAATCGGTGACCACAGGCAGTATAGACATAAAATAATTAATCAATAAATCAGTCATATGCCTGTTATGATACTCTGTTCCCATTAAGACACTTCCGTTCCCCTCATTTCGCCGAATCCTGGAGGTATTGAGTATTGAGTAGTGGAGCTCAAAGCCTCACTTTGCCTTAAAGTATAAACAGATATTTAAACAAAAACCCTGAGTAAATATTGCTACGCCTCAGAATCGATCAGTCTTCCTAGCAAATATTTTCTTATGAAATAATATTTTATATGCGCTCTTTTCATTTGTTGTAATAATAGCTATAAATATGATAGCGTCATGGTGCACTTGAGAGATTCCTTAAGGCAACCTACGTTGGTTGTTGATTTGAATTCTATTCGAAAATAATGTTTCTACATTTAGAATTTGAAAATGTTTTTAAGTTTATAAATAGCTCCTTTGATGTTCAAATATCTTTTTTTTGTCTTTAAATTTGCCTTAGAGCATCATTGAACAGTGGCTGTAAACGCCGCGGTTTTGGGTTTGAATTCAACTTTTACACAAAAAGACAAATAGTGATGTTTAGTTCCGCAAATCAACACACAATGCCTCAAAAATTGGATGCTTGCGTGGTAAACAGATTTATTTTTTTTATCACTAGGTTACCTTAACCTAAAAAAGTATAATTTATTATGTTCAATCCTTTAGTCTTTTCAAAGGAACGTATTCGAACTCCCAATCATCCTATGCATTCAGGCATTCCGGAGTTATATAGGAGTTATATACAGACGTACATACATACAAATAGCACCGTGTTCTATTCAATATGAGCTCAATAATGCAGCCTGCGGCGATACTGTTCCATTCTGATTGTGCCTCACACGCCAGCGGTACTGCTCTCTGTAGTATATAGTATTGCAAGGGATTCATGTCGACTGAGTTAATTAATTAAAAATGTCTCTTTGTATATTATTATGTATGTATGTATAGTTTTTAGGAATAGGGGACCTGGGAACCCAGTGTTACTTAACGTTGATATTAAAACACTTCAGTTTCCAATTTTTCGCCCAATTCTGGCGGCATTGCGTGTAGATTAGCTAGAACACATAGCTACGCTTTTCAGAGCAAGGAAATGTATATTAAAAAATTATTTCCTCGAATGGGAATATAACTCACAACCTGTCGTTTTCACAGTCACACGATGTGGGCCAGCATCACGACTGTTCTTACTTTTCAAGTAAATTTAATAATAAAATGTTGGTGTTACTTGCGGTCTCTAATAACTATGAATTTTGTACGACAAATGAAACATTGTAAGTGTTCGAGTTAACTCTGACCGTAGCTATATAGCCTCCACCGTCCTCGACAAACGAACTATCCAATATAAAAACATTTTTTCGATTCGCACTAGTAAGTCTTGAATAATCTCAGGACACTTGTCCAAATCGACGCAGATTCAGCCAGTCAAAAACCAGATTCAACCAGTCAAAATCAGTTCTACGATATGATTACAGAAAAAAATCTTTAAACAGGATTTGAATCTACAAATATCAACTCTCTACAGTCCAATTTGCGCTACGCGGACTCTTCGTGTTTACCTGATAACAAAAATTAGGAGAGTCAGGCTATAATTAACGTAAAGAACACAAGTTATAGCCTAAATGGGCCTTGATACGTTTATTTATATCTATTTTTTAATGAATAAGTAAAAGAATATTACTCAACCCTGAGGTTACAGATATTTTAATTATAATAAATTTCCTTTGTAATTTTTTAATAAAGGGTTTTTTCTCTTTGTTTTCGAAATATATTTTAATCTAATTATGAGATGTGTAGGTATGATATAATAGATATCATTCTTTATTAAAATTATTGTTATCATAATACATATTATATTCCCACTGGAAAAAGTTAAATTTTTATAATAATATTTTTATTTTGATTATTAATTTAAAAAAATACAAAACTATACTAATATTTACAGTGTCAAAAGAGGCATATATATTACCAGGATGAAATATTCATGAAAAAAAAAATCAAAAACTGCAGACAAATCGGCAGGAAGAACTCTAGTGTTTTCTTAGAACATGGACTTATATTTTTTTAAATAATGTTATACATTCGTACAATTTATTTCTTTTTGAAGGACTTCCATAATGAATAGGACAGACTACACTAAGGCGCGATTAATGGCGTCCATATTTCAATTTCCTTCCGGTCTCGCTTGGAAACAGAAAAGATTGAAGTAAACATTTTTACGTGAGTTGAAACACTGATGGCTTTTAGTGGAGTTCATTTATATTTATTCCTTATTAATCACGATAGTCGTGCTTTTGATTTTTTTGTGAGGAAATAGAAAGTGGGGAACGACGTGTACTTAACACTAGGTTCCAAGGTTCCTCTGCCTACTTATCCGTATTTTGTGCGCGGAATTGTGTCTCAAAAGTTGGGAAATGCGTGTTGTATATTAACACTGCCAACCTTACTGTGTGGTATGCTGCGTGAATCTGTGAAAACCTATCCTACTGATTTTTTTTCACAATTTAATTCGTATCTGTGACCCCTTATCCAAGTAAGTCCATTACGTTCCACAGACCGCCACAGTCGCCACTGCGTACGCATTATTAGCATGTCAGTAAGCATTCGTTTTACTGTTCAATGATGCATTAGGTTTCAACAGTTTACTACGACTATAAATAGCTTACCTACATACCGCCAGCTATAGCTATCGTTAAATCTATACTTATATTATAAAGCTGAAGGGTTTGTTTGACGGAGACAATTAATCTCAGGAACTGTTAGCTTAATATTTTTCTGTATAGCAGGAGAGGAAGAGGGAACTTAGTTGTGTTGATATTAAAGTTTGTATATAAAAGTACGAAACCGAGTTCCATCACTTAAAAAGAACGATAGCTTAAAAAAGGAATATAATTAAAACAATATTAATGACATTAATTTATTATGTATTACATATAGTACTTAAATAGAAAATAAATATACAATGAAAAATTCAAGAGCTATTTAGAGCAAAAACAATACAACTAACATTCTACACAACTTTTACAAAATCCATTCAGAGTTAAAAAACAACCTGAAATAAGAACGCTTTTTTCCACAAACCCCTACAGTTTGTGTTCCGAGCTTTAAATTATGTGTGAAAAGTTAGAGTGGTTTACTAATACTCTATTAAGAAGACTTCTAGTCAGGTCCTGCCTCCATCATCAGGCCATCTAAGCTACATATATGTACATACATACCGTGCCTGCCCACGTTACCAAACCGAAGAAATGAAAATATTAAACATTTCATTCCCCAAGGGCATCGAACCCACAACGGTTGCGTTTACAGTCGTACGCTAGCTGCTCAAATACACATTAGAAATCGATAATATAATAATAAAATACACGTAACGCACTAACAAGAAGAATGAAACTTAAAACTAAAGGAAAGCCTTCTAAGGATCTCAAACAATACTACACAATACACAATGGATCAAATTGCGTTACAATCATTCTTATAATACGAGTAGCTTCTATATATTGGGATGGTATTTCCGGTTTTATCGGCTACTGCTATTATATACTACAAGCGACCCAAAAGCGGCTTCGCCCGCTTTAGTTTAAATTATACAATATCTTCTATTCTAATATATAAGCAACATTACTCCATTTTTTTAGCTGAATTCGTACACAATAATGAATAGGCAACGAAAATTTTACAATAAGTACTATAATACATATATTTCAATACACATAGATTATATTATATTCATTCAAAAATCAAAAATTACTAATAAATTATTTAATACAACAGGTATTATTAAAAAAACCACATCATATCAATATTAAAATCATATTTCAATATCTCTTTGTATCTCAGGTTTCCGTCGTACCGTTTTCCTGGCCAGCATCCTCGTAGCCCTTCACAAGATTCTCTAATATGAATCGTATTGTCAGTTTATATATGTTTTCAATGTTGGGTGTGTATCTGTCACCGAGGGTGGTTTTCGCAGCTTCTAAGAATGGCTGCTCGATTTTCTGAGAAAAAAATGATAGAAATTAAATAAAAGATTGTCCGGACAGTTGTAAATCCCCACTCGAAGAAATGAATTATTGTTCATTTCCCGCTGGAGTAGTAGTGAGACGTTGAGGTCTGCCTCTCAACTCGCAATATGTAGAAAATTCGGCGAAAAATGGAGAATGAAGTGTTAAACACTAGTTTCCCTCTGCTTACCCACTACATGGAGGACACAGCGTGAAACAAACAGAAGTTAAGAATCTCCTTCAAAATGAAATTGATCATTTATTACAAGTATAAAAAAGTAAAAGAAAAACACAGATTTAGTTATACAGATTTTATGTATATGTATGTATGTAGGGTAAAATAACAATAGAATTGAAACATCTCATCTATTTGTTACGTGAGAAAGCCATAATCCGGGTCGGGCTATCATTTAATTACACACAAACGTACTAAGACGAAGGTATCGATGTGCCTTAAGCCTTCTGTATAATGAAAATGGCTTCGCTGTTTGAAATGTTGGCCAAAAACCATATCACAATGTTTTACCGTATATGGCTTTATTTGAGCTTAAAATTGCGTATAAATAATGGAGCATTGGGTAATGAATGAGCGGTAGTGAGTTCAATTTTATTTTAGCAAAAGTCTAATTCGTGTAATGTTATACTAGGTAGGTAACTTTTTCGGTCTGATAACAAGACAAACGATATAACAGAGATTAGACAGAGGGTACCTAGGGTTCCGCCTCCACTTCCCGCACCATTAAATTTTTGAACATTGCAAGTTCAGTAATGGAACTGAACGCCGCGGTTTGTCTGTTAATATTACGTTCACTCTGTTTTCTGTTTGTTTGTCTATACATCCGGAACTGAGCGCTTAGTTGACTATATGTAGCTCGTAACACTATAACAAAACTAATCTTACCAAGAAATTCTCAGCTTTGAATCCAGGTACCTGTCGATGGGTACCTCCAACGTGTCTAACGTAAGCGAAGAACGAATCCATATCGGCTAAGCCCTTGATGCCCTCGTCCAATGTATGCATCACCTTAGTGGCGTGTTCCACTAGTTCTGCTGAGCTGACTATGGCTTCTTTTGTTTTGAGTTCTCGAAACTTCTCGAAGAGATGCATCAGTTCTTCGTTTTCCTCGAACAATCTGGAACAAGTGAGTTGCTTTAGCTTAACAAGACAAGAGTGGAATTGAATAGAGAATAATGAAAACAGAAAATTTATGACAAACTAATTGTAGTCAATAATTTAATTTAACACGCGTTATATTTCAGTCACAAAAAGTTCCAGATTTGTGTAGAGTACCTATAGTATGGATTTTATGACCTATTTTATATACGAAGTATACTGGACCCAAACTCCACTCGGTAGTACAATTAAATTGAAGTGCGCTCGTCAAATAAAACACAGCTGTTTAAGGACGTAGATAGTTTGCTTTGCCCGAACAAACGATGTGGACCTTAGGGTCTGCGCCTAGCTCATGTATAGCGCGGTTAAATAGTCCTATATCCTAGCTATTACGATATAATTATGTTATTGTAGGACTTAGTCATTTGGCGTGGTGAGACGACGTTTGACTATCAATGTAATGGTTGTGGGTTCGATCTGCATTCCGGGGATTTTATTTTGTCATTTCTTCGTCCTGGCAAGACCGCGTTGAGTTCCGATTTTTTAAGCTTGATACTGTATTCTGCACATGGCAGGATAGTCAGAGAAAATCTGGAAACCTATTTGCTTTTCACTCGGAATAATTTAATCATTTTCATTTTCTCACGGCTGTAACAAGATAAAACTCATCGTTGAGTATGTACGCAACATCCAATACTCCATAAATTTACACAGTGCGTTGAGAACAGAGTTTTAACACTAAGTTCCCTCAGTTCACCCTGTTACATGCGGGATACAGCGTGAAAGTACATACATAGTAAAAAATAGAACAAAAGACAGTGGATAGTTAGATTAATAATGTGTGTTCGCAAAGTTGGAATTGATTTTCAACTTGTAACAAGTTTCTTCAAGTGTGCTCGTGACCGGCGGCGGCGGGACTCATGCAGATGGACTGTATGTGAGACGTTCTAACTACTTTGTCTTTGGAGAGATAGTATTAAACCACCGTGGTTCACTTGAAAAGTTTCTTAGACAATGTACTCTTTGTTTGTTCCGTTGAAATTTATTGGAATTAAGATTTTTTTTCAGTTTCACGCTGTATTCCGCAAGTAGCGGGGTAAGTCTTGACACTAAGCTCTACCTAGAGCTTAGTGTCAAGACACCCCGCCCATAATTTCACGTGATATTATAAAAGTTATTAGAAAAGAAAAGAGAAATAGACAATGATGAAGCGTGTATAAGTTTTCAATAAAATTTTGGGCTGTGTGGATTATTAAAGTATATATACTTTACTCATACTAGGTACTATATTCAATAAAAATATTGAATTTTCTAACTCAGGATATTTCAATTCATTGACAATTGCTGCAATCGTACCACACCATTCGCATAATATGCTAACGCTATCTTGAAGAGTTTTTGAATTATTATTTAGTGTTTGTCGCAGTTTTTCAGTTTTTCAGCTCTCCTTACATTTCAGATGACTCTCCTTACTTCTACCCTCCATAGTTTTACCCTATGGACCTTATGATCAAAACCTTTTGCAGAGAATTATCTATAATTTTTCGAGTATTAACATGATTTTTAAAGCGACAGTCTTGCTTTCTAGTGGGAATCAAACCTACATCTAAACTTCAAGAGCCTTATTACGACTTAACATTCTATCCTTAATTGACGACAAACCAAGTGAATAAATATTAAGTCTCCATCTAATAAAATAAACTAAATTAAAAGTGACCGTCCAGGAAATCAAACACTAAACTAATATTTAAACGAGAACTATTAATTAGTTGGACATTATAAAATGTTAATCTCCAGTAAAACTAAAAGCCGCAGCAGTTTTGAAGTTAATTCCACCTCCGTCCACTCTCCATCCTTTGATCCGAGGCTTAATCTCGGTATAGAAACGTTAGGTATTGTGATTGTTTCTGATGGGCTTTGTAATTACATTTTTATCTAGGTATATTTTATGAGTTACCTTTTGGGGTTTATATTTTTGAGTTTTTATTGTTTTTTATTTATATAAATATTATTTTGTATTTTTTTTAGCTTCCTGGGATTCAGTCCCGCACATAACAAGGATGGAAGTGAGAATCTGGGAACCTGGTGCTAAGCCACTTCGGTTCCCCACTTTCCAACGAATTTTAGAAGCATTGTGTGTTCAGTGCAAATCGATACCTCGGTTTGCCTCTTTATCAGAGCGAAGAAATTGGGATGTTCCGAGTGGGACTCGCACCCACAACCATCGCCATTACAGACATAATCTATCTCACTGCGCAACAAGTGCCTCAAGTTTAATACATACTATAGATAAATTATTAAATAAATATAATATATAGAGAACCCGAAAGTTAAATTTAATTTACTTAGGCAGCAATTAAAAGCAATAAATTCTGCCAGTTTGTATATTTTAACATTAATTACTAAGTTAACTGAAACTGCACTGAAGTTAGTTCACGTTAGATGACCGCGTGTTATATGTATTATGGAAATGGGAAAATGTTTTAGTGCAACGATCTGTTTAAAATTTACTTATATTAAACATTTTGTAGTAGAAACCATCGAGGCGCAGCGTCTGTCTGTAAATGTGAAGATAGTGGGTTCGATTCCCACAGGAAGGTAAAAATACTTTCATTACTCTGTCTAGTGACAAGACAAAACTTAATGAAAATCGGACGGTGGGTAGGGATAGAAGATTTTTATCAGAAAGGCAGAGGGAATACGAGGTTCCGGAGATTTGTGGGATGTAGCGTGAAGCTGAAAACTCTACACATTTGAAGCAAGCCAAGGTTCTCACATAGAGTGTATGGACACTAAGAGGAAAATTTTGAGAAATCCTCTCTGAATAAGGTTTTCAGGCTCCCTTTGCTTACCATATTATGTACAGGATGAGTTTAATTATATTTTGAAAGCAACTTCGCCAAACTTTTATAGGAAAGTTTAAAGCAACCAAGCAACAAGTTTACCAATAGCAAACGTTTCTTACTCTCATGGTAAAGTGATGTTGACCCTAATAAAATACGTGATGTCCCACACTAGGGTCTGATCGACCCGTGGGACTGTATCCGAAGAGGCTACGGTTTATATGTGAATATAGTTGTTTGATTTGTATGTACTCTTACCCTATTTAGATGTCCTTTTAAAGATTTCGGTGAATGACTATGAAATGGTAGGAGGTAGTTAGGTTATTATTACCTTATATTTTTTTTATCGTAGTACAGTGTATATTTTGGATTGAATATCCGTTTGGGGAAGTACTGTTTTTAGTAGTATGCTACATTTTATTTTGTTACCTATGTTCCTTGCATAGCATGGTAGGCAAAAGGAATATGGTAACGTAGTGTTAAAACACTCCATTTCCATTAAATTAATGCACTTCTGTTCCCCACTTTCAGTGGCGATACCGAACATTTTTTTCTTAATGGTATTATATATTACACATGTACAGAAGCACGTGTTTTATAATATACAGTACGTACTGTACGTACATACACAAAGGATTAAAAATATATTGAAATTCTGCGTAATATTCCAAATAATCCACTAGGATTACGTTTCGCTTGGGGTGTGTAATCCGAGAGATATAGGTTCATATCCTGCTGGAAAATGAATGAATTTATTGAAATTATACATATGCATATATGAAAATGTCAGCATATACGTATAATATCAATTTAGTAGGATTGGTTTCTGCCGTGAGTATGGCAAAATTGGCATGAGGTAAAAGCGAGGCGTTGAGTAGCGCCACTAAACACGCAATGCCTCCAGAATTCGGCGGAAAAGAAAGGGAACCGAATTCTCTTAATAGGCACAAAGTGTCTTGACTAGGTTCCCAGGTTCCGTATGCCGTGAAGCTATAAAAATTATGTATTGGCACAATAGGTTTAAAAATCGTAGTGTTACATAGTTGTCGCCTTATCCCAGTGACATAGCGTTTTACTGCACCCGCGATAGTTGCGAGTTCGATTTCCAATATTGGAAACGAATCATTTTCATTTCTTTGTTTAGCTCATAGGACAAAGGGTGGCGATATGTTCCACAATTGAAACGTGATCTCAAAAATTGGTAAATAAGTGGAGAAATGAGGGCCTTAACACTAACACAACGGAGTGTTTTTTGGAAAGATTCCACCTACCTGCCCATCTATCAAAAAAAGAATCAGAAAATGTGGAACGTGTCTAAATGGGAACGGAGTGTACTAACACGAGGTCCTCAGGTTCCCTTAGTCTACCATGCTATGTGCAGGTATATAGCATAAAACTCCAAACAAAAAATACTCCAAAGTTCACTTTCAACTCTAACTGATCCCTGGGGACGCTTAACATTTATACGACATAAATGTTTTGTTGCTGTAATTAATTCTGAACATGTCCAGTAAAGGTTATATGGGGAAGAGCAAATTATTTAGTGAAATTTTACTAAATATTTAGTAATGCATACTAACTTTTACTAGTGGCGTCGTCCGTTTGTTTTAATATGTGTAAGTGACTGAGAATGACTGACTGTAAACTCGACAGGTTGTAGGTTCGATTCCCTCTTAAAGAAATGAAATATTTAATATTTTCATTTCTTCGCTTTGATTATGTGGCAAAGCGCGGCGTTAAATTCCGCCACTCAAAACGCAATGCCTCCAGATTATGTCAGACAGTGGAGAATGGAAGTGTCCTCTCCTACCATATGCGGGATACTAAACAGTTACAGTTGTATAATACTGTATTATTTTATGATATTTTACATCGTGATGTGAATATTAAGTGAGTCCTCAGACTCGTCTAGTCTTCTCCTAGTTAAGTGCTCATTTGTATTCAAAGTTGACTTGCAACTTTGAATTTTTTGTTGAAACATAACAAAAGTTGTTTTAACATTTATTCTGACAATGGTATATTTTAATAAATCTATGTATATTCATATATTTTGGTAATGTTCTTATGTTATATAATTTTACAACAGAGCTTTTCTTTTTTCCAAAGAAATGTATTTTTATTGACTCATGTTTCAAATTTAAATATGTTAAAATAGCGATCGCGATAGTCGTGTGTTCTATCTCCTAACGGGACAAATTAAGAAGAACCTTTCGAGACAAATTTTATAAATAGAATACAAAAGAAAACGCGTGCAATAATTAGTTCATAATATAACAAGAGAATGAGTGAGTTGATAAGTCACTCCACTCCTAAATTAATTTTCTTGTTCGATAAAATAAAAATATACTTCGTATTAACATATATGTGTAAATGTAATGAGGCTTAGACTTAGTAAGCTTCTATCAAAGAAGCGATGTCAAAGAAAAAGGCGCATGAGTTCCTACATATGTATGTATGTATGTCCTAGACGTCGCTCTAATCAAGTCTTTTGCCTTTGTGATTCCTTACAATGACTATTGTTCCTTTAGTACTGAAATAGAGCGTATTTTATAATTTGTATTTATAAAATAAGTTATTGGGGATGTCGTAGCTATAATGGGTAGTTGATCCGAATCTTAATGCTAAAAAGGAGAATTAAATGTTTTCAATTTCTGACTCTAGCAACGAGACATAGCGCTTCGTTGATTTCCGAGATTTAATTCGAAATGTCTCGAAAATTGAGCGGAAAGTGGGAAATGGAGTATTTTCACATATTCTCTCTGCAAGAAAATACTTCATAGACACTTCCTAGAAATAGCGTCGATCAACTGCTGCTGATCAGTTTTTTCAAGTAATCCCACCCTAAATGATAATGTCACCGAAATTACCAATTTCTTGCTTGCAGCCTTTCGTATATCACTTCCTACTTTGTCTTCAGACATTTTTTTTTTAATGTCAATGTTACGGTTTAATAATTATATTAGACCTCCAGTTTTCCTGCAGGAGATTCTATTGATATTATTTCCATAAGTATAGTAAGGTCAACAAATCGTGGGTAGCCTGAAATTAGGTTTTCCGAACTTATGTCCATTGTTCACTTGGGAAAAAGTAAAAAAAATATTACATTAAATTCTTCAGCTATCTACAGTTAACTTTAGGCCACAACTGGTTGACCGTACTGTATATTTTTACCCGTTACATATTCAGACCTATAAAATATTTATTAAATATAGGTCACTAAGTACAAAATTAATTAATATAGTATTGGAGTGTACTTCTGCAAACATGGGTGACCCCAATGCTCATTCTGCCTCGCTTGACGCGACCTTGCCATGCATAAACTACTGGTAGCCGATACTGTTATGATTATGGAGAAATAATAGAAAATTGTGGGTAATACACAGATGAAGGCATTGTGTGTTGAATGGCGGAGTGTCTTAATACTAACTTTCCTCCGTCTACGCTATAATGAGGAAAAAAGCGTTTTTTTAGCTTCACGCTTTATGCCTACCAGGGTAGCTTGAGAGGATGGAGAGAAAATAATTAATTGTTATATATAAGTAATTGTTAAAGATTAATGTACTGAAAGGGAAAATGAAAAAAATAATTAATGGCTACAAAAAGAATTAATTTTCGTAGGACTATTAGCAACAGCTCCTTTTATATACTTTTAGAAATGACTTTTTTCCCCATTTTTTTTCCCGCTACTATAACAATCACATTTATAGTAAACACTAACTTGATAAACAAGATAATGCCGGTCTTCTCAATTTGTCGAAATATCCCTTTCCATGACGCCATTATACAGTACTGCTGCTTGGCTGTGAGAGGTGATCTCGGATCGGACTCTGGGGGTGGTCGGTCGAAGGGGTCGTGGCTGAACTCTGAAGCCGCCAGTTGAGATAATTTACAACCCATTTTGTAAATTTAATGATTAATTAACTTAAAACTCAAAGTCCAAGCTTTTAATTTTTTTTTAATAATGTAATTATCTTAAACGTTTTTTTTAATTAATACCAAAATTAAAACTTTTTCACTTTAATTATAGAAACACTGCACTTTCACGTTATCCCGTTATTTACTCTTTATTCCGTTTAATTTTAACACTTATTGTTCTTTTTAATTTTTTCTTTGTACTATTGAAGCGGCAACAGTTTGGTTACTGTCCGCTCGCGAATGCGCTCGAGTGATGTGAAAGTTGCTAACAAGCAAAAAGTATCGATAATAATTATAATAAATATTAAATCAATTACCGTGTCAATGTTTTTTTCTTTCACTATCTTTTTTTTCTAATAATTGCTGTAGTGTGAATTATATTCTTTTAACATAAGAGTTATTATATCGTGTAACGTCATTTTATTGAATAAAACACGTATGCAAGAGAAAATAAATTAAAAATCATTAAGATTGTCGTAGAGTCATAGCGTCTAGTGGCATAGCGTCTGACTATAAGTAACAGTGACGCGATAATGGGTTCGATTCCTACTCGGGGAAATGGATTGTTTTATTTTGGTAACAAGAAAAAGAGCAACATTCAGTGCTTAGAAAATTGGAAATTTGAAAGTATTTTTATTACAAAAGTAAGCCTGCCATAAACAGGATTTGAATTCACAGTCCTGACATTCAGTCAACAAAATACAAGCCACCCAACACTAAGGATACTAAAATGTTTGATTTTCTCCTCTCCCTGTAATCTTAGTAAAGAACCGGCAGCTTTGTTAATTACAATCGTTTGTTTTAACGTTTATCATAAAATTTTCTCATTTCGTTCGTTAAACATTACAAGTATAAATATTCCATAATATGATGCAAATTAATTTTTGAATTTAATTCAGATTGTAAATCTTGTTCTTAATGAAATTCTTGCTAATAATAGCAAGAAAGTTTTTGTGGTTATGTATTTATTATAAAGAAACTTATTATCATTTCGGTTTTAATTAATTTTATTTTCAGATTACACTTAATTAAACCTACCTGAAATAAATACATTTTATTTTATTATGAAAATCAAATAATTCATTGAAAAAAAACTTAAGTATGTCAATGAAAAAGCTAATGTTATATACAAAACTCTGATTTCAAAAAGTACAAATTACTTTATTGTTTACCAAATGCGAAGAAAGATAAAAATATCGACATTTAAAACAAATTATTAATAACTAACACACAACTATTCACCCAAGTTTAGCGTCAAACAATTTTTATGACGCGCGACAATTGTATGGTAATAGTGATGTCCTTTCGTGGCGCTGTGAAATAAGGATGTACACACGTCATGTTGTTAATGAATTAGACTTACTTAATTTTCGACCTTACTCTATAGAGAAATAG
Source organism: Heliconius numata (assembly GCA_016802625.1). Taxonomy (NCBI): domain Eukaryota; kingdom Metazoa; phylum Arthropoda; class Insecta; order Lepidoptera; family Nymphalidae; genus Heliconius; species Heliconius numata. The sequence continues at coordinate 758,385 of JAEBDU010000048.1, read as the reverse complement.
AAGTTAAAAGTTCTCTATAAATTAGCCGCTGATTCTTATCTATAATGTGGTCTGGAAGCCAATTTTGTAAAAAAGTTTCTTTAATAAAGCAGAGAAAATTTAAAGTTGTAATTTTTTTTAATTTAAAGCCCTATTCCTAATGGGGTAGCTGAAGGGAATGGAGTTCCAAATGCAACAGTCTCTGATTGTCTCTTTCACTTCATACATTATCTTTATGTGCTCTACGCACCCCCGTAGAACATATAAGGATGCTTTTTACGTGATGTTCCTTCAGTATCATTGATACTATATTCTTGAAAGTCTACCCTTGTTTCTATTACCATTAAGTCTTAATTCATTGTTGTAAGAAATATTCGTCGATACGCTACTGTAAGTATTTGTTAGCGATAGTTATAGGTTTTTTTAGTCAGTGTAGGAAGAGAACAACGACTTCGCCTTTAATTGGAAAAATTGTACGTTGTTCCTTTTAACCCAAAAGGCCAAAAAACTATTTTGTCGTATTATTTAAAGTAACCACTAAAAATTGCATTATGGAATCAATTTAACATTAAGCTTTAAACAGTTATAATAATTGACAAAATCCTTCTATCATTTTAAATGTGCGTGTTCGTATGTCCGTTGTGTATTTTTTATATTACATTGAATTGAGGTTCTCCATCTCAATACGTGATGATGTCTAGATTTTGGGCATCAAGCGGAGATCAGAGTATATCGACACCAGATTCTCGATAAAACATAAAATATTTACAGTTTTATCTAAATTGGGCGTTGCATGAGGAAAGAAGTGTCTTAACTCTTTGTATATACTATTACTGCTATATTTGTGATACAGTGTGTAGTCAAAAATATTTTTATTATATGACGTAGAGACTTCATTAATAGAAAAATCCTCGCATACGAAGTCACGGCGATGTGTTAGTGTAAATAAAAATTCAACATAATAACAGTTTATTAGTTTTTGTTCCGGTTATTCTCTTCGATATCACTTTTGTACTACTTCTGCATACTAAGTTCTTTTGGATATTCTTTATACTTTTTTTTTGTTTTCATTATAAGTATAGCTATTGTCGGCTAAATGTTAATTCATGTATATTAATATTATATTATTCATGTGGCAGTCGTGACGTCGTGGCAGAAGCGCGACGGTTGTGGGTTCGGTTTCCGTTCTGGGGAATGCAAAATTGAATATTTTCTTTTATTGGGCCTGATGAGGTGAGAGATGCGCGGCGTTGATTTCAACCACTCAGTACGCAATCTCCCGTCAACAATTCAATGAATAGTGAGTAGTGAAGGGTTTTAACAGGTTCCCTTTGCTTACGTGAGCAAAAGTATAAAGCTATATTTACTTGAGCGGAGAAGATAAACGGAATCTTGACACTTGATGAATTAAGTGTCAAAATTCCTTTCCGTTGGAGAGATTCTTAGGGCTTATAATAAAAAAAAATACAATGAAAAGAAAAATGCTAACAATCAAATCATTTGGACGACACTTTTAAATAATATTTATTAACACTTAAATACACCAACTACACGTTATAATACAAACATCGATACTATTTTAATGTAAATTTTTCAGTAAATACATCTCTATATCTTACATTTATAAGACATAAGTACTTAAAAATATATATATAGAATTCCTTAAAACATTTGTTATATGTAGCAGGTTTGATTCTTGTTTGAAGTAGATAATTAAATAAACGATAATATATAAATTTTATATTTGTATGAGGTAAAATAAAATAATATTTTTTTGTACATTTTATAGAGCTATGTATATTAGTCTAAACTATGTTTACTACAGTGGAAAAGCTACAATTGTAACAAAAAATATTTTTTATATGACCTATATATGCTGGATGACTGTAATCGCGATGGTTGTGGGTTCCATTCCCACTTGGGGGAATGAAATATTCAATATTTTATTTTCCACTATCTGGAAACGAGGTAAAAGCCCGACATTGACTTCCGCCACTCAACACGGGATGCTTCCTGAATTCCGCTGAAAGTGGGTAATGGAAGTGTCTTAATGGGAACGGAGCGAAAAAACAGAGTGTTTTTTGTTACTATGTTCCCTCTGCCTATCCTGGCTACGGACTCACTACATGGTGCTTGATTATCCAAAACTAGTCACAAACAATTGAGAATAAAATTGTAGAAGGACAGTCAAGTTGATTTCTTTTCTTGTTAATCTTAAGTAGGTATATGTACATCAAAGGCCATTATTTGCCAAAGCATTAGGTTTTTCGTATGAATCATATATAGCAAAAATATGCTTTATTTGACAAATTTGGGTCAGCCACAGCAGCAGTATTGGAAAGAAATCAAGAAAATTGTATCTCTGAAGAGGTCTGAGGGACCAAATTGTTAAGTAATCCTACTTTAGGTGCCCGTAATATAGGATCAACTCGGATCAAAGGGAATGAAATACTGTATAAAACATACGAATGCTTAAATAGAAATAATTAGAAAGAAATAAATGTATGAAAAATACTTTTTTTTTCCTTTACTTAAACTTTTACTGGACAGAGGAACATCAAGTAAAATTGGAAATTAAAATTGGAAAGGGAACCCGGGAATATAATGTAAAACACTCTGTTCTCATTAAGACACTTCTGTTGCGCACCTTTCTCTGAAACGCATTTTTTTTCAACCCTACGCTTATCGATGCAGGCAGAAACATTATAGTGTCAAAATAAGACATTGTTTTCTCGTTATTCGCCCCTCAGTTGATGCCAAGACAAAGACATAATAAAAAGAACGTCTTAGAAGAGCGGGTGAATTTAAAAGGAAAAGATTAATGCTATTTAAACGCAAAACAGATGTAATATTTTTTTTTTATAAAAAACAGCTTAACGCTAATTCACTGATAAGACACAACTTTCTCAATTTTTCACTTAACTTTCCAGACACTACGTGTTAAGTGGCGGAACTTAACACGGCACTTGGTCTACCAGAGTGAGGAAATAAAAATAAATATATAGTATTTCGTATGTAAACATATAACATCCACTTGATATGGTAGTTCCTTTAACTTGCATAATCTGATAGGACCCATGATAAAATGTAGGGATCGTAGCAGGAAATTACAAACCAAACCTCATATGAAGAACCCGTCATACTAAAGAGAAAGTTCTATTAAATATGAGAAAATCAAATTTTACTAAAATATTCACTTCGAATTCTAAGAGAAATTCGAAGAGATAGAGATGAGATCTCCAGGGAAAGAATTATTTAAACGATTTGTGTTCTTGCCAGTACGTGAACATGTAACTAATTAATTCCCCTGATTGGGAATCGAACCCAAAACCGTAGCGTTGCAAAGCCTGATGATGCCCTGTGCCACGACTGGCCACAAATAATAAATATAATTTTGTGAAATATATCAATTAGGTCAATTTGGACATCAAAGAGGGTAGTAATTTATTTTCTTGATATCATAAATCTGTAAGGGTTGTCCAAATTGAATGAATACGTTTGAATAGCGTAATTTATTACAATCGTGTACTTCAAGATTTATAGATATTTGTAGTAGTATAGAAATAACATATTTTTAGCTTAAAATAAGCAAAAAATGATATCTATTTTAATTTTTATTCAATTAGACCCAATTTTCCCAATTTTCGAGACATTGCGTTTTAATTGCGGAACTCAAAGCCCCACTATGTCCGGTTACCAGAGAGTCATTGTTGTGATTATCAATTCATATGTTTTATAATTTAATACATAATTTTCACTTGTAATATAAATAAATAAAACTTTTAAGATTTCATTTTTTGTTACAATTGTGCTTCATTACTTTTATGTTTCAGACATTTTTCTCTTAAATTCTAAGAACAAGAAAAATGAAAGAACAAGAAAAATGAAAATAATTCATTTTCCAGAGTAGGAATGGAACCCACAACCGTCACGTGACAGTCAGCTGCTGTGTCACTTTTTTCTATTGTTTTAAATTATGCTACTAACATACAGAAGGATCCAGAAGTAGCAACATCAAAACACATCGCTTAAAACTGGCCAGTGACTAGACACTACGTAAATTAAAACTATATTAGTGACCATATATTATTTAATTTACATACATACATACATCTTATTCATAGACAGTGATTTCTTTTTTATAAATTGGTTTTAAAGAGCAGTCAGACTTTACAGAAGTGTACATTTACATTCTCACTTAGAAACGCCAATTAATATTTAAGTGACTTTAAATCTGTGTATGTACTTGTTTATTTGTTAGTTAAATACTAATTGACGTCTCTGAGTGCGGAGATTAACTTTAGAAACTACTATTTAATACTTATTTTTAAATTTCTTATATGAGATTTTCTTCATATTTTCTATGTATTAGTAATAATTTGATATATTTAGTTAGGAAAATTAAAGTTAATATTATAATAACAATATACATATATTGGCAGTACATAAATCATATACTTGTATTTTAAAACCAAAATGTAGTGTCGATATAATTGTTTTATGTACAAATTAGTTTAATTTTACTCAGTTATTATAAAAAGTTCATCTTTTTAATTTTTACAACAACAATTTTGCTTTTAGAAGGCAGTCGCGACAGGTTGTGAGTTCGATTTCCACTCGAGGAAATAAGATACTTAATATTTTAATTTCTTCGTTCTGGTAACGAGTAAGAGGTAAGAGGCGCGGCGTTGAGTTATAATACTCAACACGCAATGCCTCCCGAATTCGGCGGAAAATGTGGAACGGATGTGTCTTAAGATAAGAAGAAATAAAAAGTCTTTATTGCACATTAAAAGAATTACAATTATAATTTTGGGACATAAAATGCACAAAGGCGGCCTTATCACTAAAAGTGATCTCTTCCAGGCAACCAATCCAAGGATAGGATACATCTAAGAGTGAGGGCAAAAAGTGGGTCTTAATGGGAATGCAGCGTTTTTAACACTAGGTTCCCAAGTTCCCCCTGCCTCCCTGCTATGTGCGGGATACAGCGTGAAGCTGAAGGAAAAAAATGCTGTTTGCAAGTGACTAGGAATGGCTAACCGTTCCGTCACCAACTTTCCACCCAATTGAGCAGCGGAACACAACGCCGCGCTTGATCTGTTTTAAATGAATCGTTTTTAATATAACTGAGTATTATTATTTTTTATTAATAATATTGTAATTTTCAAATGAACACACAATATTAAATACATATAGGTATAATCGCATTTTTTTTCTATAAAATTTATTACTTTTATATTGCAAATTTTCATCCAAATATCCTTTTTTAACATGTTTTACTGGGTCGAGCTCAAACTATACATAAAATCTAAGAATCTGAATTTGAACCACTGCTCTGGTAATATTATACCCTTATATTTCTTGGCAGTTATACGTAGCTTAGGCGACAATATAATGGTATCTCCAAGCACATTCTATACTTGAATTACTTGGTCTAGAAAAGTGTGCGTTTTTTTTAAATAATTCTAAGTCTGTGCGAACAATTCTTCCCTTTTAATAATTGTGAACAAATAAATATTCGTCATTTTGGTGTAGGTTGATACTGTATAGCTTAATGTTTCAAAGAGCTTTTACAGCGTCCGAAAGCTCGGGTTTCAAATTTGTATTTAAAATTTTCTTAACTTTAGAAAACCTCGCTTTTGTTTCTTATGAAGAAATTTCTTATTTTTTTTTATTCAAAAATTACAGATAATAACAAAATCTGTATAAGTTTATTGTATGAAATTCTTGCGTTGCTTTGTCGTTGATAGACAACGCACAGCTAAAACTATGAGAACACAGTATTTAACATATAGGTTCCTTGGAGAGTGTAGGGGAGAACTAAAACAAAATCTATTTTCTACAATAACAGGCAGAAATATATTTAGGTGTATTTTTTAGACGAAAATTTGCAATATCTTGAATAACGTTCATAATATCTTAATTAAAAAAGATAATATTATTAAAAGCATGGCCACATTGCGTCCCTAGCGGGTTTACTTTATCCTGAATCAACTTTACATAACACTTCATTAGTACTAACTAAGGAAACTATTTACAATGAAAACACCGATTTTGATTAAACTTTTCTTAACGCAATGTGACTTTTTGGTACTTTTAGAAAACGCATAGGAAAATTAACGTAGCGGGATTTGAACCTAACCTAACCGTTAAGCCATACATTGTAATCACGTTACGTTAAAATTATTATATGCTTATTACAACTTTGTTGTTGTTTGTGTGAGTTTTTGGTTCATTTATGTTTATTTATATTCATTTACAACATTCTATGTCTAACGTTAAATCTTTTTCAGCTTTCAACGCAACGTTGGTAGTAACTTCGATTCTTACTTGAAGCAAATAAATTAATTGATTTAGCTGATTCACTAAAGAAAGCAAAGAAATCAGTAGAATTATAGCTAAACATGATGTTCACGTTTTAACATGTATTTATAATAATATATAGAGATCATTATTTTAAAAATAGTTTTTAGTTTCTCTATAAAAAAATTGACACTCATGTAATTTTAGGAGAAGTTATAAAATTTGACATTTTCAATACATTTTTTTCTGACATTGCGTGAAATAAATAACACTAGAGGTACACTTTAATAATATAATTATATTATTATTTCATATTATATATAATTTTCTATATATACACTAGCTGCGACTTCGCCCCCGAAGTCAGAACCAACTAAGAATAGTGTATGACACATAGTATTATAAGTGAGGGTACCTGTAGGGGGTTCCGTCGGAACGATTGATGTTTCCAAAAGTTTATAGCCTTCCATGACTATCTAACACAAAAAAAATAATTTCGAACTATTAGTTCCTGAGATTGCGCGTTCAACCAAACAAAATCTTCAGCTTTTTAAAATTAATTATAGACTATAATAGGAAATATGACAAAAAATAACAATAACATCATTATAGCCGTCTGTAGTTCTGTACCACTATACAATTTTCATTTGAATACAAATTATAGAGTAAAACTATTCAGTTCTTGAAGTAATTCACGCTGAATTCGTTTTAGCGGCTTTCTCATATCCGTCCACGAGGGTTTGCAGGATGAATTTTATAGTTATTTTATATATATTCTCAACGTTGGGTGTGTATCTGTCGCCTAGGGTGGCTTCCACGGCGGCCAGGAATGGCGTTTCTATTTTCTATAACAAATAAAATGAAAGAAATATTAATAATTATATTTTTAAAACAAGCGGCTTCCACGCAGCTACGCCCGCTTGGTCGTGTTGGGTATTTTATGGGTTGGTTAATCTCAAGCGGGGTTGGTTCATGAAAATTATTAAAGTATTTTAATTTTTCCTCTTTGGAAGACCACTCCTCTTGCATTCCATAAGCAATAACTCAAAAACTGGGGTGAAATTAGGGAAAGGAGTGTCTTGACACTAGGTTCCCTCTGCCGGCATGAAGCTGCTTCTTCTTTCTTTTCGCATGAAAAGTTTGACAGAAAAAGCATCTATTACATTAAGGCTGTTATGGTACAGGGACTGTAAACGCAACGGTTGTAGATTCGTCGATTTTATTACAGTCCAAAGTTATCCATGAAATCTTGTTCATATTCTCGTAAAAACATCATTTTTTAATTTGTATTAATAAAAGAAAAAAGTTTAAAACAATATTAGAAACAATGTATCTATTCTATTTGAAACATTTTTCTAAGCATGAAGCTTATATTTTATGTGGGGCTGGACCTTTGGGGCCTGATCCGCCAGCGTCTGTTGAGGTGATCAATCCTGATTTGTTCTGGCAAGGGCATTATGAGATTTTGATTCCTTATTCAATTTTCTAGACATGTGTCTGATTATAGGGAATATGTAAAGGGAGCTTAATGTTCTTGTTTTTGTATTATAATTTACTTTTATAATGAAACCAAATATATCGCAGGTCTGGTTGGAAAAGGTACAGACTGAGTAGTCAATAGCAATATGGGCGTGATGAGTGGTGGAACTCAATATTACGCTTGGTCTACGAAAACGAATATCATTTAAATATAAGTAGGTATTCCTCGAGTGGAGATCGTCTGTTCCCCACTTTCTGCTGAATTCTGGAAACATTGCGTGTTGAGTGGAGAAACTCAACAACGAGCTTTGTTTCCACACCAGAGCGAAAAATGAAAATATTAAATATTTTATTTCCTTTGGCCGCGATTTATCTAAGTTTACTACATAGTAACTGAACTAAGTTCTCAGATAATTATATAAACAACTTACCCAAAAATATTCTACTTTGAATCCTGGTATCCGCCTATGGCTTGCACCGACTTGGTGTATATATTCAAAAAAGTTGTCCAAATCATCCAAGCCTTTGATACCTTCATCCAAAGTATTCATCACGTTATTGGCGTGTTCCGCAAGTTCCATGGAATTAATTTGTTCTTCCTTCGTTCTGTATTGACGAAACTTCTCGAACATGTTCAGTAGATCTTGATTTTCCTCGAATAACCTGAAAGTTATAAATGATTAATATTTTGCCTTTTGTTTTGTTGTGAGTTAGTTTTGGTTATTCGGAAAATATAATCAACGTTTCTACTCTGTGGTCTCATTGCTAAATGGCTTAAAATGTAACAAGTCATTTTTAATTGTATACTTTAGCACTAGAAAATTTTAAAGTCCTTATAAAATCTATTTTTTTTAGTTTGATCTATATATTCCCTTTTATTATAATAATTTACAAATTTTATTGTAATAAAAGTTCAACGTTAATTGTAAGAATGATTAAAACTTAAGAAACGATTATAACTTTGTCTGTACTTTAATACTAATATTAATTATACAAGGATTGAAAAGTAATTCAGTTTAAATAACTTTTATAGCTTAAGACCACAGATTTTTTAGCAACACTAAATGTCTACTGTTAATTATTGTAATTATTTCCTTTATCTTAAGTTTCCATTTATTTTAAGAAATATATTTTTTTAGGAAAATACCAATTCTTTCTATTTATCCAAATCAGATGTACTCCTACAGTTAGATAATTTTTCCTTAGTAAGTAATTTAAAATGTTCTTGTCAATAAATAATAAGGACAAGTTATATAAATTTGAGGATGATTTTATTGTTAACGATTTGGATAATATTTAAGAATATTTTGATTTATAATGTCATCACTATTTAGAGTTCCTCCTAAATAATGAAAACTTTTGAATTTAATTAAATATCAGTATTGATATTTTTTTCTTAACATATAGAAAATATTAGTTTCTTATTAATATTTTAAATTTTATTCATTTTTTATATTTTATTTTTTTGTTATTTCTAGATATAGAATTTGTGTTTATTACACTTTTATTAAGTTAGACTATATACATAATAAAATACATATATACACAAAATATTCTACCAAAACTAACACAAATTGAGCAATCTACTCTACTTTGTTAGTATCTACGTATTTTTTATCTTCTTAAATGTCATTTATTCAGTTCCAACTCAAAGCTGTGCTTTGTCTTATACCAGAGCGAGAATATGTCTATACAGGGTGGAATTGTCTGCACCACTTTAAATGAAACCACAGTTTTAACTACTCTATAAAAGCCTAATATAATTCGGAAAAAAAATAATTCCCAAAAATTAAAAAGTTATTTTTTCAAACAAAATAAATAATAAAAATATCGTTTTAAAATAAAACGCCATTTGTAAAGTATAACATAGGCACGCACACACTTACCTGTCAAAGCGGCAACGTCGCATACGTATGTGTGCGTGACACGAAATACAGGTATGGATAAAAATCGTGAAATGAAAAAAAATTCCTACGTCCAAACTGTTGAGGTACCTTGATTAATTTCTTAGATGTGGATTTGAAATATATTACCCTATATGCAGTTTCAATAAAAGAAGCGCTGCCTCTTCCACCCTGTATAGTCGTATACAGCAAGTACAAAATTACGCAATGATTAAAATTCTTATACGAAATGTTAATTAATTTATACTTTAATATAAATTAATTAACGTTTCGTATAAGAATTAAACATACATAAAATTATTCAAAGTCGAATCAATCAATATTAAACCATTTCATAATCATATAATTTTTCGATATTATTTACTATTTATTTTAAACGAATTTAAGGATTAGTATAATCAATTCTACATGTAATTTTGAATTCTAAAGCCAATTCTAAAAGCCAATTGTAGCTCACCAATGATTTCTTACCACCTATTGGTTCTGAAGAAGAACCCAAATGGTAGATGTAGAAAATAGGCACACTGATTGTTGTTAAGCACATAATATCGTTTACTATTTACTCGTAGCAGGGTAAGCAGAGGGAACTGACCTGGCAACCTAGTGTTCCGTTCCCAACTTTCTGCCAAACTCTGGAGGCATTATGTGATGAGTGGAGTAAATCAAAATAATTAAAATTTAATTTCCTCGAGTGAGAATCGAACCCACAATACGTCACGTTTACAATCGCTCGCTTGTGGCCCTGTATCACGACTAGTCTCATTGTCTAGCTTTGTATATAATTTTTATCTACTTATTTTCTTTCTTTTTTCACTTCTCATCATATTTTTCAATTTCAGAACTTACAAATAAAATTATATTCTTAGATCATTTCTTTCATATATTTTTTTGTTCTTATATCATATTATTCTGAAGCAATTCTCGCCAAATCCTGAGCCGAATAATAAGATCGACAAAAACATGTGAAATAAACTCATTTGTATGTAAGAGTACGTATGAAGCATAATCTGTAAAAGCTATGTCGATCGACTTAGAAGAGCTTACAAAGAAAACGTATTATAGAATATGAGAAATCTTGTTGTGGTGAGATTATGTTTTATTTTAGTTCTGATTCTACTTGTTTCATGACGCTAATGAGACTGCTGCAATCATATTACTAACGTAATTCGATTCTTCCAATAAATAGTTGCTGGTAAACAATATTACAAATACACACTCTATTCTTCGAGTTCTGCCACTTAAGAAGACATTGTAGCGGAACTCAAAGCCGTAAATTGGGTTATTAGAATAAGAAAATAAAAAGAAATCAAAGCATTCCCTCGAGATTATCAATTCTACAATCATCACGTTCACACTCAAACACATTTCAATTCAACTAGATGACGTCAATACATAAAATGGTTTAAAAATTAACACATTATAAAGCTCTCAAACTTTCGTACAATAAAACTAAAGAAATAAAAATGCTTACAAAGAAGCAATCTTATACTGTGGCAAAGTTTTATGGATACACTAGCGATACGCACGCGGCTTCGCTCGCTGGAACTATACGATAAAAATATATAATTATATTTGTGTAACAATTGTGTCGAACGAAATTCATAGTTCATATTGACATATCTCTTTTTATTTTGTGGACAAGTATAATATTTATGAGGCAAGCAGGGTCAGGGAGGCAGGTGGAGATTGGTCAACCTACCAAAATACAGTATCGATGATACTGGAGGGAGCTTAGAAAAAATACCTGATGATGAAGAGCATAATGACTGTCATCATCGGACGAAGCTAAAGAGGCCGTTGGGCTTGCTGCACCGTTCTCTCTAGTTACTACGTCAAGGATGACGCGTGAAGTTTATATAAAAAATAAATTAGCTTCACACTCTATTCCTCATACAGCAGGCAGAGGGAACTAAGTGTTAAGACACTCTGTCCCCATCCCATCATCCCCACTTTCTGCCAAATTTTTCGAGGCATTGCGTGTTAAGGGGCGGAACTAAACGACGGGCTTTCGCCTTGGTGCCAGAGCGAAGAAATAAAAATATTAATAAATAATAATTGATTTCCTTGAGAGGGAATCGAAGCCACAACAGTCGTGTTACAGTCACGTTTGTGCCGCTGTGCCACGACGAAGTTTATATACTATGTAAAAATATCAAACATAGTAAATTGTAAATTAACTTTTCCAACATAAATAATAATATATTACTTTCAATATAATATTCCCAATATTAATATGTTGATTTGATAAGTTTTCCAGTTTAACGCACCAATCGCTATGAAGGGCCGCGGTCGATCGAAAACGTGTATTGTGTCATTTCAATATGGTTTTCAGGTGAAATTATTCTAAATTGAATCTTTTTATGTAATAAGTATCTATAATAGTTTAGTAGTTAATCGGTAATTTTTTAAAGGTGATATTCCACAATAAGGATAGAAAAAAATGTAGCGGTATTCGAACGTGCGCCTCTTGGAAACCATCCAAGCGCTTTGACCTCTAATTCATACGCTACGCTACACTAAGTAAGCTTGAATTGACGAGCTTCGTATTCATTAGCACACTAAATGAAAAGAAATACATAAAAAAAATAAGTCAATCTCAGTAACCTGACTGACATTGAGTGACGTGCCATAACGTAACTTATTGTCAGTTAGGCCAATAGAATGATCTAAACATAAAGAGAGAGAGAGAGAGAGAGAGAGTAAATTGCAAAACAGTCTTATAATAAACAAGAGCTTTCACTAAAAGCCCTTTGATAGAGCGATAGTAGTTTCACAAGTTGTCACCGACGTTGTATGCAGATACACGCAATCCATTAGTACCAAAGATTTTGTAACGAGTGCTCTATTTTAGGATAGTGTCCATTTTTGGTTAAAACATTTGTATGTAGTAGTCATAAGTAACTTATATTAATCGTTCATTTTATACAAAATGAGTACATATGGATGTAAATTTAAACTTGTTAAATTTTATGACTTGTCTTCCCGATTAACCTTGATACAATCCTGAAATTGGTACTGAAGCCTCGGTGGGCGAATCCGACTCACACTTCTTGGTTTTTTCCATATATGCAGGTAGATCCAATCTAATGTTAAGACACTCTGTTCTCCACTTTCCCCTCACATTTTAAGACATTGTGGGTTAACTGGCGGAACTTAACGCCGCCTTTAGTTTACTAGTCAAGGATTATAAGCTAAATATACTCGTCCCACATTTCTCTCATACATATTTATGTAAGAAGTTTTCTAATAAACATGATATACGAGTACTGCTCTCGTGGACATAAAATTTGATGCCTCGACGTTTTTATACCGACGGTCACGAGAGCCTATAAATAATTGAATACTTACTGAAATAATATACGAGTACATATACCACATGCTACCTGGTAAGTGAGATTGGTGTATTGGTAAGATTTATTTTTAAGGTAATTTTAGTGACTTGACACTCTACTATAAGAAATATTTTCTTAGTGATCTTTCTGTATTTATATTCTGCCATTTTATTTTCTTATATTTTCAAATAAAGTACGTAAAACTACGCAGATAACTAACAGATAATTTCACTGTATTTTAATTGACACAGCAAAGCAGCACCGCTTTATTATCAAGACTTCATGTTGGTTAGCGGGACTCAACGCCGCGCTATGTCTTGTTACACAGGGCAAAGACATGAAAATAATTGATAACCATTTGGGGTTAAACTTTAACTTTAACAATGAATGTAAGAAATATGTATCTACATATTTGAACTCGTAATAACAATATAGACCGAGATATTACATACTACATACGTTCCATTTGTAGCAGAATGACATTTACATCACCCACGCGAATCTGACCTCAAACCAAACTGTCTATAGCTACTATAGTAGCCTCACAATTAATAAAAGTCATGTAAATACTTCGTAACGTGAACGTGAATAACGTTTATGCTTATTATAGTGGCGCGATAGTAGTGGGTTCGATTGAACTCGGCAAATTTCCATTCTCCGTTCAGCAAGAAAAATCCTATACCTATGGCTTAAGAGCACATGTGGGTGATTATAAAGGCAAAGCCCTTATGGATGGATTTTCATTTCCTCGTTCTAGTAATGATTCAAAACGCGGCGTTGAGTTCCGTCACTCAACACGCATTGCCTCAAGAATTTGGTGGGAATTGTTTTAATATTGAACCACCATCCCTATTCAATGTTGAACCGTGGGATCAGCTCTTAAATGCTTCCTCTAATAGCGCTCTGTGTGTGGTATATAATAAACATGTGGATCGAAATAGTTATGAAACCGGAAGTTATGTCGTAAAGTAGAGTTTTATTTTGTTTTATCCATACATATATATGCATAGTTTTTGTTACTTTCACCCTGTATCCCGCACCAGGATAAGCAAACGGAATCTAATGTTAAGTCTTTGCGATCCCCAAATTTTAAAGTTCTAAAAGGACTTTAGATGTTTTTCCATATTTCGTTTATATGATTTTATATGTGTGGGTGAGTACTATAGGTATATGCACACTCACACAAATGTAAAGTTCATCTTAGATCTCGCAGACTGTACGAGCACTTTATTTGACGTTCTTTCCTGTTTTTAGCTTCACGTGTTATACCTAGTTATTTGGACATAAAGGTATATTATTAGAACCGGATTCGAACGTACACTCCCCTCGTAGTTAATTCTAAGATTAAACGAATGAATAAGGTAATCGTGAATAATATATAAATAGATTCAAAGGAAGATATCAAACTACCTGAATTTAATCGGGTTTGTTTGAAATTGGACCCTAAACCTTTAAATTTAAAGTCCTTTCTCATATATTTTCATAATAGGGTCAAGGATAGTCCTCAGCGCGAATATTGCTTTTGTAACGTACTGAAGAAGTCTTTAAGAATATTTTCAAGTGCGGCTTTTCTTTCTTTTCTTTCCAATAAAATGTAAATTGTTCCAGGTTTTGTTATAGCTATATATAATATACAGAAATTTAAATAAAATTTCAATTATTTTACTAATTATTGTTGGAGCCGATTGTCGCGTTTAACCGTGCGGAAATGTAATCGTGATGGTTGTGGGTTTAACGGCCACTCAGAGGGTAAATCGTAGGGTTAAGTTCCGCCACTCACCACTCAATATCTTGAATTAGGGCAGAAGGTAGAGAACGATGTGTACCAAAGCTATATTCCCTCTACCTACTACCCTTCAATAGTATCTTAACATTTTTCTTCCCTTGTTTCTTGCGTTTAAATGCAGGAAAACGATAAAGGTTGTAAATGAAAAAAATAATATAAAATGTTGTTTGGCGAAATTAGAATGACTTGTCTGGTTTAGGTTTCATCAGATTGATTGTTTATGCCTATGGTTACCGGTTAACCATAATTTTAAACGAAGGGCCCAAATTAGAAAATAAAAGAGAAGAATGTCACGACGGTTGGAGATTCGATAGCTTGGGGATTGAATTATTTATTTTTTCTCGCTGTGGTAAGAAGACAAGGCGCGGCGTTAAGTTCCACCACTCTGTTCCGTCAGCATCTAATTATAATTTTTGTAGCTTTACAGTGTGATCCCGTACATATCAGAGTTGACTTCATTCCCTTTACTAATTATACTTATTTTTAATTGCTCATTATTTAAAATAGAAGTAAAAATAAGCATAATTGTCTAACATAAATTAATAAAAAAAAACACTATAAAAATTTGTTTGTTTTTTACAAAATATCATCTAGTCACCTTGACTTACGAGTGCACACAATAGAGACGTCTCGTGCCAAAGCAACCGTTACAAAGTGTTCTCAAATAAAAACACTGACTTCTGTTCTCACAATGGTCTTACAAAAGGGTTGTTTATTTTGTAAGGTGGTGACAAAGGAACCTGCCAATTCTTAAAGGGACCCTAACATCTTGTTGGTTTAGTCGTTAGCTTGTAAATATTGAGAGAAATGTATTTTTTTAGTTACCTTATTTTGTAGCTTTATGCTGTATCCCGCATATAATAGGGTAGGCGCAGGGCACCTAGGGCTAAGATTTAGGATAATCCGTTCTAAGCACATCATCGGATTTTCTGTTTTGGAACTTAACGCCGAGGAAATGAAAATAATTAATTATTTTCTTACTAGTGGGAATGAACCCAGAAATGTCGTATTGAAATTAACTACTAATTGCCTAGAGTTTTTAAATGATGCTGATGATGATGAGGCCAAAGTAATATTTTGATGAAATTATGTATTTTAGTGTACCTATTACTTAGCGTAGCATTCCGCTATTGACCTTGCAAATTCAACGAATTTCGGAAGAAAAATCAATTATTAATATAAGTTTTTTAAAAGAATGTACTATTTACTTCGTAGATATAAGATACGAAATTCAACACTTTCTTCAGTACTCTCCGTTATACGAGGCCCGAAGCTATTCGATATGAGGGTTAACCGTCGAAATCCCCTAACTTTGGGTTACAAGTATGATTACAGAAAAGCAAGGGACTTCAAACTATCGAGACTGATCTCTCAGTTAGTAATATTAAGAAATACTTACTTTCAGGCCGACGTGACGCTGGGGCACAAAGGTGTGGTTGTAACGTGACGGTTGTGGGTTCAGCGCCCAGTCGAGGTAATATTATTTTTTAATATTTTCATTTCATTGTTCTGGAATCTAGGCAAAAATACGGCTTGGAGTTCTGCCACTCAATACGCAATGCGTCAAAAAAGTTGGTGGAATGTGGGGAACGGAGTGTCTTAACACTAGGTTCCCTCTGCCTACCCTGCTGTGTGTAGGATATAGCGTGAAGCTGATTTTGTGAACTTATTTTAAACCGGTTCCATACTCAATATAAGTCCCTAAATCTGATCACAACATATATTCGTAAAGCAAAAAAAGATCTTTTAGTGGCTTATAATAAAAGGAGGTATTATAACCCAACTAAAATAGCAATTATGGCACATAAAGGTACTCTCACATAAGTGTGAGACGCTATCAAATTGTATGGCATGTAGCTATAAGTAGCTACATACGCAATTTGATAGTGTTATTGTGGCAAGAGTTTCCGAAATTAGGTCAATGTCTATCGATTCCACCTGATGTATAGGGGTTATTAATTTTGTACTCTCAATGTTGTTAATTTTTTTTGGTCCCACGTTTTACTTGCTGGGTCGGCAGAGGAAAGCCATTAGCTTTCCTAGTGGCCTGAGTGGCGAAACTCAACGCCGCGCCTTGACTTATTACCAGAGCTAGGAAATCTCAAAATCGAACTCAGAGTTGAGAGCTGCTTATAAATAGCGTTAATATTAACGTTAAAATTAACAACATAGGCAAAAGCGTTTTAAATTCCGTTACTCAACACGCAATGTCTCGAAAATTTGGCGGAAAGTGGGGGAAGGAATGTCTTAACATTAGGTTCCCTCTGCTTACTGAAGCTGATGAAAAATCAATTAAAATTAACTAGAAAATTATTTGGACTTGATTTACCACCAGAATAGAACTAGCAGTCTTCACAGAATAGTCACTTTTTAACTGCATCAAATATTTCTTTATTAATGTAAATAAGAAAAGAAACGTAAAATAACATGAATAAGCTTTTTGTAAAGTTTTTAATCTACAAGATGGAAGTCCATTTATTTCTGGTGTGAAATAACAACTTTATAATCGCATTAAGATTTATATTGTCTTTTAAATATCATTTTTTATCTACTCTAGTGGTAGTGTTTCTCATGGCACTGAAAATGGAGACATTTGTCACTTCCATACGTAACCTAATGACGTTAAGTTCTACCACTCAACGTGCCATATCTTGATAATTTGGTGGTTCTTGGGAAACAAAGTGTCTTACCGCCAGGTTCCCTTTACCTACTTTGCATATAGCAGAATACGGCGTGAAGCTGAAAAAAATATTCATTTACAATATTATTACAGGGTGGCGACCATATCCGAATGTAAGTTTGTTACGCTTTCACGCCAAAACTTCCCAATCGATTATCATGAAACTTTGTACTTATATTCGTAGAGGTATTAGACAGGACATAGGACACTTTAAAAAAACTATACATTTAAAAAATAATATATAATGTCCTTTTTAGAAAACGTATAAAAATTTGAACGTAGCGGGATTTGAGCCAGCGCTTCTTGGAAACCGCCCAAGCGCTCTGACCGCTTAACCAAAAAAAAATATTGCTCTTTCCTAAATGTGGAATAATACTTAAAAATTGTTAAAAATATAACGTCCTTTGGCTATAATATAAAAATAATTATAAGCGAGCGAAGCCGCATTTCAGTGTCTAGTATTAAGTATATAAAATAGAAACTAACTACTCCCAATCATAATTTAGACATTTTGCTTGATTAAAAGTGTATTACATAGATGAGTTAGATCAAACAAATCACTTAAACTGATAACTAAATAAAATCGTTTAGATTTATTACCTTTCAAGGTTTCAAGCCAAATAGCTTGACATTCTCTAACGATGGATACTTTAGACATTAAAATATAGTGAAGAGTTTTAATCTCTTAGAAGGATCGTTAGCATATTACTAAGTATTACGATGACTACCAATAAGTTTTAAGTACTATTTTTTAGAAGAAGGCAGAGTGAACCTAATGTTAAAACACGCTGTTCACATTAAAGCCGAATTCTGAAGGCATTGCGTGTTGAATATTGAACTCAACGCAGCGCTTTGCCTCGTTACTCTAACGGGAAATATCAAATATTTAATTTCCCCAAGTGACAATCGAACCTACAACCCGTCGCTTGTACAGTCACATACTTACGCCTCCGCGGCACGACGGTTTCAAAATTTCATTCATTCTATTTAACCGTTCCTAATAAAAAGCTCAATAAGCTTTCTCACTGAAACTAAGCTTTCAGAAACCGGTAAATTCCAAAGCCCCGCCGTACATTAGGAGGTGATTTCGCCGAAGACACGTAAAGTCGCCTCAAGTTATTTGATTCCACTGAATGTAATAAAATTGAAACGCCCCGAGGCCTTTGTGAGTTTCAACTGTTTTATTTAACTTTTACCTGATTAAATGGAATTTATATGAAGTTTTTGTTTGTGACAGGGTTATTTAAATTACTAATAGTAGATATTATATATTAAAATAGCTTTGGAGATCGATGTAAAATAGAAAGTATTTATAAAGATTATATAAGGAAACACAGGCAATTTTATATTGCAGGATACAGTTTGAAAGTTAAGATATTCCGTCTCAATTAGGAATTTTTTGTTTTTCACTTTCCCCGAATTTTCGAATCATTATTTGTTGAGTGGCGGAACTTAACGCCGTGTTTTCTCTCGATACCAGAATGAAGAAATAAAAATATTATACATATCTCTTCATTATTATATCCAGAGAAAGCACAGTTTTGTGTTCGATACGAGGTTTTCTTTGCCTATAAACATAACTAAATAATTAACGAACATAACATAAACTAAATAGACCATTTACTATCCCATATTACTTTTTCAACGAAGGCATGGCTTCTTCGATGGGACTTAAGGGAGCACGTGGCTAATACATTACAGTAATTGTTTTACCAACCTTGTAAAAGGTTTATTATCTAATTTGTTAAAAACTACCCTGTTTATTGATGGTGTTGTTGCTTATTGAGTGATAGGGAGTAACTATTTCTTTTTCTAATGAGAGAGAGAGAGTTGACTTCCATTACATAATGCACATCATCATCAGGTTCACACTGTATCCCGCATACAGCAGGGTAGGAAGAGGGAACCTTTTTTAGCTTCAGGTTGTGTATATTCGGTTAAATAGCAAGATACGTAAAATACCTACGTAACTAGCTGCGGCCCTTTGTTTCTCATTTACCATTTAATGTTCAATTGGAAAATACAATTGTTTGGTGAACGGCGGAACTAAAGGATACACTTTCTCTTGTTATCATATCAAGAAAATGAAAATAATTCATTCTACTAAATGGCAATCAAACCCACTACCACAGCGTTATAGTCACACACTGTGCAATTGCACCACGACTGACTTAAATATACTAGTAAGATAAGATTACTTGGATAAACTTTAAGAGAAAAATATATATCAAGACGAGCTCTCGTAAACTTTTATTAAGAACTAGCTTTGATAAATTAATTATT
Organism: Heliconius numata; assembly: GCA_016802625.1. Classification (NCBI taxonomy): domain Eukaryota; kingdom Metazoa; phylum Arthropoda; class Insecta; order Lepidoptera; family Nymphalidae; genus Heliconius; species Heliconius numata. Next base: position 738,636 of record JAEBDU010000048.1, on the reverse strand, counting down.
TTAAAGTATCTTTTAAAATTTAACAAGAACAAGTTAACTGAAGATGAAATATGAAGTTATGTTCTCGATAGTGAAATATTTCATCATAGCATTTTGTCTAGACATATTGATGAAACGTTTGCAACATAGTGGAGAAAATTAATCATAAAAAATAAAACAAAGAATAATTATTACTCCGCACTAAGACCGTCGAGGCGCAGCGGCACATGGTGACTGTAACGCGACGGTTGTGGGTTCGATGCCCACTCGAGGAAATGAAATATTTTTTTACATTTATATCTTAATTTTTTTGCTCTGGTCTCTAGGCAAAGAGCGGTGTTGAGTTTCTCCTCTTAACACGTAAAGCCTCCAGAATTTGCCGGAAAGTGGGGAATGGAATCTTAACACTAAGTTCCCTCTGCCTACCCTGCTGTATGCAGGATACAGGGTGAAGCTGATTTAAATTTTGATTTTCTAAGGATAGAAAAATATTTATAGCGTGTACATATAAAAATTTCAATCAGCGTCTCTTGGCAATCGTTCGAGTGCTCTAAGCACATACGCACTTCTTGTTCGTGAAAATTCTTATGCGCTTATTACAACTTGTTGTTTATGTTGCTAGCATCGCAAAATGACGGAAAAAATTAAATAATATTTTTATCTGAATTCCATCGTTATCTATCGTATTCTATAAATCCAGCTCTTCGATTTAAGTACCTACCTTCAAGCTATTTCCCATAAATTTTAAATTATCATGGGAACGCCACTTCGTTCAGGCGAGATAAGTAATTTATTATTCGCAATATAAAAATGTAATACAATATGTAGCGGCCATTTTGATTTACAGATGCTGATTATGCATTATTGCATTTTCATAGAAACTAAAAGTGGATTTAGACTTTTAGATCAATGGGAAATGGGCACTGGAACGGGAACGGGGGCTGGGAAAAGGGGTTAAATTTTACTTCATAATTTCATTACAAGTAAATATTAAGACGTAAGAAATTAAATAAAAGCTTGTAGACATGACAATGGGTCCAAATTATACATTTTTTAGCTTTACGTTGTATCCTGCAACTAGTGGGGTAGGTAGAGAGAAATGAGAGTATTGTTGCAGGCATGATTTAATATTCATTCCTCAGAAATTGTTCATTCAATTTATAGCATTGCAACTCTGGTCTCCCTCTGGGAACTTTTTAATGATGCAAGAAGCAGATATGTACGACGTATGTGTATGTACTATTTTTTTCAACTTCACATAGTATATAGCAGGATAGGCTACAGAGAATCTAGTAAAGAGACATTTCCGTTCCCCACTCCATGATGCAAGCTATGTGGCCCAACTGAACGCCGTGCTTTGCCTCGTTAGCAGAGCTAAGAAATGCAAGTATTAAATATTTCATTTCTCTAGCGGATATCTAAACCACAACCGCTGCATTTACAGAACAGATTTACAGAAAAACGATGTATAATACAAATTCAAAATATCCTTCATAAAAATAGATTTAACAAGCACTTATAGTTTTAATTTCAATATATTTAGTAGAATCGATTACTTATATATTATGAAAATTATAGTCCACTAAGCTACGGCTGTCATGTTTTTACGCTAGTTTAATCTATTAATTAATTGGTTATTAAAAGCATTTTGTGGTTTCAGTTAAAAACCTCAAATCATTTTATATTGAATGTATAAATTTTACTCCAATTTTTGTCGTCTATAGAATAAAGTTTATAGATATTTGTGATATCTTTTTTCACTAATATTATATCTATAAATATTATATATATATAAAGAGTTGAGTGGCGGAACTCAACCCTGCGTTTTGTTTCGTTACTATTGGTCTTTTTGAAAGTCGGTTAAAAATAAATAAAATAATTACAATATAAACTGATGATATTTAAAATATAAACCAGATGCTACGATCAAAAACCTCTTAAGTAAATTGTTGTATAATGTCAGACGATGCGAGAGGAATATTAATATTCGATCAGCTATTTTAAATATTCAGATATAGTCTTGGCTAAATCTTTAATTCCTCACGTTTACTTTACGTTCTCAATTACTAAGTGTTTTCTTAGCTTCACGCTGTATACCGCATGTAGCCTAGTAGGCAGGGAGAACCTCTGAACCTAGTGTTAAGACACTCCGGTCTTATTGAGATTTTCCGTTCCCCACTTGTCTTTGACTTCTGGAGTCATAAATAACACAAAAACATACATCCAAGCGGCCATCGCGTACCGCCTAATACTTTCCAACTGAGGCAAAAAAGCAAAGAAAAACTCTAAAATATTAAAAGTAAAAGAATACCTTCAAGAAGATTCTAACTCCGTAATAATTCATCATTTTTAGCACCTTCCTCGACGTTGATAGATTGATCCAGAGTAACTTTGTTTCGGACTGCCGGAAGTTGAATAATAATTAACTAAGTCCGAGATATTTCAAGTATAATAATTATGTGCATAATATCCGCCTGTCAACTACCTTAGCGGGAAATTGGGAAGGATTCTTTTGATTTGGGTAAAAAAGGCTTTAGTAATTAAGAATTTGATGATGTTTATTTTATTTTTGTTAGCTTTATGTTGTATCCAGATCATCCTTGAGTTAAAATATTCTGTTTTTATTAAGACATTTCCGTTCCCAAGTTTCTGCTAAATTCTCGTGAAATGACGTGTTGAGTGGCGGAATTCATAGCCACGCTTTGCCTTATGACGCCGTTGCAGTCCGGTTGCACAAGGTTGAGTTCCGCAGTCAACACACAATGCCTCTAATTTTCGACGGAAAATAGGGAACGGGAACGGAATTTAATGGGAACGGAGTATCGTAACATTTTCCCAAGTTCCCTCTATCTACCCTGCTAGCGTGAACTTAAAAAAATAAAAAACATAAGACGCTAAAATATTTTGTCTGTATAAAAATTAGGAAATTATTCTAAGTCGGTTAAGTAATCTATACATGTTAATGAATTTGATTTGACGAAGGTATTTGGGTCGAGAGGCTAACTGCCTCACGTAAATATTACAACTTCTATATTCCAAGAATATTTCTCTTGGATTTTCAGGGTGCCTTGGTTAAATATTTGGAGTTAGTCATTGCTTCTGAAGTAGTCAATTCGAATTCATTTTCTTATCGGTTTTTGATGGGTATGTAGAGAAAACCTTATCATATCTATTTTTACCTCGGGAAGTAACTCTATTTTCGTAAAAGGATAAAATGAAGAATAGAGTGAAAATAAAACACTATGAAACTCAAGTAGATATACTACCACTAAGTCTATGAGGTCTAACAAAATAAGTAGGTAATAAATTGATTTCCCATAAACATTAGTGACCGAACACATCACATAAAACGAACGTAATATATTTGGAGAGCATTTCCACGCACCTTATTACCTTTTAATGGGATGTGACGTGACGTCACTTCCTGTACCAAATTGGGAATGTACTTGTGGCTTTTTTGTTTATTTTTAAGCTCTACATTATTTCTCAAAAATAGTCGAGTAGACAGAGAGAACCTAGTGTTATGACACTCCCGAAAAAGCCTAAAGCTATATGTTAAATAATAAAATAATGAATATATTTGGTTTTGCGTTTTTACCACTTTGAAGCAGAGGACGTGTTTTCTATGTCAAAAATTATATTATGAGATGAGACACAATTAGGGTCAAACAAATGTAGCGTTAGTAGGTACTACTAATACTGTCTATAATTCTTTGTGTTGTGTACCCCACGTAACATCATAAATACTTTAAAGATATCAAAATTGATCCGAATACCTCTTGTAGGCCGTTCATGAGCGCTAACCACTAAGCCATTATATTCTGATCAAGGAAGATCCAATTTTAAAACGTAAAGTATTTTTCTTTTCTAAATGTGAAATAGCATAAAACCTTAAAAAAATATGATAGTATTTAATCGAGTCTACAAGCAGTATACGTATATAATCAAAGCACGTCCCTGCATCTAATGCGTTAGATTTGCTCGGAGCAGGTGCGGAAATCCGACATTCAAAATTCTTAAAATATATTTTATTCATTTCTATCCCATTTTTGTTGTATACATCTAGTTTCAATTCGACCCTTAGAAATATAAAATATATGTTTGTGTTTTTTTTTTCAGATCGCTGTATCCCGCATATTGTGAGGGTAGGCGGAGGGAATCAAGTGTTAAGTTCCCGTTCCCCTTTTTCCGCTCAATTTTCTAGCTATTACGTAAATTATGTTACTATAATATTAAAAAGATATTTCCATATAATATTAAAAAGAGAAACGTGTGACTTAACATTAAGTTTTTTAAGGTTAAAATCATAAGTAGTAACATATATAAAATATATTATTTATATGAAACTTTATTCCCCAATCCAATAAAAATAAAGGGCCTGCTTTCTGTTAGATACATATTTTTTTAAAATGCAAATATTAAATATTTCATTTATTTGAGTGAGAATCGAATTTACAACCTGTCGGTCTTACAGTCACACTTTTAACCGTTGTGCCACAACAGGCCTCTAGCCTAGATAAACTTCAATACAAATATTAGAAATGTAGGACAAACTCAACAATAATTTCATCTAGAGTTTACAATTTCCACAATTCAGAGACCTAATTAAATCTAGAGTATATCTAGATTAGCACTAACAATGTTTCGAAATCATTGAAGCATATATTACTTGTGGTGGAGAATAATTATTGCCGTTCCACGGAACAGGCTAACTTTGTTTGGCTGTTTGTGTCTGTTCAGAGACCGTTGTGAAATATATATCATATATATTTGTATTTAAATATTATAATACTAAAATATACTAAATATTACTAACTTTAATAGAAAGAGAATCACATCGTAGAGTTTATTTTCTTTTTTTTTAGCTTCACGCAGTGTCACGCACATGGCAAAGTAGAAGAATCATCAATCAAGAATCTGGGGACCTTATGTTAAGATATTTCCGCTATTTCTACCAACAATTCGAAAGAAACTTAAGGACACAATATTGGCTTAACACTAGGTTCCCTCTGCCTTCCCGACTCTATATACATGATATAGCGTGAACCTGAAAAAAAAGTTATCAGCGATGTCAATGTATAAGCAATAACGGCACGAACACAGCAAGTGGCTCGGAAAAACAAGACAAACTAATTGCCCTGTCCAACGAACACGTTGCAGTCACAGTTAAATATGCAGTGTGCCACCATTTTTTTACTTTTTTCTGCAATTGCTTAGAAAACATTTTGTTTAGGTGACGTTTTCTTTTCACAATTAATCAGGGGAATTCAGGGTGTTAGAAAATTTAAAAGATTGAATTATTTTAAATTAAGCTATTTCTTTTAATTGAATTAGTCGCCCGTATTTCGCGGTACGCGTCAAAAATATTTAGTTGTTTTTCCGTTGCTATTAGTTTAAGATAAATTCCTTTTTTTAACTTTACACTGTATCTCGCTTAATTTGATTAGGCAAAGGCAACTTAGTGCTAAGATACTTTATCCCCCATTTTCAGCCAAATTTTCATGAGTGGCATAATTCCACGGCCACAAATATGCGCCACGACGGCCTCTGTACCATATACAGATGTGTTCTAGATTGAAAGACTGTATTATACAATAAAAAAATAATTAAATCAGAAATTTTAATATCTTTACGGTGTATCTTGCATACAACAGGGTGAGTACATAGAAGGAAACTAGTGTTAAGACACTTTGTACCCCATTTCCGCCGGATTCTGGAGGCATTGCGTGTGTAACGTAGCAATACTCAACGCCGCACTTTACCTCGACACCAGAGCGAAGAAATATATATTTAAATTCCTCGACTTGAGATCGAACCGATATTATAAATACACCCCCGATATTATGTATATAAATACATAAGCTTAATAAAATATTTATATTTATTTATAAGGGTGGAACAACGTAAGGGTGTAAAAGGGGTTACGTTTAAAGCTCGATCGTCATTACTGTGGATAAATGAATGAGCAATATCCAACCATCATCGGTGCAGTCGAGCGGCACTCACCTCTACATATTGACCTAAATTGAAATTTCATACGACTGATTGTATACGATGCTTGTGGGTTCGATTTCTATATGCTTAAGTATAAAGTATGTTTTAAATGGTTACTCGTATATTATAATTTAGAAAAATACCTAAAACTGAGTTCGATTCCAACTTGGGGGTGTCAATTATTGTCATTTCCTTGCTCTGTTAAGGAGACAGAGCGTGGTATTGAGTTCAAATCCACTCCACAACCACAACCAATATCTTGAATTGGAGAACGCAGTGTCTAAACACTGAAATTCCTATGACTACTTTGATATATGCGTGAAACTTAAAAAAAAACTGAAGGACTCTGCAGTCTACACGACTTAGTTTACATAATTGTTTCAGTATAAAGTAATTTGAGTTTGACACGACGCGTTGTGTACTGTAAATGAAATACGGATAAATAGATTTGTTTTAGAGTAATGGCATGTGTATTGCCTTTTTAATATATGCTTCTATCAGATCCACTTGTAACTATGTAAATTTGTAATAAAATCTAAAATACAGAATTGTCGTGGGTTCGATTCCCTCTCGAGGAAATGAAATATTTAATAGTTTTGTTTGTTCGTTCTGGTGTCGAGACAAAGCGCGGCGTTGAGATCCGAAACTCAAAAAACAAAGCCTCCGGAAATCAATATAACTTACAATTATTACAATAATTGTATTTTCAATATAGTTACATTTATTACAATAATCTAAAACTGGATATAGAAAAGAGTGTTTTTTTATGTGAGGGAAGATTTTTTGCATGAAGCTGAAAAAAAATCTTATCTTAGACAGAAAAAAATGTAGGTACCTATAAATATTCCTCCATAATACGACGCTTACAGAATGAACTTCACCAAGTTCTTATATTACTAACACGAAGGAAAAGCAAAATAATCAAAGTTACTGAACTCAGGGACACTTGGTACGACCCTCTTGTGGAACTTTTCATGTGCCGGCTCGTTGTCTCCAATCGATCTTTTGTTGATTTCTTAAAGTTTTTGGCTTTCACCAGTTCAAAGTTTTGTATTGAAAACAAAGCTTTTAATTCAATATCCCCGCTCTGGCAGATAAAGCACGCCGTTGAATTCCGCCACTTGACGCACAATGTCGAGAAAACTGATCGGAAAGAGGTAAACGGAGTGTCTTCTCACTAGACTCGTGGTAACACTTACATTTGTAAATAGCTTAACTTATAGTATCGGTTACTTTCTTTCTCAATTTACATAATATGTCGTTGGTATATTTAAAAGAAAATTTTCCCCAGCCGCTCGGTTGATTACTGGGAAGTTACGCACACTGTAAATAATTTATTTCAATCATTCCTATACATATATTTGTTATTTCTACACGTTCGCAGTAAAGTGACTGTTCTTACAACATGTGTTTTCGTGTTACTTACAATAAATAACATGTGAATTAGAAAGGTAACTTGTAAAATCTGATTTATGTATGTCGATCGATTTTTTTGTTTATAGAATTCTTTATGCCGCATAAAGGAGGAGAGGGAGAGAGAATCTAGTGTAGACACAATCGATACTTTCGTTTAATTTTTGTGATATTGAATGTTGAGTGGCGGAGTACAACGCTGCCTACTTGAGCGATAAATTGAAACTAATTTAAATTAGATCATTCCTCCGAGTCAGTATCCAAGGTTTATTCTATTTTATAACAGCTAGAAAAAGAAAAATAAATGTTCTATAATAAGTCCCCCGGACGGAGATAGAAACTTTAAAACGCAATCTTTTCAATTTACACACTGGACTTGCACCGTCAACTGCTTTATTTAAATAGCTACAAATTACTTTATTAAGGCTGCAGTTTGCCTGAATAAATTTATACAATATTATTTTATTTTCAAATTTAAATAATGTTTAATGAGTGATTAATGATTAAATTAATATAAAAGTAGTATGCTGTATAACATCCTACGTGCGAAAGGGTAAGAGTATAAGAGAGGCTTAGTGTTAGAACACTTTGTTCTCCACGCAGTGCTTAGTTATCGTGACTTTGAAATGAAGGAGGAAAATAAGTCCCCCGAATGGGAATCGAACCCACAACCGTCGCGTTTACAGTCGCTGTGTTGTTGCACAATGGGGGTTCAACTAAAATAATAGTAAATATGAAATACTTTGGAATAAAAGTTCAAAATGAATCCCATATCGATCGTTTGGGACAAGCTTAACTCCTGTCTTCTAGAAATTATATTCACATAACTTTGAGAAAATTGCATGTAAATTTTATTATATCTACAACCAAAGCAGAATATTTAAGTTAAGTTTATAGTACATCTTTAGAAAAGTTGCAGTTTTCAGAAAATGTTCATAGTTCTTATTGTATAAACACAGATTAAAAATTTATGAACATTAAATCTTCTTTGTGGTTATACAGATTATAAGTTTAAATATTTACACATATTTTGTGTAATTTCTTGTTAATATTAAAATATTATTGCAGGTGTTAAGGGGCGGAATTTAACACCGCGTTTTCCCTTTGTTACCAGAGCGAGAAAATAAAAAAAATATTCCGAGTGGGAATCGTTGACTTTCACCAATCAACCAGAAATGCCTTGAAATTGGGAACAAAATAGTGTGAAAACATGCATGTAAAAACGAGAAGCTATTTTTTTTATTTATTTGAAACTAATGAAACAAGTTTTAGGTTGTAGAAGTTCTAAAAAAGACAAAAAGAGATAAAAAGAGTCTTCGAAGATAATTTGAATTCTTTTCTCGCTGTTGACATTGTTTGAATTCTCGCACGTGATGTTTTATCAATTTTCACAGGAGATAGCAGTTTTAGTTTGCAACTGCTATTATGGCTTAAGTATAAAAATATTCATTCAATCTATAGTTTTATCGACGTTCTTATAGAAAGGTTATATAAAGACTTGAATTTATTATTTTATATAGAAGATTCAATAATATATTTTTTTTAGGTTCACAGTAAATCCCGTATGTAGCAGGGTAGTCAGAAAGTAATCTAGACAGATCTGAGCGAAAAAATGCAGCTATTTCATTTCCCCGAGACGGAATCGAACTCATAATCTATGGTGTTTACAGTCACATTTTGTGCCCCTGCGTCACGAGTGGCCTCTCTATATTAAGATAATAGTTTTTATTCTTAATATTTTTCTTATTCTAGTAACGCATAACTATATTACAAAAGGAATAGAAAATATTATTATCAATATAGATTGCAATTTTGATGTCACCATCTGCGTATATGTAAACCACGCATCTTCTATGTAAATATTCTTTCAAATTAAACTTCAATCTCTAGGTTACCTATAAAATTAAGACTCACTTAAAAAACTAATATAACTTTTAAAAACCTAAATTCCTAGCTAATATATTAAATTAGTACTAAACTTACTTTATAAACATACAGATGCCGGTTTTTTCCATAGCTCTCGAAATGCCTTTCCACGACGCAAGCATGGAATATTTCTGCTTAGCCGTCAAAGGCAGTCGGGGGTCCGTAGCTGGAGGGGGTCCATCTCCCAACCCCTGATTATTCACCCTCCTTTCACTCGCCGCTAACTTTCCTAACTGACAACCCATTTTGGAAATCCACTAAATTGACATAACACAATTTCACTATCTCACTAGCTCACTAGCTCACTATGACACTATACCACTATGTCACTATAACATTTATACATCCATAATTGTTCACTTCATAGCTCGCTCTTCACGTTTCTCCTTTGTGTTTCACGAGCATTGTTCTAATCTTATCTCGAGCGTTGCTACCTGAAAGATAAAAATGTAATGAGGTTTGGTTCGGACTGATTCAATTTACATGTACTGTATTGCACTGGAATGGTATTTTTTGTTTTATTTCTTTTCTTTCGTTTTTGGAGTGTGGTGCAGTGCTACACTGTGGTGAACGCGATGGTTGTGGATTCGATCTCCGTTTGGAGTGATTATGTATATTTTTTTTAAATTGTGGCGTTTAGCCGCTACATAGCACGCAATGTCTTGAAAATAGAGAGAAAACAAGGCAATAGAGTTTCTTAACTGGGTACCCTCTGAATTCTCCTATAAGCAGGATACATTGTGAATGTAACAAAAAAAATATTATTTTTATTTTTGTTTTCATTTCTCCATTCAGGTCGACAAATTGAGAGTAGAGTTCCACCACTGAACGAGCACTGTTTCGAACAGAGAAAAAAACGGGTTCCCTTTGAATATCCTTCTTTATAGAAGGATACATTGGATTCATACATAAAAGTAAATAAATATAACAAAATAACAATATATTTATACATATATAAAATACATATCTACTTTACGTAAGTATACTGAATTGCAAATACTTATTTAGAACTCTTGAATATGATGTACATAGTCCTTAGTTAGATTCTATTATGAAACAAATATCAAAGTACTTATAACTTATGACGTCAGATTACAGTAGCACAGCCTTATCTGGTATAGTATGTAAACACCATTATGCTACAGTTCCGAAGTGTCTGATTGCATGTGATAACTGAAGATACAGCATACATTCTATGTATACTCGTAGAACTAGAAATCACTTCACCTACTTTAACTATGCGTATCCTCTTAAATCACAATGTTTATTAAAATTCCTAATAATTCCTAAAATTTCCTAATCCTTTCCATTGCACACTAAAGGAACTTTGTTTTAAAATTTTAAGAAAATGAACCCACAACTTGAAACTAGTACAACATCTGACTGTAAGCGCGACAGTTGTCGGTTCGATTCCCACTGTGAGAAGGTCGACCATGATTTTCGGCAGTCAACACTTTAGGCATTTTAGGTGGCTTGCCATCGAAGGACAGTTGGGAATGGAGAGACCTAACACTAGATTCTCTCTGCTATTATAAAAAAAAATAGAACCCACTACATCCATTAATACCCACCACTCCACATCAAGACTAACCGCCTACCAGTTAGCAGTAGTTAAATATAAAACGCTTAAAATAAATACTTACTCGTAGCATCAACACAGAGTTGTTTGGTTACACTTCGCCTGTTTAAAAATTACTTTCCAGTGAAACAAACCAAATGTTGCCTTCGAACAAGTTTATTATTCTGGACGTTATATATAGATATAATCGGACGTGATCCAGCTTTAAGAATTAATATGATTTAGTTTTTTTTCAGATTCACGCTCTATCCCGCATGGAGCGGGGAGGCAGAGGTAGTCTCGATATTTAGCTCTCTACTTTCTGCAGAATTTTGGAGGTATTGCGTGTTGAGTGGTGGAAGTCAACGCCGCAATTTTTATCTGGACACTACAGCAAATAAATGAAAATCGAACCCACAGCATCACACGCTTGTGCACCATAACTGGCCTCAAATGTAATCTATAAAATATAACTTTTTTCATCTTAGCTACTCGCTAGACAAACTATTTAGAATTATATTCCTCATAATAAATGAAAATTCAGGGGAAAGTGGGGAACGGAGTGTCTTAACACTAGATGCTGTGTGCGGGATGCAGCGTGAAGCTGATAATAAATTAAATATAATTGAAATTTATTACTTCAAATTATAATAATACATTATCCTAACTTAAATTACAATAAAATTAACATTAAACAAAAACAAGTTAGAACTACATATATATAATCTATACAGTAATAACACAGTTACTAGTAGCAAGCCACTGTTAGAAGTTGTATAACTAGATTAGTCTGTCCGTCCGTCAGTCGAGACATCGTCAGTGTTATCGTTGGAATATGAAGCTTTTGCCGAGCTTTTTTACCGGATGTCACTATTTAATAACTTTAACTTTTGACCTGGAGGTTAAAGTTGGTTTGCGTTTGTTAAAAGTTGTTATGTTTTGTTTTTATGTTCGTTAATTTTTTTTTATTTCACATGTTCGTGTTCAAGTGTGTTCCGCATTTAGTAGGGTAGGCAGAGGGAACCTGGGAACCTAGTGTTCCCCACACTGCTCCCCACTTTCAGATATTAATAAAGATAATTGACTAGAATGGTTTCAGATAAGATTGCAGCTTGTTTTTTAGTCAAGATTAAATTCAGCCAAACATTAATCTCACATAAAATTGAGCCATAAAATGAAGTGCTATAAAAATATAAGTGATGTTATTTTCGTTACATATTTCAAAGATATTAAAAAGGAGGATTTATATAACGTATATTTGAATGGGAATTGAACTCACAACCTCGTGTCGCACTTACAGTCACACTTTTATTCCTGCACACGAATGACCAATGATTGTGATGATTCTATACAATAATTGAAAACTTAAAACACCGTCAAGTCCGGACACAAGTCCAATTTTTCATGCATTTTCATTAACCGTAGAGGTGTAAAAACGTCACTTCTATTCTACTGGGACCAACTATAGTTCACATTTCATGAGTAAACAGCTTACAGCGTGTCATGTTTGTGTTCGAGCGTGAAGGTTGTAAACCAAATTACCGTGTACTGTCACGTTGAAACGTGTTAGCGCTAAAATTAATGTATGGGATTCTTTATTGACCGTGACAGAGTGCTTTTAAGAAAAAAATAACATTGTGGCTTAAAATTAATGTTATTAAGGACATTTAGTTAATGTTTTTTTAATACTTTATAATTTATCGTAGGTTTCTTTTTCTTCTAAATTTGCAATACGATTAAGTGTGGGTTGCATTGAATTAGTTCCTATTTGATAAATAAACTATCCAAAACCAAAAAAAAAATCAAATCAAACCTGTAGTTCTTGAGATTAACGTATTGAACAAACATACTCTACAACTTAATTAGTATAATATTCGCTATTTTCAGATATATAAAACATAATTTATATTGACACCGCAAGCCATAAATACTAATAACAATAAAACGTTTGTTTTCAACTGTAAAGCATAAAATAACTCATATATCTAACATAATATTTTTGTTGTCTTCACTAGAACGCTAAACAACCAATTCGTTTCTAAAACCGTGACGGTTGATGCTTAACGTATCTATTTATATAATATTTGCTAATATATTTATAGCATAGTTGCCTTTATATTTTGTGAGGAAAAATATCAATGTCTATTATATTCCAATATACCAATACTAGTGAGGGCAAGGGCACATAGTTCTGGGTTCGACTCCCTCTCGAAGAAATGAAAGATTTAATATTTTCCTTTTCTTCGCTTCTTCCAATAAATTTGTAGATAAATGTAAGTGAAAGATTCACTTAGAAAAACAGCAAAAATGCTTGGAAGCCTAAATCAAACATCGAATATCTAGGTGATATTCCAACTATGTCACATGCATACATATCAATCTGACAACCTCTTCTTTCCAAGTCGGTTAAAAATAAAGCACAACGACCACGGAAAAATAATAATTTTAACAAAAAAGCGGTTTGTATAATAAAAACATTACTAATGGCAGGATATTCCACGGGAAATAGTCTTGCTATAGGGATCGTCAACGGCCTTTTGAAACCCTTGTCACGTTATAACCAATTAAATTTGAGCCGCAAAATAAAATTCGTAAAGTGAAGCTGTTATTTTAGAATATAATATATTTTATGGTTGACGTTGAGATCTCATCTGTCTGTTACACGGTGGTTGTGGGTTCGATATTCGAGGTAATTAATCTTGAGAATTGAAGCCGTAACTGTCGAGTTTGCAGTCAGAAGCGTATACACAACGCCACAAAATCAATATAATTATTTATTATGAATTGGAAAACAACAATAATAACACTCAAAATAAAACTGAAGCCATCATAGCTGCCTTGGTCTAGTCGGAACTGGGATGGTTATTTCATTGCTCTGGTAACAAGGCAAGGGGCAGCTTTGAGTCTATGAGGAACGGAGAGACCTAACAATAGGTTCTCTTTGCCTTCTCTACTATTTGCATGATACAGCGAAACTAGAAGACAAGGTATAGCCAAGTGCTAGGCTTGTGTCTAAAGTACTATAAAAGAAATTCTATATTATAATAAATTTCGTAATACGATAAAGCATTATGCTCATAAGAAACAGGCTATTCGAGGCTTGATATCCGACGTAACGTGGAGTACGTGTTAAATGGACTATAAAATATTCTTAGCAGTTACCAAGGCCATTACGTTATAACATAAAGTAAATTATGATGTACTTTTAATGTACGGATTTTTTTTATTAGGCATCCTCCTTTTGGCAGGGTACGGAGCCTAAATGTTGCAGGGTAGGTGCAGGGAAGTGTTAAGGCAGGCCTAAGTGTTAAGGCACTCCACTTTCTGCATATCGCCCAATCCTTGATACGTTAAACGTTGATGGCGTTATTCATCGCCACGCTTTGCCTTTTTACCAGTGGGAATTGAACCCACAATCTTCGTGTTTACATTTCAATGTTTCAAAATTTCAGCGTGAGAAGGAAATTGTCTTAATATAGGTTCCCAGTGAAAATCCTTCAACAATATTTCCCCGATTGAGAATCGAACCTATAACCATTACGTATACCTACAGTCAGACAATCTCTTAACTCGCCATAATTTCGTCGAATTCTCATTTCTAAACGTAAAAATCACTTGACTTTATTAGCCTATTAAGTTTTTTGCTGAATGAGAATATTCTTGATAGAAAAAGACGGGAGAGACTTGAATTATTACACTCCACTTGTAAAAGGCTAAGTTGTTTGAATCTTAGAAAATTGTTTTTCTAATGAATCATTATTTTTTCTAGAACATAAAAAATATATAAAAATAAGAATACATTTTTTTTTTAAAACAACTTACGATTGTTTTTATAAAGAATTGTAAGTTTATTTATAAATTCTTAAATTTCTAGCTGTTTTATAGAAATAATTTGTTATACCGGAGCTGGAAAAATGAAAAATAATTTAAATATAATGGTTGGCCTCAGAGAGCATCAAACAAAGTATGTGTTCCACAGCACTATAATTGCGAACCAAAACAATATATTAATACGAATTTATAATTAAATAATAGGAAATATCTTAACACTAGGTCTTCAGATTCCCTCTGCCTACCCTGCTATGTGGGGAGACAGCGGTAAGATAAAAAGAAACATGCCCATTTTAGACAAAAGAAAAGCAAAGATTTGTAATGTAGTGTCATAAAAGTCATAATATTTTCGTACTCTATCCCGTCAGAATGGGTAAAAGTAAGTCCAAGCTGGATTATCCATAAATTAATTTAAGAAATGAAGGAACCCACAACCGTCGCGATTACACTCACTTGTGGCACTGCCCCTTGACGGCCTCCATAGTTATATAATAAACTAGCGGCCCGTCCGCGGCTTCGCCTGCGTGAACTACGTTATTATTAATTTCTGTCTCCATGAGTACCTACGTCCTATAAGTGACGTCCATGCAAAATTTGAGACTCCTAGCATTTGTAGTAACGAAGTTTCATACAAACTTTCCACCCCAAAAACAACCCCTTAGAAGTCGAATATTGCAAACTCCCGTCTTAGCGAGCACCTACGTCCTATAAGTAACTCCTATGCAAAATTTCAGATTACTAGCACGTGTAGTTTCTGAGATTTCATGATGAGTGAGTGACTTTTCGATTTTATATATATAGATATAAAACAAAACAAGAACTATTAGAGATATAAGATAAATAAAAGTATAAAAGGTAACAGATTGATTAAAGACTAACCGCAACTTCATTTATCTTTTAAAACAAACTTGGTATTTAATTAATTAACTTTAATTACACTTTTTTCCTTTCTAATCTAACTTCAATTGTATAAAAATCAAATCAATTAAATCAGCTTCACGCTGTATCACGCACACAGTAGGGTAGGCAGAGGAAACCACGTGTCACGACACTCCGTTTCCCACTTTCCGCCGAATTCTGGAGGCATTGCGTGTTGAGTGGCGGAACTAAACGCCGCGTTTTACTATTAATCAGCTTATACGAGTATATCTATGGTAATAATAAGATAATTTTTATTTTAAATTATTAAGCGCTCACTTTAGAGGCCGTCGTCGTAGCGCAGGGGCACAAGTGTGTGATTGTAAACGTTATATCACCGATACCGACTCGAGGATTGAAATATTCTTTTAACAAGGCGAAGAGGGGCAATGAGTTCCGCCACTCTTTCCGCAGTGAATCAATACGGTAGCATTTTCCGTTACATTCTCTCCGGTTGCCGCGCTACGGATAAAGCGAGAAGCTACAAAAATGTTTGTCCATATAAAAATGAAGCTTAAAAATTGAAAACATACTGCCTCTGTCTGTCATATTGGGAAGCTTCTTGCGTGCATTGCGTGTACAGTAAAAATATTATTTTATAGTTTCACCAAAGTGTTAAAACATTCCTATACCCACGCACCGCAAAATTTTCGAGACATCTCGTTGTAAGTGGCAGAAGTCAATACTGCATATTGTCTTGGTACCACAACTAGGTAATAAAAACAATTAATTTCCTCAAGTTAGATTCGAATCTAGAATCGTCCTTTTTAAAGTCAGACATTGAGCTGCTGTGCTACGACTCCCTGTAAAAAAATTACATAATTAAATAAATTAGCCTCAGTTAGATTCTAATATAAAACTAAGTGTATTCTTAACTGCACAATTTATTTATTTTTCCGTTAAAGTTAAAAACCGCAAAGTAAATCCGTTTCTACAAAGTTTTGTATTGAAAGTTTTATGAACTTTGTTTTCTAAAGTAAGAACTATCTTTATCGTATACATATTATATAGAGGTATCTACCTATTTATATAATACCTGTACTTATATACCCAAGTTGTAGTCTGTAGCTTCATTTTTGTGAACTATATAGCCAGGAAAAAAATGTTTTGTACGTTGTATCCCGCACACAGCAGAATAAACAGAGGGAAACGCGGCGTTGAGTTTCGCCACTCAACACGCACTGCAGAATTCGCCGAAGTCGGGCACGGAAATGTATTAATACTAGGTTCCCCGGTTCGCCCTAGCTAAATTGCAACGTGCATGATACAGCGTGAAGCTAAAAAAAAAAAGAAAAATTAAGTATATCAATGTATGCGAAAGGTATATTTACAAACTTCAATTGCGTATTCTGCAATACGAGTATGTGGAAAATACGTCATTATTGAGGCAAATAAACATAAAGATAGTTCCTAGAAGTGCTCGTTACTGTCGAAGTTGTTTGAAAATATTTTGCGTTAGAGCTATCAAACTAGCAACTCGGTCTTTATACAATTTATTTTAAATTTAACATTATTCAAGTAATTTTAACACCAAGCAAAGAAATATTTAGAAATGTATGAAAAGTTAAACGAAGCGGAAACCAAATTCACACCTCTTGGAAGCGTTTAAGAGGCGCGCCTCTTAAACGTTTAGAGTTTCGCTACGTTATAACTTTTTGTGCTTAAAAAATTTAATTTGTTACAATGTTTTGTAACAACATTAAATATTTTACGTACAAGATGTATTTTTTTTAATTCTAAATAAATAAAAAAAATCAACTTCAGGCTGTATCCCGCACACAGCAGAGTAGGCAAAGGGAACCTAGTATTAAAACACTCTGTTCCCCACTTATATAAATTAAATTTAACCTAAATTAATTTAATATTCTGTGTTGCGTTGTATTGGTACGTAGCATACATTGAAACTCGGTTTGCCATTGAAACGTTCCTACTGCTCTCATTAATTCCCCAGAATGGGAATCGAACCTGCAATGCAACGGACATTACGTATTTATATTTGAATTATTTACTTTTATCTTAACCTAACATAATTATATTAAAATAGGAACTAGAAGGAAACCAGTTACCAATATGAACTGAATTGTTAAGGTAAATTTACATAAAATACTTGCTACTTTGCTCTTTACTCGCGAATTGAAAGTTTTCCATTAGAGCTTTTGGGAAAGTTCGCTTCAATATGAATGAGAGGCAAACAAACTTTTACATGATATGCTGTTATCGAGACTCTCAGTATCATTGAATATACATCGATAACTTGAATTCTAAGGAAATCGATATTCGTTTAACTAATTTCGGTAAGAATATATGGCTTAGTAGTTAGAGCGCTTGGATTTCTGGTTAAAGCATGTGGCTTTATTTCCCTGAATGGTGATCGAACCTATAATAACAATAACCCATAATCTACAATCCTACACACTATCACTGAGCAGTAATAGCCTCAAAGTCATTAAAACAACATTAATTTATCCTAATCTCGTTTGATATTTAGCACCCTCTAAATATATACTAACATACATATAGTAATTGTATACAAGAAAACCGATACAAAAGCGTATCAGTACCGAATCCACTTGTTTGGGCTGACGCGGTGATTGATGACCAGAGTTGCCAAGTCAAAGTCAAAGCCAGGACAAAAACCCGCCACCGTGTGGTAATGCTAAGTCAAACGTGATGGCGAAAGTTCTTTTGATCTCGTTTCTATTTTATCGATTTTGTGTTTAGCTCTAGGTCTAAGTCTAGCTTTTGTATAACGTAACACATTATAGATTTAGAATAAAAGTGTAAAAATGTGATATGGTCTTCATTTGTCGTTTATATTGTGAACTGCACGTAGTGGAACAAGCAGAGGGAGAAGGGAGAGTTAAAGCACTTCGTTTCTCACTTTCTGAGCTTTTACGTGATAAATAGCAGAATTTAATGTCGCACTTTTCTTGGTATCAGCGCAAGGAAATGGATATATTTCATTTCCCGAGTAGAAATTGAACCCACAAAAAATGTTTTTAGTTAGCCTCAGAGTTGTGCCATAACGGCATCTGCATAGTGAGTTTAAGATTACATTTTTCGCAAAAAGGCAGCTTCTGATAAAAATTGTGATGGTTATGGTATGATATATAATGTTAGAAATGATGACCATAGAGGTTATATAAGGACGACTCCAATTACTGGCTGGCACTTTTATGGGCTGTCAACGGCGACCGAAAGAAAAGGATCGACGTCACTCTGCCCGAGGAATTCTTTAGAATCGGATATTGCTATTAGACTGCTAGATAATTCCCTTTGGTGGCTTAATAATTATTTGAAGCCTTGTTTTAATTAATTACCTTTCCTACTTTATTTAATATTTCCAATAGTTTCTTAGAATATATATTTTTTTATCTCTTGCTCATGTGAGACAAAACCTCTGAATTCCGCCGAGAACTGGAACCGGGTATCATCAATAACATGTAAGTAAAAAACAAATTTTTATCAAAATATTATCTACATAATTATTGCCTGTATGTACATTTTACAAATTTTCTAATTGCATGTAAAAATATTCAGAAAGGTTTAAAATTTCAATTTTGTGGAAGCTCGAAACTAAACATATTTTTATCTTTTAATGCCAATAACGAGCGTTTGCAAACTTAATTGAAAGTCTCAATTAAGACTGTGCTGAAAAATGATTCGAAAAGTAAAGTAAAGGAAAAAGTTCATACAATAGATGTTACTGATTTTTATTTTTAAGTGGTCTTTATTTTCACTTAACTTAGTTAAATATTTCTTTTATTTTTAGCAAAATCTTGAGGGAATTTCCGCGGGCCCGCAATCATGAAATTTGATAAAAAGTTAAAACTACAAAACAAAGACTAATTCTAGAGACCGACTTGCACTTGACCGTTTTACTTTATATATGGATTTTAGTAAAAAGTGGAAAACAAGTTTAATTTAACTCCGAAACGTAGCAATATCAGCCTTATAATTTTAAGTGGAGATGCTTTACGTTTAAACGTTTTGTTCTGCAGCTTCACTTTTATGTCGACGCAAGCTGTTTTAAAAAACTTCCGGTTTCAAATTAATTATTATCGTATTTTCCTGCTCTGGCAAGACATAGCGCAGCGTTAAACTTCGTCGCTCAAAAGCACTCGAATTCAGGTTCAAAATAAAGCTGAAAAAAATGAATAAAAAGAGCACAAAATATGGAAATAACTTTTAAACTTTTAAAAATGGAAAACTAATCTAAAAATCCTAGCATAGAATAAACCGATCTGTCAACTTCCAAAGTGGGCGTAGCTTTGTGACCTAAAATAAGAGACGTGCGAAATTAGACCCTCGGACTCGTTTTCACGAGTAAAGCGTACCTAATGTAGGTATTATACATATATACAAGATAAGGATAGTAATATAAGTTTTAGTTGTATATTGAATATAATGCAGGATAGCCGCCAGCTAATGTAATAAATTGTACCATTGTTTAAGTAAAGTTAAGTAATTAAGTTTTACTTGATGTTGACTTACAAAGAATGGTGTCCAACTCGCACTTGATAGTCCTATGTTTATTGTTGACAAGGTGGACATGTATATTTATATCATATATTACCATTGCTCAACACGCAATTCCTCAAGAATTCACCAGAACGTAGAGAAGAAAGTAGATGTGTCTTAACACTAGGTTCCTTCTGCCTACTCTGGTGTGCGAGAAAACGCGTGAAACTGCTACGACAGCATCACGAGCGTAATAAGACATCTTTAAACTCAAATAATAAGCTTATTAAATATTAAAAGTATAAATAAAAAAGTAAAAAAAAAATTTTAAGTTAAACGGTTTTATATTGCAGATAAATGTACTAAAAGCTAAAAAATAATTTCATAGAAATTATGATTACTAAAATAAAATCGTGGGGCACGTCCAATATCTACAATTGAAAGACATAGCGTGAGACTTCACCCACCTAGTGGTAAGTAGCAAGTGTCCCCACGATTTTATTTTAGTAATCAT
>JAEBDU010000048.1:683943-717421 GCA_016802625.1 Heliconius numata | reverse complement strand
TTTGTATAGTGCACTGAATTCTACTTGACAAGCCCTTTCATTTGATATCCATATTGATGGGATTGAAAAAAACTAAGTTGTCCGCCATCTTGTAGCGGCGGCCATCTTGGATTCACAATAATATTGAATATGGATAATTGTATTGTCACCAGAATCAAAGGCGTATACCAAATTTCAGATCAATCGGTTAACGGGAAGAGGGTTAAATTTCAATTACTAAATTTGACCCAAACAAACAAATAAATAAACAAACGGGGTGAGCTAAATAAAACCGTTTAATAATTAAATATAAAAAACATAATTTAAGTACACCACTATTCAAAGTAGCGTCGTTTCAATGTTATTAACCTGGAAACGACTGCAAAGATAAAACTTTTTAATATAAAGAAGAGTTTAGCTGAGAGCTTTGCAAAAAACTTTATTCTACAGTTGTTCTATAAACTAAAGTATATTCACTGTTTTCTACAGGAAAATAAATAATAGCAGGATAAGCAAAGGGAATCTAGTATTTAGGCACTCCGTTTCCCACGTATTGCCGAATTTTCGAGACAATGCCTTTAGGTTAACCCTTCGTAATCGAGGGTTAACCCTAGGGTGAAAATAATTTGTATTAGTACTGGGAATCGAACTCACATCCGCTATGTTAACAGACAGACGCTGTTGCACTGTGCCATGATGGCGTCAAATTAAAATAAGTTTGTGTAAACGGAAATATCAAACAAATATAAAGAGCTTTCATGTCATGAGAAAGCTCATCTCATATGAAATGATGTCAACTGTTGAGCTTTTAATTAGTATACATACTACGATAGAGTATAATAAATGTAATATACTTACTATTTTAGTACATTAGAGAAGAAAATAGAGGCTTTCGCAGGGAGAAGCATGTGACTGTAATAGCGGCAGTTGTTGGTTTGATTCCCATTCGGGAGAACGAAGTATTTAATAATAGTATTTTCTCTTCTTTCAGCTGCAGCCATGTAGACAGAGGGAGTCTAGTATTAAGACACTCCGCTTCCCACTTTCCACTAAATTTTGGAGGCATTGCGTGTGCGGAACTCAAATTCACAGTTTGCCTCGACACCAGAGTGATAAAATGAAAGTATTAAATATTTTATTTTCTCGAATGGAAATCGAACCCACAAAATACCGCGATACAGTTGTACACGCTTGTGCCACTGCGCGACGACTGGTCTCATGGATTCAATATATTACAGTAACTAACAAATTTAAGTAATTATTTACATAATAATAATATTTTAGGTGAAAATTAAATTTAGTTCACGAGTGTTCTCATGATAAGTACCATACGTCTGGATGATATAAATCAGTCGCCGCGTCGCGCTGTAATTCACGGTATTATTGCTGTTAGTAGTTTCTACGACCAATTCTAGAATATATACGAGTATTGCTTTTGGGGGCTGTTAACGTGATAATTGTGGGTTCGATCCCGAATTAGGGTAAGGTTTATATTTGTACTTTAATATGTTTGGTCTGATAAAATAAATTGCGACGTTAAGCTTAGTCGCAAAACCTTGTGGGTTCGATTCCCACTCGGGTTAATATATTCAAATAATTTCCATGCTCTAGTAACTAAACAAAGTACATTGATTTCCGCCATTTTTCGATACTTGAGCAATTCGTGGAAAATGGAAATTTAGGAGTACCCTCCTATATGCGGGATAGAGCTTATAAACTACAACAGATATTAAACGTTAGAGAAAATATCCACAAGAGCTATTTAATACAAATAATAGCAAACCAAATAATTTTAATTAAATACAAATGATTTATTTGCGAAATTGGCTTTGTTATTTGTTAACGAATCGAAATGTTTATTTTCGGTGTTATTGTTACGCTTTGCGGTCGCTGTTTATTTGAAACGAATGAAACAGGTAATCCTTCTTTGACAGTATAATGGCCCGTTTTAATTAATTGCCTATGAGTGAATATTTATTCGGCGTTGAGTTCCGCCACTCTACTTACTACACTCTACACTCTACTTTACTCTAATTTTTCATCATAGTTCTCTTATAAGACGGTAAAAATATTTTTCCCATTAAGACTTTTCCCCAAATTCTTAAGACATTCCATATTCAGTAACAGAAGTTTATTTAATTTCCTAAAGTGAGAATCGATCCCACAACCTATCTCATTTACGCCACGGCTGGCCTCACTCTATACTTTTTCTTATATTAAAGTACTTTTATTATATACTTTCACATTTTTATTATATGAGAGCTGATAGCGCTGACCTTCCGTACATATACTTGTATGATATATTAGAGTAGTGGTGTGCTAGTGGTAATAAAACAAATAACACTGAGCCCACGTCATACTATGTGGATTACATATCATTTACTGCGTGTTTCGAGAGATTATTATGAAAAATGTGTTATATTGACATTTTCAAAGTGTTATTCCACACTTAAGAAAGAATAATACTTATTTAGAAAACGTATGAAAATTTGAACGTAGCAAGATTTGAACCCGCGTCTCTTCCTTCTAGCCTTCTAACCACTAAGCCATACGTTCTCGTCAAGCTACGTCGTTACTTATGTAGTTATACGTGCATTATTTATGTTGTTAGCATCTCTATAGGGAGATTTTAAAATGAAAGATGATTTTTAGCATAGCGGTAAGATGAAGCTAGTTCTAGGTTCGATTGTTTTGTCTTGTTGCCACTATGAAGAAACGAAAATAATTCCTTTTTTCAACTAGGAATAGAACCCACAGCCATCGCTAAGCGCCACTATGGAATCGGGTCCAATTAATATATAAAGAATTACATGATTGAAATACTGAAATTACATGAATTACTCTCATAATGGATTTAATCATGGACCTTATCAACGTTATCAGCTGCGGGATAAGCTGAAAGCCGGCTTACTTATCTATTGATAAGACTATCTATATTTATTACATGAAAAAGTCCTTTGTAGAGACGATATTTGATTTTGCGAACATATTTTTGGCGAATATATTTTGGCGGTAATGGCATAGTGTTTGACTATATATGTGGTGGTTGTAGATTTGATTCACAATATAGAAAACTAAACCAAAATATTTATAAAAACTAATTCATTCCCTCCAGTGGGAATCGAATCCACAATCGTCAAATTTCGGCCTCATATAATATAATAATAAATAAGCGGGCGAAGCCGCATTTGGGTAGCTAGTAACTAACGGTATAACAAATTAACCTAAGTACTTGTAATCGCGTAAACAGTTGTTTACGGGCGCTCGTTCCGTTTGAATACAGTGTGGCTTAGATATAAATAATTTATGAAATTCACCAAATATATGAGTGGAACGTAGGATTTGAGGGTGTTGTGAATATTTTTGTATATTTACTTTTGTTTTCACCTATATTCTCTTTTGTCACTAATAGTAACCCCCAGGTTCCCTCTGTCTGCAGAGTATGTGCGAAATATAGAGTGAAAAAGGAGTATGAGGAGATTTTTTTTTGTAACCAATAATTAAAATATTTTTAAGTACATATGTTCATCTACACTTAGGGTTCAGCTAAATGTGGATGAACCCACAGCCATCAAGAATATAATCAAGCTGTCTTATATAAAGCTAAAGCTAAACACTATCACTTTCATATAGTAACGAGCTTTTGCCTGCAGTTTTACCTCCATTTTAAAATAGCAATAATTGAGACTTATGTATGACACGTGGCACAAAGTAAGTGCATGAGGTCATTAAGACCGCAGGTGCAATTAACTTAGAGTAATTGTCTACAGTCTTCCTTGATAAATGATCTATCCAACACAAAAACAAACCAGCTCTTCTTGAGATAAATAGGTTCAACCAAATAAAATCTTCAGTTTTATAATGTTAATATAAATTTACATTTAAAATATAAAAAATTGACTTGTTTATTTAAACTGTATAGAATAGAGTTTGTTTTTATTTCATTCAGTTTAGATTTCAACGTAAAAGCTAACATAAATCCCACCATATTTTGTTATGACAATAACTGTTCAATTTCGATATAGTTTACAACTTCGGATATTTCGAACGTTCATTATTTATTCTCTTTACTGTGTTTTAGAGGAAATCATTTTTATGGCATCTTTTTTGTATTCGTTTTAATTAAAAAATTAAGTTGTTTAAATATATAAAGATAGGTTCACGCCGTATCTGGTTTATCACAGGGTAGGCAGAGGGAACCTAGCGTTAAGACACTCAACAACAACCACTTTTCGAGATCGCGTATTGCTTGACCGATGTTCAATACCACGTTTAGTCTCACTACCACTGGGAAGGAACTAGGGAAATTAAAAAAACAATCTCTTGAGTTCAAATCGAACCCATCTTGATTATAGTCAGGGGCTTTACCGCTGCGCCATGACGACCAGAAATATTAGCATTTTCAAAATTTTTGGTTTATTAAGTATTTTTAATAAAAAGTATTATTTTTTAACAACTGCTAAAAATAATATCTTTATATAAACTAGAATATAATTCAAGTGATATCAAATCGGTGGGTGTAAAACTTCATATTGACTTAGGTTCTGACCTTTGTGTATTCAAGACCGAAATAGTTTTGTAATTAAGAAATTTGTTAAAGTTTAATAATAGCCATGGCTGTCTATTTGTTTAAATTGCTGATCCAATTTTGATGAAACTGACTGTAATAGATTTTAGAGTTCTCCAAAGAATACATAAGGCTACAGGTAGTGTTACTAAAAGAACACATATTAATTTTTCTATAGTAAAATAGAAAAAAGTATCTTTCTCGATTTTCTTCGAATTAGCAGTTCCTGAGATTAGCACATTCAACCAAACAAATGGTTCAGCTTATCTAATATTATTTTATATATACATTCTTTAAGCGATAAAGGAACCCCCAACCTTCACATATGCTTAGACACTCCACATTTGCGCCACGATGGACTACTCTTGACGTCACACATGTGGAAGCACGGCGTAGGCGGGTTCAAATAAACAAACATTTATATTACAACAGTTTATATAACCAGCGGCGTACAGGTAGATTTATCTTTACAAAATACTGCTTACAAATTACTTTGAACTGAGATTTTCTATAAATGAATATATGAATTTCATTTACATATTTTCTTTTTAGCTTCATTATATATCCTGCATATGGAAGGGACCTAGTGTTGAGACACTCCGTTCTCCACACCGCGCCCAATTTTTGTTATGGAACTCAATACCTCGCTATGTTTTGTTACAAGAGGAGCTATTGCTAAGGCATTTTAACCCCAACTGTCCATAATTTTTTTTAACTTTCATGCGAGTGAACTTAGTGTTTAGACAGTCAATTCTTTTCCGCCCTAATCGAGACATTTAATTGCAGCATTCATTGCGGCTCTATTTCTTATCAAACAAAATGAAGAAATGAAAATAATTTATTCCCTCATATGGGAACTGTATCCACAACCATCGCGCTTGGAGCTCCACATCTATAAGAAATTCAAATATATAAAGAATAAAAAATAGTTCAAAATTAAGTCTATCAGCGCCATATAAAAAAGAATGGGAAAACTGAAATACACAAAACAAAATTTTCCTTTGAAAAATACAATACAAAATATATTCTAGACGAGATTTTCATTTGCATGCAATTGAATACGGCCTCTATCTAATGTAATATACCTACGTAGGTGTTGACCTCGACATCGTTTTTTTAAATTTTCTTTTATTGTAATATTTATAATATACGTGTTTTGTCTGTATGTCCTTAAAATGAAAGAAGGATGCCAGCCAATCATCAAAGTTTAGGATATAACGCAAGTGGTAGAATTTACAAAGAAAGTTGAGAACGTATTTTGTCACTAGGTACTGGCGTGGCGTTGAGTTCTGCCACTCAATTGTCTTTAAGATTCGGCAGAAAGTGGAGAACGAAATTACTTTAATAGCAACGGAGAGTCTCAACAATACATTTTAAGATTCCCTTCCCTGTTATGTACAGGGTGAGACAAAAAAAACAACTTCAGTTCTTCATGTAGGTACTTTTTACATTTTCCTCTAACAAAAATAGAACTCACGACCCATGATTCAATAGACTTTAAATATATTATTTGCGCAATACATTAAGATAATCTAAAACAGTAAGCACCATAACAAACGGATTAACATTGCGCAAAACACGTTATTCTGAGAATACACGTACACTGTAACCTACTTAGTTATTATATTACTGGGTTTATTGGATAGTTTGATAGCTTTATATCTTGAATGGGATGTGAGTTCGAATCCAGTTTGAGGTGAGAGATGCTGAGTCAAAATGTCATTGTCATAGGTCCAAGTGGATATTAATTTGAGTTCCGCCACAATGCCTGCGGAAATCGCCGGAAAGTGGAGAGCAGACACTAGGTTCCCTCTGTCTATCTTTTTTTATGTATAGGATACAGTGTGAAGTTAAGAAACACATTGCCTAAAGTAACCCTCTCCGTAGGTATAGTGGCTTACGTCGAAACGACTAACGTGATTAATTATAATATAGTCTATTATTTCTCGATAAATTGATTATTTACCACAAACAATCAGTTCTAATCTTTTAATTTTCAGAGATTGGCTCCTTCAACAAAACAAAGTCTTAAACTTCACATTCGAGCTTATAAGAAACTATTTTAATAGTACAATTTAATACTACAAAAACCTAATTTTGCAACACAGTTATATACCTAATACCAGCTATAACATGTTATACGAAGTTAATTAAGAGAACCAGACGTCCGCGTTACTTTGATTTATGTGCAGCTTCTGACTGTACCGAGTACAAATTAATACTAGTTTTTGCTGGTTTGTGGTAATTATAAAACATATTTTTATTCGATAAATTAAATGAATAAATCAGCTTCATGCTGTATCTCGCACATAGCTGGGTAGGAAGTGGGAACCTAGCCGAATTCTGAAGGCATTGCGTGTTAAGTGGTGGAATTCTACGCCACGCTTTGCCTCGACGCCAGAGCGAAAGAAATGAAAACAGAAATAAATATTTAATTTCCTCGAGTGGGGAGCGAACCCACAACCAGTCGCGTTTATAATCACACACTTGTGCCCCTGCGCCACGACTGCCCTCAAAAATCAATAGAATGGTATAAAACACGTTTGGAAAAATAATTGTGGTTGAAATTTGGTGCTTCGTGTCTATACACAATCTCGGTCAGCCTCATGCCAGGTTTGGCAATGACAGTATGGATTGACGGCGTATCTCACGTTGAAATTTCAAAGATCGTTCAAATATCAACTGAAATTTTGACATGGAGTTAAGCTTCTGCTATAGCAATAACTTGAAAATTTTAGATGTAATATTTAAAATTTTAGTTATGTCGTCGTATTGTAAACGTGGTTGTGGGTTTGATAATCGATCGGTGAAATGAGTTATTTTCATTCTTTCGTTCTAGTAACAAGACAAAGCACGGCGTTCAGCTCTGCCTCTCAACATTCAATGTCTCACAAATCGTAAAAAGGTGCAGAACGAAGTTATTTAAAGCTATTTTCTCTCGCCTAAGATAAAAATATAAAAATGTTCTCAGTTTTATATGACAATATTGTCAGTTTTACATGAAGCTACAATCAGCTTGTTTCGTACGGAATCTTCGATCTGAAAACCCGCCAGTAAAATATTTGTACTGTAGATACTAAAATAATATCTATTCCGACCTCGTTGGAATGAAGCGATTGAATACTAATATTATACCTTTTTGCAAGGTTCGTGAAAGAAAATAAGAATTTTGTTAAGACCAACTTGAAAAATATCTTCGATAGCTATATATCGTTTTTGAATTCACCTCTAACTAGTATTGGTTTCATCTAAAACTGAGAATATTACATTTTATTATTAAATTTTTCATAGGGTAGATAGAGAAAACGTGGCGAAATTGTGTTAAGACACTCTATTCCCATTAAAAAACTACCGTTCCCTATTTTCTACCGAATAAGAAAAACATTCCATTTTATATCATACCCTACCGTTTTCACCGTAGCGTTTGCCTCTCCTTTCTCTCTGACTATTCCACTAGGGATACGACGTGAAGCTAAATAAGTAAGTAAGTATATTTTATAAAAACATATTAAAATCTACGCTTAATCCAAAGTAGGTTTGGACTTGGACAAAAGAATTATTTCAAATTTCTTTTGTCCACGTCCAATCATACTTCAGAGGGAACAAGGCTGGCCCGAATCCGTTTTGCAATACAAATATAACATTGAATATTGGTCTCGAAGCGGATTGGGTTACAGAAAGAAATTTAATGTATCAAAATTTCATATAGCTGTAATAACTGTGTTATCATTGAAATATATTCGAAAAAAAATTCTTATCTTTTTTGGGATAGTTGGTGGTTTCACATTTTCATATATTATATTCTCCGAAGACTTTTCTCCAATAAACCTCACCCTAGTGAAGTAACCAAGGGAATAAGAGCTAAACACTACGGTCTCTGCGTATCTCTTTTGCTTCGTCCAATATCATCCACCTCTTCATAGATATTCTCCGGCGAGCCCTCATGATTTCTACGTGACTTTGCTTTAATTTAATCGGTACTGTGTATCGTTATTGTTTGTGTTTTGTTTATTATTTAAATGTAATCGTTGTGTGTTCAAATTCGAAGCGAAGCTTTTTAGGTTAAAGTAATTCAAAATTATCTAAATTTCTTTGAAGTGATTGGAAAGTGAAGTTCTTTACTTATCACCCTTAATTTTCGGATTCGACTATAATACTTTTAACTTGGCACTTTCACGATAACTTTTTCATTAAATTCCTTCTTAAGCTTTTATCAAGATAAAGCTACATGCATTACTTACTTTTAAATAACAAAATATCATTTTTCTTAAGCTTTACGCTGTATCCTGCATATAGTAGAGTAGGCAGAGGGAACCTGGCCTAGCCTAGTGTTAAAATATTGATCTCATTAAGACAGTTCTGTTCTCAACTCTCCCCTAAATTATGAAGGCATGCTAAGTAACGGAATTCATCACCGGACTTTGTCTCGCTACCAGAGCAAAGAGCTCGAGTTGGTTTACTTCCTCGAGTGGGAATCAAACTCACAACCTGGTGCACTTACAGTCACACTCTTGTACCTACACCTGCGCCATGACTGACCTTAAAAATATATTGAACAAAGAATTTCGAAATTTTATAAGGCTATACATAGATCCCAGAACCAATTATCAAGATGGCGTGCATACCGGGCGGGCGAATTTAATTTTCGTTTACGTTATAACCTTCCATTTTCCATAAAATTTAGCTTTTCTGAATTCAAAATTTTTTTGACTGAAATAATGTTTAATTGCCGTGAGATATGAAGTTAATTTTGAATTTTTGTCGAAATGATTTCTTTATAAATTCTTGAGGATGTTTGAACACTGTTGTTCTTATATTTTGTTAGTCTGTATTGTTTGTGATACACTCTAAATATAATAATAATTTGCATTATCATTTGCCAAATATCTTTGCTATTTATATAAATCGACGTATTTTCTACTCTAGATAGCATGTCATGGTTGTAATGTTAAAAAATATTAAAAATGAAAAAAAAAAATTAAAATAAAAACGACATTATTCCACTTCTATCGATGTTTTATCACTAATAAATAATTTAAGAATCTGTCATTTGGAAATATGGTTGGAGGGATTGATGCTAAATTACTTCAAGATTATAATGCAAAAACAAAATAATAAAATCCGATTATAGGGACTCCTTAAAAGATAAATTTTCCACGCGACTTATATTTTACAGCACTGTGCGGTACAGGAGTCTTCATCAGTGAATAAATTATAGCATACGCATATACTTCTTTAGGTTAATCGGTGGCGATTATTTAAGATCTACATATATTTGCGAATTAAGCATTTAATTTGTGCTTTATATAGTTTTAATTTAATAATTTGAGGCCGTGTGTGGATTCGATTCCCGCTTGGGGGAATCAAATTTTGAATATTTTCATTTCCTCGCTCTGGGAACATGGTAAAGCGCGTTATTGAGTCCCGTCACTCAATACGCCCCCTGAAAAGAAAAAAAAAAGCGAAAAGTGGAGAAAAGAAGTGTTTTAATAAAAAACGGAGAGTCTAGACTAGGTTACTTGCTATGTGAGGGATACAGCGTGAAGTCAAAAAAAGAATCGAACCCATAATTATCGAGTTAACAATCAATCACTGCATCACGACATACAAGTACTTAAGCAACAATATATGCAACAAATAATGGATATAAAGCGACTCGGTTCGTTACTAATAAATCCCGTCTATTTCGTTAACGCTGTATAATGACGTTAAACAAATTGAAACTGATCGTCTCGTCCCTGATTTTTTTTCCTTGTGGGATATTTATTCGTAGTAATGTTTGGATTCAATGTATTTAAACATGGGTTAGAATTATTTAAATGCAATTGGCAGCACGGGGCGTTTAGTTTCGCCACTCAACACTCAATGTACTTAAATAGAAAACGCATTGTCTTTGACCTTTTGATGTCTCTTTCTTCTCTGGCATATGCGGATAAAGCGTGAATATTAATAACAATATTTAAATATAATTTAATGATTGTAAAGTAAAAATAAACCTACCTACAGGCTAAAAAAAAAATTAAAAATAAAAAATTCAACCTAATATTTTTTTATTAGCATTAAAGCTGTAATCAGCAAGTAGGCAGATGGAACCTAGTGTTATAATAGTTCATTCCCCCGAGTGGAACAAAAAAGGATCGAACCCACAACCGTCGTTTCACAGTCACACTCCCTGCGCCACGGCGACCCATCTTCATAGCGTGTTAAAAACGGATATTGGCCTGCATCTGATAGTCTTGTCACTAGGTTCCCTCTGCTATCCCTGCAATGCAGGATACAGCCCGCAACAGCGGCTTGAAGCCTTTACTCCTTCTTCATATTTAAAAAGCAGTAGCTATCACAAATCCATGCTTCATTCTACACAAAAGAACTCCTCGATCTCAGCTCAACATTTTAATCAAACACGTTAAAACTCATTATAGCAGCTAAAAGCTTTATTGTAGGCTTCATAAATAAAATCAATGCAAAATAAACCTTATTGTATAGGCGTAAGGTATAAATTAATTTATTAAAATTAATATATTGTAAGGGAGCCTTGAATGATAATATTATAATAGTAAACTGCTTCAAGAAATTGCCCATCCCTCCAAGGAATTTATCGTTCTTGAAGTTTTGATAGTGATTACTTCAGTAATTTTATTTTCTCTATATATATTTAGAATGGAAACAAGGCGTGTCGATAGAAATGTATCAGCTTCACGCTGTATTCCACACACACCAGGGTAGGTAAAGGGAACCTAGTGAAACTCCGTTCTCCGTCTGTAGAACTCCGTTCCCCACCTGATTAATACGGAAATTTATGGATCTCCATAATTTGTCATTATGTATATGTTTACAAGGTAGTATATGTGTAGTATATACAAAGGTTAAATGTGGTAATTAATTACTTTTATTTCTTCACTCTGGTATCAAGAGAAAAGGCGGCGTTTACGTCCGCCACTTAACGTCTCGAAAATTGGGAACGAAATGTCTTAATACTCGGTTCACAGGTTCTCTCTATCTACTCGGCTTGTCAAAAATCTTGCGTAAAAAATACAGCGTGATATTATAAGTAAAATAAATAAAAAATGAGTAAATATTGACAAATATTAAAATGGTAGAACTGAAATTTCATATATTTTTACGTTAGCAACCATTAAATTTTGATATCCAAGCCCGACCTGTATTTGCAGGGTACCTTCAAGTTATATTACATCAACTTATCATGAGTTGTCAGGTGTCGTAAAGTATACCTACATTACCGACAAGGGTCAATTGCCTTATATAAAATAACTAGTAAAGATATTAATTATATTGAATTTTGTTATATTATATACTTTTATAAGTTCACGCTCTATCCCGCATGTAGAGGAAACCTAACTAAGACACTACGTTCTCCACTTTTTGCCAAATTTTCGAGATATTGCAGGATTGATTCCCCCAAGTGGGAATCGAACCCAAAACGGCGCAACGACGACGTCAATCTCTTATTATATAGCTGTATCCTGCAAATAGCAGAGTTACCTAAAACTTAAGACACTTTGATGCCCGCGCACGCGCACCACTAACCAACGATACGACTTTTACGACTTCTTGTTGAGTGGTTGAGTGTACTTCTTGTTAAGGCGCAACTCAACGAAATTAAAATAATGAACCCCCCAAGAGGGAATCGAACCCATAAATCTGAAATGCGAAATTTTAAACTTCATTAAAAACGATATAATGCGAAAAGTTTCAAACAAAAATGAAGTAATGTCGTAGTAAATTATTCACTGTACTCCCGATGGGGACAGACAGTTTGACATGAATAAATTTCCATAACGTCTTGACCGCACTAAATCATACTTAGCTCTTTTTGGTTTAAGTTCATTTTCTTCAGTCCTTTAAAATATATTTTTTATCAGCTTAAAATATTTTTTATATTTAAATTTAATAACTATATGGAGAAGTTTAATAATAATTTTAATAAAATGAGGCTTTTCCCACGCCTTAGCAAGATAAAACGCAGCGTTGAGTTCCACGACTCCAGAATCACCTTCCAGAATCCTCGATAATATATTCTCGAAGTTCAACCGATGCTATCTCATACGGTCTCTCTTACCAGTCACTCCCAACTCTAAAATAATAATAAAAAAATCTTTTTCGATACAAAAGCGTTAAAAAGTGCTTAACACATATTCTGCATCAAATATAATATTTATTTCTTTATATTTTGTACTAATGATATGAATTGTATTTTCATTCATATCTCAAATATACATACTGAAGTATCTATTGGGGAACGAAGTGTTTTAGCATTAGGTTCCCAGGACCCATCTGCGTACCCTGATATGTGCTGGATTCAGTGAATTTAGCTTCACTAAAAAAAGTATCTATTTGATCTTTGGAAATATATCTATGAAGAAAAAGGACCTATATAAGGCTAATGAGCATGACATAGTTTTTATTTTAAGCTTATAAACCAAATTTATCAAGACAATTCGATCCATACCTTACGCCCAGATGCCCATAGCAAGTACACGCACAAACACAAGCGTGAGATCAGAACGTGACAGGACGAAACGAAATGTTAATATAACATTTTCATTTCCTCGCTCTAGTTACAAGACAAAGCGCAGCGTTGAGTTCCGCCACTCAACATACAATAAATAAAGAATTCGATGGAAAAATGGAAAAGCGAAGTGACTAAACACAAGACTCCCAAGTTTTATAGCGTGAAATTAAAATACATTCAAATATCATTATTATAATAAATAGTTCATTTCAAAGAAATGCTAGAGAAATATTCTGAGAGAAAAACTAAGCTTTGCATCAAAAGGTGGGTATTGAAGCTCGAGCTATAAAACAAAAGAACAATATAAGGAGCGGCCTCATAATATACCTCTTGGGAGGAAATCATACAACTCTACTAAACGAGATGCTCTAAATATTTTTCATATAGATATGTTGTCCTACTCTCTGGTAAGGTATAATGCGGCGTTTAGTTCCACACAACTCTATCTTAGTAAGAATTTCCAACAGCTATAAAATTGCCTTGTAAAAGTTTCTAAGCTTAATTTACAAGTTTAAAGCATAGTAAGCAAGTCCCTGAATTTTTATTATATCCCTCCAACTTAGTAAAGTAAAAATAATATTCGAGTAGTAGTAAACGTGGCTATTGTGGGTTCGATTCCCACCAAGTAGAATAAAATATTAAATATTTTCATTTCCTCGTTTTCATAACGAAAGCGCCGCTGACTTTCGCTACTAAACACGCAATTTTTCGAGAATTCGGCGGAAAGTGGATAATGTATGTGTCTGAATGGAATGGAGTCTTAACCCTAGGTTTTCAGGTTCCCTCTACCTACTCTGCTTTATACGGGGTACAACATGGAGCTAAAAAAAGAATAATATTTAAAAACAGATTGAAGTAATTAAAACAACTAATCTCAAACGAGACGTGAAACTCTCATATTCCGAAATTCGAAAGCATTGTGTAAAGTTTTTTGTTTGTAGCACTAACAGCGCTGACCCCAATATTTGGGACCTGAGGCAATTGTGTTACCTATGTTATAGTTAGATTTAGACGTGAATTTAGTTATTTCTTTTAAATCTAAAAGTATCAGTTTTTTTTAATTTGACTGTATGTTTGTTACGCAATTACTCCGCCAATAAAATTTCAAATCATTTATATATTACTTCTTTCTTATTTTTAAAGCAAAAATTGTTTTAGAGGTGCTGTAATCAATAAATCAACCAGTCCATTCACTACCATACTCTATCAGTTCATAATATCCTTCAAAATTTACTGTTTCATATCATTTTGATATTTATTATTTTGCGCCCGTCATCGCAAAATCAGGCCATTAAAAAAATCAATAAACCAAAATACTTCTAGTTTCAGATGTTTCAGTGGAGACATTGCATACTACGCTATAAGCTCCGTGTTTAACCAGATCAAAGGAATGAATAAAAAAAAACATCTTTACGCTTTTTTCGCGTACAGAAATATCTCTCATTTCCCTCCGTTCTCACTTTTCGCAATTTACAAAATATTACGTTTTAAGTAGTGGCATTCAACAATGCATTTTGTCTACCAGAGTGGGAAGACAAAATATCCAAATACCACCAAGCATTGCGTACAAGAAGGCCCAAGGCGACTGATCACAATATATTCATCAAATAAATGGGAGAAACTCAAAACCCAACCAGAATTGTCTCTAAATAACGTACTAACTATTTGGACAAATACAACATACTACTTACTAGACTAGTCGTCGCTCGCAATTCTGTTTGCGTGAACTTTAAGATTTAAAATGAAAAATGTCGTTTTCTCTCATTTCGTCTAGAATTTCGATAATTCCTATCTTAGTGTACTCCCTGACTTAACTATATGACAAATTTCAAAAGTCCAGTAGTTTCATTCTTGCTTTGTATACGAGACATTCAGTCACAAAGGGGTTTTATATAAACTTTTAATATTATAGATTTATATGTTTATAT
Source organism: Heliconius numata (assembly GCA_016802625.1). NCBI lineage: Eukaryota > Metazoa > Arthropoda > Insecta > Lepidoptera > Nymphalidae > Heliconius > Heliconius numata. The sequence continues at coordinate 702,414 of JAEBDU010000048.1, read as the reverse complement.
ACAACATATATATTATATATAAATTTATGTGTAGGTAAATACAACAATATATAAATATTGTTTTTTACACTAATTTAATTAGTGTAAAGTGTACACTTTTTAGTCCAATTTTTATCTACATTTAAAGAAAAAAAACGATATTTAAAATCAAACATAGAATTTCTTTGAAAGTTCACACCAAACTTATATTTAATACATACTTATATACACAATTATATATTTTATACGATATCTAAGTAAAAACTTACCATTTTTTCGTATTTTTCGTGTAAATTTCAGTAAAAATGAAGCACTGTAGCGACTCTACGGGGAGCGCGGCTAGACTGCCCGGGACAAGCTGATAATGTCATAGAACCTGCAACGTAGATATAACACAAATATTTAAAATGTAGTAGTAGGATTGATAAATTGATAAAATTTATTATGATAATGAATTTAAGATTAAAAAAATTAAGTATTTTTTTAATGTCTGTTGTTTAATGTTTTCTTATATACACAGAAGTTGATTTTTTTTTGTGTCAAATAATAGTTATTTATAAATTTATTAATGGTTAAATTTTGTAATACCATATTATAAAATTTAAAAAATCCTAATAAAATTATAGACTTATTGTAATTTTCTATCAAAAATAGAATAAAACAGTAGAGCTCTATAAATATGCTCTATGAATCAAGAAGTCTGTCGTTGCGCAGGGGCACAGTCGTGCAACTGTCATAACGACAGGTTGTGGGCTCGATAAGCACTCGGAGAAATAAAATATTTAATATTTTTATTTTCTTGCTCTAACGAGCGCGGCGTTAAGCACCGCTACTCAATACACAGTGCTACCAAAATTCAGCGGAAAATGGGGAACAGAAGTATCTTAACACTGGGTTCCCAGGTACCATCTGCCTACCCTGATACTATCTGCCTAACCCGATATGTGCGGGATACAGCGTGAAGGTAAAAAACAAGATTAAATCAACTAGGTTTCATCATAAACAAAAGTTTGCTTTCAATTCATTTTACGAGCAATTAACTCCACCTCCGCTATTTATAAACTTGAATAGATAATAAAGTAGCCATGAATTACCTCACATTCACCACGTTCTATAATTAACATGTTGTTTAATTGATTTATGTTCGCTTCCTTCGGGTTGTAAAAAATATAATTAATCAAGTTGTATTATTTGTGCGGCTTGTCGTGGTACAGAGGCACAGAGTGTGTCTGTAAAATCGTCTGGTTGTGATTTCGATTCCCACAGGAAATGAAATATTTATATACATTTATATTTTCATTTCTGTCAAGGCAAAGCGCGGCGCTGAGTTCTGCCACTCAACATGCAATGCCTCCAGTACCCGGCGCAAAGTGGAGAACGGAGTGTCTTAGCAAAAGCTTCCCTCTGTCTACCCTAATGTTTGCAGGATACAGCGTAAAGCTGATTTATTTTTAAATCACGCATAACTTCTGTATTTTTTCACTAATATTCCTAGCCACTTAAGTAAGATATTCTGTGATTTTTTAACATAAGCATTAACATGTCCTCACAGAGACAGAAAAATTATTCATATGAAATACCAAAATCAATTCATTTGATTATCTATGACAGCCAGAACATATCTGTCCCTGTCACAATGTTTACGTGTTTATTCCCATCCTTGTCTCTCGCACTCAAATGTATGACGTAGGCGCGGAAAAGCCTTCACTGAAGGCTCTACAAGTTTTCTTATTATGATGGACAAATTGAAACAAAATGCCACTATTTGTATTATTACATACATACAGAGAGGCACAGCGACGGTTATTTAGGTTCGGTTCGAGGGAATGAGATATTTTACTTTCCTCGCTTTGGTAATACCGGCTCGCTTCACTGGGGGGAATAAGTGTTAAAAAAGAAATAGGCATTTTCATTTGTACGATCGGTTAAATATTATTTTAAAAAAGACCACAAACTGGAAAACCTAAGTTTGTAATAATAAGGCAATTGTTAGTTTATTCTTTGAAGAAATTAAATTGTTAAATGAAAAATAAAATATTACTACATTTAATGTGAAGTAAAAGATACAAAATCTCGAGTTTTGCTGTCTATTAATTAATATTCCTTTTAAGATTCACGCTATATCTTGCATGTATACAGCCTATTTTCAGCTGGCTGTCCTATATGAAGTGGGAACCTAGTGTTACCCATTCTGTCTAAATTAGAGACATAGTTCAGTGGCGGAATCTAAAATATAAGAGTTAGTTGGACGAAAATAATTTTCTCATTATAGGACAATAATTATGACAGCGGCAGCTCACGGTGCTCTATGGTGGCGGCCTTAAATGGACATATTTTGATCTAATATTAATATATTTTTTCTGTTATAAATGTATGAAACATATGTATATACAATCCTTTGCACAATGTATTCAACTATATTTAGTAAAAATGTTACCAAAATAAGCCGTACAAGGAAAATCTTTAATAATTCTCTCAAATCTGAACAAAAACCAATTTTCAATTACCTCATACGATCTGAGCAAGGGTCACTTCCTGTTGGGAAGAGGGATGATACCGTCGTTTTAGTTACACAATTACATTTATTTAGTTATTTAGTAAAGGAAGCTATGTAATTGTGTTATAGATATTATTATAAGATAAATCTAAAGGATTTTTGTGTTTTATATTGTTCTAGCAGCCGCCCGCAATTCTATATACTTGAAGACGTAAAATGAAAATACACTGTGGACTAGTACATATATCTAAAATTCAATTTTAAACAATATTTAAAGTTTATCCATATTTTTTTTATATTGTAAAATTTATTTGAGCTTCTCGTTAAGCTTCTGGCTTAATTATGTAATAACTTTGACCCCAATCCTCGCTATCTTGAACGTAAATAAGTAAACGACAACAATGAATCTTTAATGGGTGAAGGTCTAACCATTTACTTTAAATGAAAATCGAATTTGGGAAACGAGAAACAAGAAAAAAATTACGATATCAAGGTGTAGCTCATTGAGAAATGTCTCTAGATTTATTGGAACACGGCGAACGGAGTGTTTTAACATTCAAATCCCAGGTTCCCTCTGCTTACTCTGCTATGTGTGGAATACAGTGTGAATGTTATAATTTTTTTTCCCTACTACTTATACAATTGTAGATATGTCCGCACTATATATAGATGATACAACCTTTATAGAACTTAGAAAGTGATTTTTCATGTCACCGTTTCATATTTCTTTATCAAAAAGCGTTTAGAGCAGCGAAACATGTAGGTAATATGAAACAAAAAAAATACAATCGAATTGATAACCTCCTTTTCTTACAGAAGTCGGTTAATTATTTAAAAATAACTGATGCGATATAATATCTCGATGTAAACACGTAGTCGATGATTTTAATCATTTTGAAGTATAAAAAGCAACACAGTAAAAAAAAATGTGGTAAAAACAAAAAAAAAAGAAAATTTTAAACAAAAACTTCAGCTAACATTTTTTTTCTAACACTAAGTATCTCGTAACATTTGATTTATTACAAAGACGTTAAAGAATATCTCTCAATTTGGACGCGCCAGAAATGTATGCAATCTATCATTTACGTATCGCTATAATTTTGTACAACTATATGTTTACCCGCATAAAGCAGGGTGGGTAAACAGAGGAAACGTGAAAGCGAAAACGGAAAGTATCAAGACACTTCGTTTTCCATTTTCCACCCAAATTTGAGACACAGCGTGAGTAGCGTAACTGAATGCCGCTCTTTGTCTATGACATTTGTACTTATATCTATTATGAAAATTAAAGCTAACGGCGTAAAACCTAGATTCGATAGACAGATTAGTTATGCTGTTTCAGAGCTACAATTTAAATTTCTTCACGCTTTTTACCACAAAGATAGGTTGGCAGGGAATACCTAGTGTTAAAACACTCTTTTCCGCCTTTTCTGTCTAATTTTAAAGACATTCCGCGTTGAATGATCGTGACACGTAACAACGCGGTTAACTTAGCAAGGAATTTAAAATAATTCACTCTCTCGACTGGAAATCGAACCTACTATCGTCACATTGATATTTAAACGCTTACCGTTGGTCACGACGGCGTTTAGCTTAAATATCTAAATACAAAAATCTGTACAAAAAATGCATAGAAAACCAGCACAATCATTAAATAGACCAAATTTAAATTCAAAAGAGATTTTGACCTAAATAAATATCTTCACACAAACAAATATTGCAAGAGTTGTTTTCGCGCCCGTCCGTCTGTCATTGCCGTCAAAACAAAATGGAGGCGATTTCGAATGAAATCTTTAGAGCTACTATTATATTTCAATGTATGCAAATTACTTGAATTTCCATGAAATAGGTTATTTATAATATGTTTAGAGATTCAAATGTATGAAGTATAAATGTTACAGACAGCAGAGTCTTAGTACTTACAAGGGTCCCGTGATAACCTTTGGGTACGGAACCCAAAAAAGACTAATAATAATTTCTCTCTACCTACAGTGCAATATGCGAGATAAAGCTAGTGCTAAAAAAGTACCTAATTTTTTCAAATGTACCTGTTGGAAACATACCGTACTGAATATCTATTGAAATGATTCATTGTGATTTTAATGAATAGAAAGAATAATATGTTTTTGTTATGTTAATATACCTGCATATATTTTTCCCTTCTTTTTTATATAAATTATTGAAATGGTAGCAACATGTCTATTGTATATATTTTTTTTATATACGTAAAATAAAAAAACAGCTTCATGCTTTTTTCTCGCATAGAAGAGTAGAGAGAGAACAGAATGAAATTGAATGAAAACGAATTGTCTGTGGTACTTGAATTATGTAATTTTATATTGTTTTATTTAGATAATTATTTTAATGACAAAAACCTTTCATAGTCTCTACACCTTGTGTGATTTTTTATAACAATTACAGTACAACTATGATATAGTGATAGAGTCAGTGACCTCCGTTCTCCACTTAATAAATAATGAAACCTATAACCGTCGCGTTTACTATTAGAGGTCTGTCCTACTGCACCACAATTGTATACAGACTTAGCATTTTAGTTCATAAAATATAAAAAAAATATTTAAAACTTTAAATACACAAGCAAACCCATCGGAAAAAGTATTCCACAGGCATTGTCAACTAAAAATTATTTTTTATACAGCCCATAAAACTTCTTATAGCCTCTTTGAATGAAGGAACGTTCCTGAAACATTTGAACAAAGCGAAAAATGTAATGACAGTTTTTACGAGACTAAATGACGCTATATCTACAGTTGGGCTATACCTTCTCAGTTTACAGTCCGCTTATAAAGTTGAATCTTTGTGTTTGATCTTCATTTATTCTTCTATAGATAACTCTTTAACTGAGTGACTGATAGACAACGCAAAAACAAAACTACTAGAGTTTAAATTTGACATGTAGGTAGGTTGAGAAGTGTAAGAGAGGATTCCTACGGGAACGGGAAAATGAACAAACAAAATTACTAGATCGGCCAATTAAGTTTTATTATTAATCTTGCAAATGAAATGTTATAAATCGTCTACTCCATTTTACTTGTAAAATGAAATGTTCCATTTGTCACGTTGAAATTTTGTCTATATACCTAATAATATTCTGTACAACCGTCTGCTTCTTTCAGTTGCACACTGTATCACATATATAGCTGGAGAGGCAGGAAGAACGTAATGTTGTCAACACTCCATTCTCCTGCATACGTAGAATTCGAGACACTGCGGGTGGAGTGTAGCGGAGTTCAACATCGCACTTTGTAACACATTCGTATAAAAAAGAAACATTGAACCCACGAAGATAAAAAGAAATCAATCTTGAATCTAATATATACATTTAAAAAACTTTTAAATATTACTAAAGATATAAAAACCCACAGTAGAAGTGTTTATTTTCCTAAATCGCTTGTGTATAAAAATTGCACACTGAAATATATCAAAATAAAAAAAGAGCAATGAATCAATTATGATAGAAAGAAATTATTCTTGAAGTCTAGATTAAATAAACTAGATTGATGGTTAAAGATCTATTACCAACTATTAAATATATATTTAAAAATCCAAAGCAGAAGTGTTTATTTTTTTTACTAAATCGTTGGTATTCGTGAATAAAAACAGCCCACTTTCCCTTCTACGCTATAGCATACCACATTTTTGACGTCATAGAAATGTTTAAGTATTTTAGATGATTCACGCATATATTTTTACTCATCAGATTGTTATTTTAGGGGCCAGTCATGGCACAGATGGCGCAGAGGATTACGGTGGCGTTGGGTTACGTTCAACTCAACCCGCAAGGCTTCCAAAATTCAGCGGGAACGGAAGTGTCCTAACACTAGGTTTCCAGGTTCCCTACAAAATAATAAAACTCTGCCATGCGGGACAGGTCCCGGAGTAAAACTAGAAAACTTGAATGTAGTGGGATTTGTACCCACGCCACTTGGACAGTTTCCAGGAGGCGTGAATCCCGCTACGTTGAAAATTTTATTCGGTTTCTAAAAAAACACTTTATTTTTTTATATTTGAATCTGCGATTTTAATATTCAAATCTATTGCACCCTAACGGTGTTTCATAGTCAAATTTAAATTTGAATTGGAGAATGACATAATCATATGAACGGAAAACGAAAGTTCCACAGAAAAAAATGTGTTATACGAGTATTTACTCTTCATACAAAGGAATTGAATTAATTATAATTTTTAATCTGAGAACAAAGAAATAACAATGTACTCAATTATAACGTAATTCCGAAGTTACCTACTTTAAGTACAAGAGTATTTAGACTTCTTCTAGAACAAAAGTGATCTCGTTTTTGTAACCAACCATGCGCAGGACAGACGTACCCTACAGATGGATGGAACTGTAGAATTCATCAAAGCTCAGCCTGATACTTCCCACTAAACCCCAGCAGGAACCCTGTTCACCTATATCAAACGCCGCAGAATCGCGTGCATGCCGCTATAAAACAGCTGAAGCCGCTCTTAGTGGAAAACAGTGATGAACTCAATATTCATTCATTCTATTATATCTAATTTTGCTAAAACCTTCCTTAAGAACCAAGATTAAAATTTAAAAATGTGTATTTATGCTATCAACTAAATCAATAAATAAATCAATCTAGCTTAGAAATATAGAACTAAACCAAAGAAAATAATTCTGAAAATGCACTTTCCATAATATTATAATATTTCATACTTTTTATAGTAATATTTAATGTACCTTCAACCGAGCATACTCAACGCTTAATAAATAAAGCTTTTAACGTTCGTGCTCGATGCTGTATGAAATTATCGAACGATTTTTTTGCTCTAAAAAGGTGCTATTATATACTTAACAAGTTCACGCTTCTTCCCGCATAATAGAGTAGGAAGAGGAACCTTATGTTAAGATACTCAGGTTCACATTTAATGACCTATTTTCGAGTCATTGGGTGTTGAGTGTTGGTACTCAACGCCGCGCTTCGTCTCCCAAATTGAGGTGATGATAATAAATGAAATATAATCATTCTCTTAAGTAATTAACCCGACACGACTGTTTCTATTACGTACTTACTTTCTTCGATCTAAATGCATTTTCACAATGAATGAAGATATAACTAGAGATAGAGATGTGTCTTTTTCGCAATCTCTTTTAATACGATTATATTTTTACTTTAGGCGAGACTTATTTAAGGCTGGATCATGCTGGATTCCGAAAGTTAACGCCGCGGCTTATTTGGCGTCTCTAGCCCACAATATTATTAATATGATTATTTAGCTTAACGCTATACATAACAGGGTAAACATTGGGATCCTGGAAACATAGTGTGAAGACACTCCGTTTCTATTAAGACACTTCCGTTCTTTGTTTTGTTACGTGTAGAAAGGCAGGACGCTAGCAGATTGAGGAAAAGAAAATATTAAATATTTAATTTCCTGGGAAATCTGGGAACTGGGAATTGAACCCACAACCAGCGGTGCTTACAGTCGCATGCTTGTGTCCCTGCGTCACGACTAGCCTCAATCTAAGATTATATTGATAAAAATGAAGAAATTCTTCTAAGTGGGAAATAAAAATATATCTCTACATCTACATCTTTAATAAAACCACAACATCTAAGCCGCGTCACCAATTTGTTACTCTTAAATGTATTCATAAGTACTTTAGTTGTTAACACTTTTGACGTAACAGTAAATGGTGCTTAAATTTTAGAAAACATGTAAATTATTGTCAATTTTACTATATTCGAGATATTCTCTCGAGGCTATTGTGGTGAAACACACGGAATATGACTGTAAATATGACGGTTGTGGGCTCGATTCCCATTTGGGGTAAGTAATCTCTCCGTTCCAAAGAAAGAAAATGCATTGAATGGCGGCAATATCTCAAAAATTGGGCGAAAAATGGGGAATAGAGTGTTTTGACACTAATTTCCCGTTACGTACTTTGCTTATGCGGGATACAGCGTGAAGATAAAAATATAGATATTTGTATTTTTTTAGACTTATAGCACTTCTACTTAAACCTTCTGAAATTGAAACATTACGTTTCTAAATGCGTATTAGTATTCACTATAGAAGTCTAGTTTATTACTGAAATTTATTTGTTTAGTCGAAATTGGTCAAGATTACGTTTTACTAGAGGAAAAAAAAACGTAAAGCTAAAATTAATAAAATCCACATAAAGAAACATGTATGTATCAATTTATATCTAAATAAAAAAAAATAATTGAATATTCATTTAATTTTCGCACACTGCACTTATTTGCTATAATATTTCTACTGTAATATAAAACTAGTATAGTATACAATAGTATAAAATACAAAAAAATCCTTGAACTTACATAAAAAACACAAATATATGTATTGTATGTATATACCACTTCACTGTATCGAGCACACGTCCGCGCGGCCATACGCGGTCCCCGGACTGAAAGTAAAGTGTTTCACAGCGGGTTTAAGGCATGGGGTGTACTGAGTTTTTTTTACTTATTTATTTGTTTTTAATTTATTTGTTTTTAACTGTATCCCGCATATAGCAGGTTAGGCAAACATTAAGAAAATCCCAGTCAAACGAAACCTTGGGTTGCTGCGAAGTGAAAAAAGGGTTATTCATTTATTTTTCGTAATATGTGAACAATATTTTTATATAAATTTTAATCATCAACTTTTTATATTTCAAATCGAACGAGTAGTTTCTGAGATCAGTTTGTTCAACTTTTATAATATTATTATGAAGCTCAAGAGTTTGTTCGGTTAACAAACAATCTAAATATTATTGTTAATAGAAGAATAAATTATCTTTACTCACCAGTGAAAAATAGTGAAAACTTAAGAATACGCAATAAAAACTGCTAAATTTTCCTTTAACTCGGTGCATCACCACTTTACAGCGATTGAGCGAGTGGAGGTGTAGAAGGAAAACTCATTCAGACGCGAGTATTTAGCATTTATCATACAATATAGTGCTAGCATTTCAAAAATGCATGCATTTATTTAAATTTGTAACGTTCTTCATACATTTTATAGCTGGAATAATGTTTCTTTGTATTCATAACTAGTATTTACCTGCGGCTTCGCTTTCGTGGTGAAATGAATATAACTAAGAGTTGTGACATATTAAGAGTGCTTGAAGTAAGTTTGAGTGCAGCTACGGAGGCCATTTCTCGATAAGTGAACCATTCCACACATTTTTTCTAATTAAACCACTAGTTCCTGAGGTGTGCACGTTTAACCAAACAAACTCTTTAGCTTTATAATATTAAAATATATATTATTAATATACCTAATATTAAGCTTAGGAAACCTGGGAGCCTAGTGTTAAGTCACTCCGTTCCCATTAAGACTAAGAATGTTAAATATTGCATTACCTCGAGTGGGGATCGAACTCATAACCTATTGCGTTTACAGTCTCACGCATGTGCCACAACTGGTTAGTATATAAATGCATATTTTCCCGAAATCGAACCCATTACGTTAAAACAGACAAGCTAACGGCGCGGCGCCACAACGGCGTCTACGTAAAAATAAAGGAACATTTCAATGTAAGTAAATCAAAGGAATATTTCTCAGATAGTCGACCAAAGATTAATTCGTAAACAATCTTACATTTATAAATGTTTTCCTCTCCGCGATAGTGTTTTGAATAGAGTTATAAATTACAAGTACTATTTGAAATTTCAAACAATAAAATACTATTTTTACTTCATTATAATAACAAAGAAGGATTTTGAAATGTTCTACAGTCTAGTAAGTTTGTAGCGGAGTTGTGAAGTATTGGATGGTCTATAGTGGTTTTCGGTTCAAATATACTTGAATATTACCTAGTGTCAAAACACTCGTTTTTACTTCTCCGCTTCCGAATAATAGATATACATATATGTACCTATACTAATAAATTATTTACCTTTGTCATGCAGCATCTGGAATAAAAATTCCGTTATTTCTTAACCAAGGGAAGATTCTAACGACAAAAATTCTATATATATTTTATAAAACTGCTCAAAGTAAAATATCCCGGGTATCAAGTTAAAGAAAAAGCTTTTAAGGTCCCTCCGAAGACGTCTAGGTCTCATTAAACCTTCTCAGCTATCCGCGATTTCATTCAAGTTATAATAAGATGCTTTTCAATTTTCATAATATGTTTGTATATTAAATATAATCGAGGGTGAGTTGTGGGTTCGATTCCCACTAGAAGAAATGAAACATTTAATATTTTCGTTTCCTCACTCTGGTAACGAGGCTATCAACACGCAACCATTCAACCAACACCAACATAGGTTTCGCTTCTAAGCAATAGTGTCTAGCTTTAACATGATGTACCTATTATAGCCTTCCTCTATAAATGGGTGAACCAAAACAAAAAGATATTACATAACGAACCAGTAGTTCCTGAGATTAACGCATCCAAACAAAGAAAGCCTTCAGCTTTATAATATAAGTATAGATAGAAGTATATATATATTGTACTGTTTCTATATTAATATATTCATTGATTGGTGAGCCAGAAGCCAAACCGATAAATTAATGCAAATGTAAATCAGAGGCAAAATAATATAGTTAAATTAAATGAAATTCATCAATGAGATTTAACTTAACATTTTTTAGCTTCACGCTGTATCGTTCATAGCAGAGCAAACAGGGGAACCTGGGAACCTAGTATTATGACTCTCCGTTTCCATTAATTCACTTCCGTTCTCCACTTTCCATCGAATTCTGAAAGCAATGCGTGACAAAACTGAAAAAAACTCCTCAAACATAAACATTTTCTTAATGATTCGTCTTAGTGTCATGACTCTACCCCAAAACGGATTATAGTACACAATAACCAAGTTCAAGCTATTTACAATAACGAAATATAGAAAAAATAGCTTAAAATGTACGAGCTTTATGTAACAAAGCTAAATGGGTCAAGGTCCACTCACAATACAGGTCGGCCTACCGATGATGCGAATGCTATATATGTAATAGCTGCTATATAACTTTGAAGGATAAATCTGTGTATTTCGATTAGTTAAATTTAACTGAGATTTAATATATATCATTATATGAAAAGTAGGATTAATGATTAATATTTTTTTAATTTTAGTTTTTTTTTCAGTTTTGCAGCTTATTACTTATAGCAATGTATACCTATAGCAGGTAAAGAGAAACCCCTCAAGTTGTGGCGGATTTCAAAGCCACTTTTTATTTATTAGGTAGATAGAACCTAGTGATATAGCTCTCTGTTTTGCCACTTTCTGCCTCATCTTTGAAATATTCCGTGAAGAGTGCAAAGCTCTACGCTGTGTTTTGTCTTGTAATTACAACGAGGAAATGTAAACAAATCATTCCCCCTAATGAGAATCAAACAGACAGCCGTCGCGTATGCTGTCGGACGCTATGCCGCCTCAATAGATGTACCTACGTATATTTATTGTGAGTAATTTATCAAAATGATATTTCTTTATATATAGTATTTACATTAAAATTAATAAAAACACAATATGTAAATTCATACTTAATATTTGTATGAATTTACATAATGCCATCTAATAAAAAGCTATAAACTTGTCACATAAAAACTCACAACGCCATAAATAAAGTTCTTATAGAACTGCTGTAAAAGTTAACCATCAGACAGAATGTTGTGTATACACTGACTTGACTGAAATATAATATTTCTATGTTAATAATTATTTCTTTAGTTAAACATTATGAAAATAATGAATGAAATAATAATATATAATAATATAACAAAAATCTTTTTTATCTTATTTTTACTGTAAACATCTAATTAGAGGCTGTGGTATCACTGCAGCAGTGTATGACTGTGGGTTCGATTCTTGTGGCGATGGTTGTGGGTTCGATTATCACTCGAAATATGAGTTATTTTCATTTCAACGCTTTGGTAACAAGGCACAACGCGGTATGTGTAATGGAGTTTATTAGCACAAGGTTTCCTTCGGTTTCCGTGGAGCTAAAAAAAACTTAATTACCTGTAACTTTATTCTGAAGCCTGTAAAATTTGCCATCTACCATTTTTCAAAAATTGAGTTTATTTATATGTAAAAATTAATTTGTATAGGTATATTAAAGTGATTGTATAATTAATGATCGTGATTTCGATTCTTAATTGGACAAGTTTTCATTTCCCCGGTCTGCATGCATGCATTTAACATGCAAAGTCCATAAAATTTTCTTTTTTTTTTTTATTATCAAATGCTTACAATAAAGATTTTTTGACTTTTTCTTAAGTTCTAGTTACCAAAGGGGGGGAAGAAAATAATGATTTCCCCCGAAACAGATGCAAATCCATAATAACAATAAGCGCTGCAGTCAGATGTTGCACTCCTGCGTCACTACGACGTCGAATAAAGAAAACTAAATACATTCTTAACAATTATACAATCTGAACTTCACACGATCTAACAGACATACTTAGGTATATATTTATATATAATTAAGAAAGTTAATTACTATAGTAATTATTTGTTCCCTCCACCCCCCTCATTAGGTGGTGTTCTCACGTGTCAAAATGGACTATTGTGTGTGGACTATCTTTGCTCTAAATCACTTGTTTTGATGAAATGCTTTTGATATAAAATACTTAGAGCGAGTACATAGCTATATGTCATGCTTCTTAGTTATGATTATTTTTTATTTATCAATGTGACTGTTGTTACACTATTGTGGCACTCAGAGAGGTCAATTAGCATTTAGTTTACATTTATGCATTTATTAAATGCAAATTGACATATATAAAAAAGGCAGTTTTACGCTGAATCCATTGTTAAGACACTCTGTTCTCCACTTTTCGACGGATTCAGGAGGCATTGCGTTGCGTTGAGTGGCGGAACTGAACGCCGCGCTTTGCATGTGGTACGGCAGCCGGATCGGGAATAGTATTTTTAACACAGCCAGTCACGTTTTTATGGCCCTGCACAACGACTGACCTCAATATGTTAGCCTGTATCCTGTTAATATTGATTTTTTATAGGAAATTAAAATCTCAAATATTTAATCCCTCGAATGGGAATCGAACCCACAACCTATCATGTTACAGTAGTTTAAAGTTCGGATGTCGTAAGACCAAAGTGTGATTGGTAATCACAGTCCGGTTCACTTCCCATCTATAAACGGAAATGAAGACAGCAGAGTAATATTTCACCTTCCTTGTGTCTCTCCATCATTTATAAAGTAAGTGATTCACATATGACGTTTAATATAATGTTTCTTTAATATTAATACTTACTAATTTCTCGTTATTTTAAACATAATTATTTCTTTGCTTTATCTCATAAATAGCAGGGAAAAAGTCTGGAAATATAGTGCTAAAATACTCCGTTCTTCATTTCCGTTCCCTTCCTTAGGATGAATTCATGTTGAGTGACGGAATTACCGCCGAACGCCGAATTACCAGAGCGAAGAAATGAAAATATTGACAACTTTTAGTTTATATTTTAATCTCACTCAAGTTAGAAGAATAAAGAATACAACGTGGAACAAGGTGCACTCCAAAATCCTTTGAGTGGCGGAATCTAATTGATAACAATTCGTTCCCTGAATGGAGATTGAGCCCATAACCATCAAATTTACATCGGACGCTGACCCACTGTGCCACAATGATCTCATATTATAAAAATATCTTATAAATTTTTAACCTTATTTGAAATACAAAACAAAGTCTAGGCGATATTATAATATATTTCTGTTCGAAACTTCACGCGCTGAAATATTGCTATAGTTATGAATGAGCTAAGTCTTTAGGGAAATCATCTGTTCTAGACCTAAATAAGACAAATATATGTTTTATCAAAACGAAAAATAACAAAATAATTATGAGACTACTAGGAGATGCTGTGGACTTTATGACTTTTATAATGATCGATCTTTTTCGTTTATCGCTGAAAATTGAGCCTAATTGTAGTTGTTGTTGGTAACTTGGGAAAAAGCATTAATCGTTCCCATTAAGACACTTCCGTTCCTCACTTTCCACAGATTTTCCCGAATCCGAATCGACCACCGCGACTATGCGCCACTTGCGCCTTCATTGCCCTATGCCAACCGAGATCTCTTTCACTTTCACTGAGACATCCTCGCTAGTACCTTCCATCCTGTGAATAACTTTTTGCGGATTCAGGACACCAGCAAAATTTGTCTACAAGATTCAAATCTGCTACTTATTTATGTCATTCTTTGTTACTCACTGTAACTGTATTTAAATCCATATATCCTTGGAGTTATTATAAAGCAAATTTATAACTGAACAAGCATTTCACATTTCCTTGACATTCCCATGACATGTAACCACTGACAAATTCACACTTCTCGTTAGTCTACTAATGTATGTAATTTATAACGTTTGTTATTTTAATTAAAATTAATTACAAATGTTTATATGTTAAGAGATACCTTGGTGGACCTTCACACAGTATCGAAGATACTGGAGGAACCTCACGTGAAAAGCATGAGGACTGTCATCAACACCTCCTCTCAATACATGGAGATTGATAAAATACTTTAAAATGTAGATAAAACTAAACTTTAACATTAATAGAGAAAAATAAAACTCCTTTGCAAGCTCTAGTCTACTACTGAAAAAGGAAGGCTATTAGGAACAAATGGGTTTTATGTTTATTTCAACGTTTTAATCTTCGTAGCTCTGTTGCTTTTGTTCTAGGATATAAATAAAACGCAAAAATAATATTATATTGATAACATATCGTTATACAAATTTTCTTTATTTTTCTTGCACATGATTGTGGCCATGTAGTGTCTTTTAACAGATAATCAATGAGACACATTAAGACCCGGCGGCTCCCAAGCGGCTTCGCCTGCTTGTACGAACGAATATTTATTAAAATATTACTTAAGTATATTTAGGGAAAATAAATATTAACTAATTTAGTATGGTTTTTCCTCCACAATTCCCTATTCCGCGGAAATTTCGGGATAAAAAATAGCCTATATGTTGAAAAACATAAAGACACACAGACAACATTTTTTTATTTTAGTTTGTGTTTTGTAATCAGATAAACAACCACATATATGCGCTTTGAAAAACACAGTTATTTGAAAGTTACAGGCAGACACTTAAAAAGAAAGACAAAGTTGCGGCGTTCAGCACCGTTAGCCAACACCCAATGTCTAAAATGTGGGTAAAAAGTGAAGGAAAGAGTGTTTCTACATCAGGCTCTCTCAGCTTTACTTATCCGGGTAAAGATTGAAAGTAATACAATTTTAGCTATTCCATTAACATATAACCCATTGAAACAATTCCAAACATTTATATCAAACAAAGAGCCTTTTCAACTGAAAACCCAGCATCAGTACGAGTATAATCTCAGTATCAAACGCTACGGATTTTGCCGCTTCAATACCAGTGATTGAGTGACGCTGACTTTCACCCAAATCCTAATTTTATTCGATTGAACACGTTTCATGTTTGAACTGATCGATTTTGCGTAACACTTCCATAAAGTATACTTTTGACATAATATATAAAGAAAATGATTCATTTATTGCACTTCGTTTAGGTTGTGGCGGAGTGTCTCAACACTATAGTAATACCACTACAGTACCGTCCAAGTTAGCTATAGATAGCTGCGCATATTTGCTTTTAGCATTTTCTTTTTTTCCAAAAAAACGACGCAAAAGTTTAGAAAACCTAATTTCAGGGCAGCCACTACTAGTCCATAGTACTATATCTTAAGTAACTGAACTACATAAAAAAATTGACAAATTCAGCTCAGGAGACGAATATTAGTGTATTATCAAAGCTATAGCATATATTATGAAACCTATATTTAGGTCTCAGATCAGACTTACCTCGGACACTACGAATGTGTCATCTGTCATATACGACTCTGACATACTGACATAAAAGCTAGTGTTTTGTACAAGAACTTGTATTTATTAGCACTAGGTATATAGGCGAAGTAACAGCGCTTGAAAAGGCCGTATCGGAAAAGCCTATATAAAGGTTTGAAAAAGAATTTATTAGGGTGTCCCTTAAAGAAAAGGTAAGGGCAATTAACCATCCTTTGTTAGATCTCCCAACCCTATTATAAGACTACCTTTATATTATTCGTTGAGTGTCTAAAGCATCTTAGAAGTAAAGCAAAATGGTAAAGCCTTTTTCTATATAAAAATGCTCTTATCAGTTTCAGGATAGGATCAAGTTCAGATTGTTCTCTGGTTCTACGTTTTTTTAGGGAGAAGCTCTTATAGCTTCACACTGTATCAAGTATGTAGTAGAGGAAACCTAGTGTTAAGACACTCCGTTTCCGACTTTATATATATAGTTAAGGATATCACGATAACATTTTTCGAATTTCACAAATTTTTTTTCCTTTATTACCACCACCACCACTATTTTTATATAATACACGAAAGTATTTACACCCTAAAATAAAAATATTACGTGTTGACTAATGGAACTCTTGTTTATATTTCTTACGTTACTGAATGACTACGTTACCGACAAAGCTCGTACCACTATTAATACTACTGGATTCATAAAGTTGAAATTTTGAAGAGGAAGAATTTTTTGAAAATCCACGGAAAAACAGAGTTTTCCATTCAGTTGAAATTCTTACAAAACTCACCCTTTCGTGTCTTAATCCAATAACAAAAAAATCCATCTTCATTAATCACCACACACTGTTAGATAAAAACGTTATCGCGCGCGTATTTCTTATACCTTCTACTTTTATTCGTCTTTTTTGTCTTATCACTAATATCATTTATTATGTACATTAATTAAATGCTTTGTTTTCTTACATAAATTAGAAGGAATTAGGTTGTTCTGCTAAATAATCCTGTAGTTTATTTTGATAAGAAGTCTCGAAACTTAAGTGTGCGTGGAGAATGGAGTGTCTTAACATTAACTTTCCTCAGTAAATTTTAAAATATATTTTTAAATCATAATATTGAATCAGTCTTATTAATATCATATCATATTAATATTTTTTCAATATCTGCGACTAACGCGAGGTTTTGGAACGGTTTCAAAAGAAGCACAGCTACGGACGCCAAGGGCAATATTTTATAAGTAACTCGAATATTTATTTATGTGACTATATCTTGGCGGAATTAAATTGAGTCGGAGAGTAGGTAACGATCATAATATTAAATATGTCAGGCTTTCCTCTTATATTTGTAAGAATAGGGGGGATCGGGTGGCCTGTACCCGCTTTAGAGTGGTCTTGTGCCCATCCCAGGAGGTTTATTAACAGAATTCAATACTAAAGCTCCCCTTCCCCCTTCCCTGCCTACCAGAAAACTTTTGTGTCTAGAAATATGGGCCCATGAGCAACAGAAGTACGAGTAAGCGCCCCGCTTATTATGAGCACAATATCATCACAACGTACAGTACATGAGGCCACACCTGAACTATGCATTTGTGTGAGTGATCACTAGAAGTAGAGTCAGAAAAAAAACCTGTAAAAATTAAGTTTATTAAATGTCAAAGCTTTTCTATATAACAAAGCTTTTCTATACAACATTCTAACTCTATGACAATACTACAGTACTATAGAAATGCGCATAACAAAGTTAGCAAGAGACCATTGACTGTGTGACAGTTGCTACCATTATTTACACAATACAAAATCAGTGTTGAATTATTTTGCGGAGAATGCAGAGAGAAATATGTAAGGCTATGATATAATATATGTACATTTTAATGGTATTGCCTTCCTCTATACGAGTATATGAGCTATCCATTAGTTTTCCAATTCTTACCAGTAGTTTCTGAGATTAGAGCATTCAACCAACGATATACTTAAATAAAAAATAAATCCGCTTCACGTTGTATCCCGTTCAAAATAGAGAAGGCAGAGGGAACCTACTGTTAAGACACTCCGTTCCCCGCTATCTGCTGAATTTTTCGAGACATTGAATGGCGGAGGCTCTTGAGTGGATATCAAACTCACAACCGTCGTGCAAACAAACGCTTTATAATATTAAATAAATATTAACGACTTACGAAAATTGTGAATAATACTGAAAATAAATTGGTTGAATAA
>JAEBDU010000048.1:587352-678943 GCA_016802625.1 Heliconius numata | reverse complement strand
GACTTACGAAAATTGTGAATAATACTGAAAATAAATTGGTTGAATAAACTACTTCACAAATGCAAGTTGCAATTTTACGACGACGTCTAACATGCTTAAATTTTCCAAAGCAGACAGCTAGTAAGTTAAAAGTTAACTTTAGTTAGCGTTTCCGTTTGCGCATCAAACTTAATGTTAGAGACTATCTACTTCTACTACAGTTGTTAACGTTTGAATCTTATATGAGCTATATACACATAGCTAGACTTATCAATTTAATAGCTTCATGCACATAGCAGGGGAGGCAGAGGGAACCTGCAAACCTAGTGCTAAAACACTCCGTTTATAATAGGACCGTTTTCCGTTGAATTTTCGAGACATTGGCTGTTAAGTGGTTGAACTCAACGCCGCGCTTTGCCTCGTTACCAGAGCGAGGAAATGAAAATATTAAATACTTAATTTCCGTGATAATCGATCTCACAACCGTTCGTACACTTGTACCTGCATCACGACTAGCCTTAAATATACGTATTAAATAGTTGATTTTTTTATTAAATAGCTTATTTCCCGTAGTGGGAATATGTCGCCCTCTTATTCATATAAGTGTAAACTTCCAGCTCCCAGAAATAATATATAAATCTTCTCCAAGTAAAACCTCGTCTAATTATTCATACCGTTAATTAACCATCCGTAAACTCCATTATCGTTGCGTAATACAAATACAATACTAATTAAAGAATAATTTAATTTTAAAAGCTCTTACGAAATGAGATGATTATTTGAATAGATATTGTTATTTTGTATATTTTCTTCATTTATGGTAGATAATCTAGTGGTGGATCACTTGCTGTTTTTCACATTATGCGTTTTTAAAGAAAATTTGAAGACCAATTAAAATTAAATAATATTTAAGTATCAGTACTGTAGAAAACAAGCCAAATCAAATAATCATCATCTCAAAAGGCAATGATCAATAGTGTAATGTTTATTCTGTATTTCACAGAAAATGTTCAAAGGAGGGCCCGCATTTCATAAGTTTTAATTAAGTTTTCATCTTCAGGTACTATACGGGGTGTATGTTTACTTCAAATTGTGTTTGTCATTAAAATACACTGTACAATAGAACAGACACTGTTATTAAACGAAACGATTTTAAAGGGATGCAATTAATATGGTAGTAGTATAGTATAATTATATGTAGTCAAAATTCATATTGCTAGCGTAGCCACGACTGGGTGAATTAACTAAAATATTCACTTATTTTCTTCATTCAGTTTCAGCCTTTCCTGTCAAAAAAACTATAAACGAACCAACAAACTCTTATATCTAAATCTTTAATTAAACTAACTTTACTAACCGTTTCCGTATTAAGACACTTTGTTCGCATTTAAAACAAACCGTTCCGCACGCTGCCGAACTCTGGAAGAATTGCGTGTGAGTGGCGAAACTTAACGCCACCAGAGTGAGGATAAGAAATATGTATTATTTCATTTCGAGTGGAAATCGAACCCACAACCGGTTTACAGTCACATGCTTATAGCCTGCGCCACGACTGACATTACTCATAGACAGAAAGTAAATACAAGTATATAATTACTGGGCATACAGTTATTATAAGTCTATTTAATTTTCAACGACAAGTATATTATAGGAACCTAAATTGACAATCAAACCTCAATCTCCCGTCTCGTAACTACTAATATTTGATTGTGACGACACCTTTGTGCCTTGACATGCGATTATAATTTATGTAAATATTTAATATGAAAATTGATTTTGTATGTAATTTATGTCATACCTAAATACAAAAAATATTATTAGAGATATGATTTTTTTGATATTTGATTTTTGCTCTATTAAAGAGCAGTTTAACCTAATAGGGCTATTGCTATTTGAATAGCTGTAGGAGCTAACATTAAAAAAATGGTTCAAATTCTGTATTAATATATTAATATATAAATTTTGTGTATTTTAAATTACTAAAAAAATTGAACGCAGTAGTATATTAAATTATGTACATATAGGTACTAGATAGACTATTTCATTAAGCTATATGTTTACATTTTTTTTTATTTCTAAAGTAAATCTACTCTTGTATTTTTTTTAAAAAAAAACGTGTTTTTAACTTTTTCCCATTTTTTAAATTTATTACACATCTTTATATACTACTTGCTAAACTGTAACTATCAATATAAATATACCTAATCGATTCAATTATGTAGAGATTTTACATCCAAATAGTTTTGTCTACCCCTGGCGTTGACAATCTTTCGTTATCGTTCGACGAAATTAAATTCAATAAAAAAATTTAAAAAAAACAACTTTAATAAAAACACAATAATGGACGGTTCACGCTGTATCCCGTACAGTAGGAATGGCAGAAGAAAGTTGTTATTAAGACACTCCGTTCCCTCCGTTCCCTCCGTTCCACTCAGAAAATTAATAAAAAGTCTTAAAGTTATTCAAGAAAACCACTTTTCAATAACCATTATAATAATAAAGATGACATCTACGCTTCGTCAAATATAGGTATATACCAACCATACCTATATATTATCTAAAACTTGAAACTTGCAATAATTTGGTGCGATATGGTAGCCCGTACCAACAGGGACCGGTTGCACCGGAAGTGCCGCCGGCGTCATTGTTCAAACTTCCTCCACCTTGCAGTCGGTGGAATATGAATATGTGGGTTTATCAATGTTAGGATTTTAGATTTGACAGGTGACTTTTTTTTGGGTTCGATAGGATATTTTTCACCCTGCTATTTGCGGGATACACCAATAGCAGGGTCGGCAGAGGGGACTTGGAAACATAATGTTAAGAGACTCTGTCCCCATTAAGGCACTTCTGTTCTCCACGTTCTGGCGAATTTTGTCGGCATTGCGTGTGTGACAGAATTCAAAGCCTTTAAGCAGAGCGAAGCAATGAAAATAGTGAATGATTAATTTCCTCGAGGGAATCGAACCCATAACCGGTCACGTTTACTAGACAAGCCTTTTATGCTTTTCGGTGTGACTTGCGACAAAAATGAATTTTTGTGAATGTGAGCTTGTATTCAATATTTTCTACAATGTTGAGTTTCACCCCTACATTTAGGTTAATACTAGGTTCCCTCTATCTACCCTACCATACACCTTTTTCAGGGTAAAAAAAAACAATAATATTATATGAAACAATCTAAATTCTTCATACTTTTATAATGTAAAAAGTTTACTCAGAGCAAATTCTTTCATTACAGCGAATCAAATTAAGAGATGCCATAAAACATTTTCCACTGTATAACGACAAAAAGTTTATATGACTTTTCGGTATTACCGGTCGTAAAAAGTCATAGGCTATTATAGTACAGTGGTATAGCGTCTAAAGTTAACGTGACGATTATGGATACGATTCACAATTAGGGGAATAAGTTATTTCATTTCCTCGATGGTAACAAGACAAATCACGGATTTGAGTTCCGCCATTAAACATGGAATGAGCTATATTCTCGGAACTGGTACACACCTATACACCCTCAGCTTACCACGCCGATGTTGTCAATCCATTGAAAGCACATTCTATAGACCTTATTTAGATTTCTACATTTTCCATAGTTTTTACGCGGTTACGCAAGCATGCCAAAAGACCGAGTTCATTTCAATCCGAGATCCTTAGGAAAAGTAATAATCAATATTATACTATCAAACTATATATATGTATCATAGCCATTTTGAACTTCCAAGTACACTTAGGCCTAAGAGTAAAGTAACTATAATAGCAAAATGTACGTGACCCTATCACGCTTTGTCAAAAGAAAACAAAAATAATAAACCAGCTTCTTCAGTAATGAGTAGATTTTAGATTTTTTTATAATTTAGGTATCTCTATATATTTTTTGGCTCCACGCTAATCCCTGTCATTCGCAATCACGTATAACGCAGCAGGGTAGGCAAAGGGAACCTGATGGTTGCCAATTTTCCGTCGAATTTTGGAGGCATAACGTGCTAAGTGATGGAATTAAAATTAAATTTTTGGTAAGTATAGTAAGTAATTAGCATAATTTGAAACATTTTTAAACTTAGCATTTTAAGTATCCACTGTACGCTACTACCCACTCGAATTCGCTCGACGTAATTACTTAATTGCCGCAACCGTTTCTTTGGTTTCAGTCATTATTATACTTGTTACATGAAAAATTATTCACGGAGTTAAATATGTATATCAGAATTTTTATTTTTTCATAATTTCACGCTGATTCCCACATATTGCAGGGTATTCAAAGGTAACCTTGTGAAGAGTTTGACATTAGATTCCTGTTATGGTAAGTTTCTTCTCTAATCTCTAATTTGACTAATGTTTGTTCATATATAAATATAATTTTATTTTTTTAATAATAAACATTATTTTTATTCTTTTCTTTCTATTCTAATATTATAACGCTTTTTTTGGTTTTTGTTTGGTTGAACGCACTAGTCTCAGAAACAATTCGTAGGAATTGAAAAACTCTTTTTTGTGTTGGATGGTCCAGTTATTGAGGTAGGCTATATTGGTACCTGTGAACCAGCTGTACCTGTAGTCCGAGTTACCTTGGACACTTAGACTGTGTCAATCACTTCTATTTCCATAGACCACAAAGCAAAGCCACCAGGAAAGACTAGAGTAATAATCCGTAAATAAAAATGCAAAAACATTTTTCATTAAGAAACTTTTAATGAAGCAAACAGCTTTTAGGATTTACGAGTACTGAAGAAGAAATGTGAATGGATTAAGAAAATGACATTGTGTCCTTTTGTTATTACTTATTGTAATTTTTTTTGAAAAATGAAATGTGAATGTTAATCACTCTGTTGAATTAAAACGTATTAAGCTATAGCTTTTTCGAATATCGGAAGCAAGGCCAGTCGAGGCCAGTTGTGGCGCAGGGGTACAAAGTATGGCTAGCATTGCGACTTATTGTGGGTTCGATCCCCACTCGAGGAAATTAAATATTTATTTACGTTTATATTTTCATTTCTTCGCTCTGGTGTCGAGGCAAAAGCGCGGCGTTAAATATCGAAATTCGAACTCCAACCACTCTAATCAAACACTGCCAATCGACCGTTTTAGTTTGACCCAATTTAGTTTTCTTTTTATTATTTTAAAACACCTGTACAGCTGCATTTGTAGTTTAATCTATACTTCATAGCGTATAAAATAAGCGTGAGTTCAAATACGCATAAGGAACCTGGGGACCTAGTCCTAAGACACTCCATTGCTGTTAAAACACTTCTCTCTCCCCCTTTTTATAGAGATACTTCCTGTATTTTAATTTAGATTCTTTCTGCCCCTGCTATATATGCCTTTAGAAGCGTGAATCTTTAAAATAAAGCAGATAAGATAAATGTCTAATTAAAGTAACAAGTTGAGATTGACTTACGATTCTTGAATTGGAATGCTGTATTGAACAGAATTTGCTTTAGTTAGGAAAAAATATTACAATATTTGGACTACAAATAACATTAGCCCAAAATCTAAATTACGACTATTTTTCTTCAGTCTGTCCGCTGTTCACTTTTCACGCAAAATCAACTAAATTGATTTTGAAAGATTTTTTTGAACGATAAACACGGCGTTAAGCAGAATAAAAAATCTAGACTTTTACTTGGAACATGACAAAAACATATGTATAACGTATAAAAATGGAACCAAATAGATCGCGGCCAAGATATTGTGATTACTAATTCCTTACACTCGCGATAGTTTTATGGTTATTGTTAAGGTGGGTACACATTACTTATAAAATATAAAAACAGCTTCACTTCCTGCATATCAGGTTAGACAGTGGGAATCCTGTACACACTCCGCTCCCCACTTTCCGCTCAATTTTCAAGACATTGCGGGTTAAGTACAGGAAGTCATTTCTAAACTTTGGGTAACGGAGGGAGAATTTTTTTTTCTAATATAAATTTAAATATAATTATTTCCCCGAGTAGAAATGGAATTCACAACCGTCGTGTAAAGTAATTTTGCACACGTCTTCTTAACTTGGTCTTCACCAATAAATCTCAATCTTTTAATACTTGAACGAATGGTTAAAAAAATTATGAAACAGTAATAGGTAGTGATAAGTGAGGCTTGGGGAGACTTTCGAGAACACTGCCTCAGAGTACAAGGCCACAGGGTAGCCTCCTGGATATAAATAATATAATCATCCACGATCAAAGGACTATTTGGCACAAAAAGTAATTCGAAATCGAAAAAGTGTTTCCTGAGATTAGTGCGTATACCATACAATTTCTTCTTTCTTATCTTATCTTAATCTTTATAATATCAATATAGAGACTGATCCTATGTAGACTACTCCTAACTTGTCAACATGCTACCAGCATTCACCGAACTACAAGCCTGATAGCTGTGATTTAACGCCCACGCGCTGTGGAATAGCAATGGCGTCATAACACGTGTTTTGTCCTGTTTACTTGGATTCATTGAAAAAAATTAAAAGATCAGCTTCGCGCTGTATCCCGCACCTACACAGGAAGGTAGGTAGAGGGAACCTAGTGTTAAGACACTCCGTTATCCTCTTTCCGCCGAATTCTGGAGGAGTTGAATTGTTGAGTGGCGAAGAAATTAAAATTTCATTTCCTCGAAAAGGGAATGACCAGTCGATCGAACCAGTCGATTTTACCGGTCGATCGAACCAGTCGATTTTAAAGTCACATTTTCTGCCCCTGCGCCACGACTGGCTTCCTGACTGGATTCATTAAATTATCTATATGAAATTTTAAACCACACCTATTATTGTGCTTGATTCCTTCGTAGTGCAGAGGTACAGTCTAGACGCATCGGTTGTGGGTTTTATCCATGATATAGTTACGTACGTCGATCAACGCCGATCTTTGTCTACCGGAGCAGGTAGACAAAGATCCCCATAATGGGGAGTAATAAAAATAATTTACTCCCCATAATGGGGATTAAACCCACAAACCTCGCGTTTGCATTTAAACTCTGCTCCAGTACACCACAGAGACTTTTAAGCAATTATTGTTCCAACAATATATAAATATGTCTTAACTGGGAATCCAATCCATTACCTTCAAGGCAATGTCAAATCCATAAGAAACCTTACTTAGCAAAACTTTGTTAGAATTTAAATTTGTCTGTCACAAGGGAAACTCATTAATTTACCTTCATTTGCATATCTACTGTAATATATATGTAAGACAAATGTAAATGTGATTTAACAAATATGAACGGGATTAAGATGTCCAGTGGATAAGAGAGAGAAAGTCTTTACAGTAGGTTCCCTCTACTTAATCTACTACTAGTACGTGATATTTCTCTAAAATGCGTCAGGTGACCTATCGCTAGATGCATAAATATTAAAAGTAAGATAAATAAAATATAATATTTTTAAATTAGTCATTTTATTGCTCTGGGTCTTAGTATAAAAGAGCAATTTAAAAAAAAATACTTGCACGCGCGTCGCAAATCTCAGAAACCAATTAATTTCAACTAAAACGTACGCGTTGAGGTTTAAAAGCTAAATTGAGTATATTTAGTGTTTTGGAAAGCATAATACATACTAATATGCAAGAAAAAAGAACCACAGTGATTCAGTTTATAAGTGAATGACTGTGGTATTTAAAAATCAAAAAGAAGCAGAGGGAACCTAGTATAAAGATACCCCGTTCCCCACATTCCGCAGAATTCTGGAGGCGTTGCGTGCTGAATGGCGGAACTCAACGCCGCGCTTTGCCTCGACATTAGAGCGAAAAAACGAAAATATAAATTTAAATAAATATTTCAGTTTCCCTAATGGGGATCGAACACAGTAACTCTACTATGTTCCTGCTATTGGCCTCTAAATATAAATAATCTATATAAAACAGTATTTCTCACATATCTCCATGTACAGACATCGATTAATTAATTTTTTATATGTATAGATAGATATTGATTAAAATAGAATAACGTCTTATCACTACAAGACTGTACACAACACTTATTAAGTTTAAATGGAGTTATACACTCGAGTGGTTATTACCACCCCTTCTAGACACTCCCTCTGCTAACTTTATTGCGTTGTAAAACTATATTGTTTAAATTAATTTTAATAAAGTACAGTTTATGGCTAGGTACATAACTATTGCAGTGAAGTAATTTATAACTATAGCTGAGGCTAAATTGAAGAGTTAATTTGGTTCAGCGTGCTGATCTCAGGAACAGGATTACGCGACGTAACTAAACGCCACGTTTGTCAACAGACTAAAGAAACATCCCTGAACTACGCCTGCAATGGCCACAAATAGAACTTAAACATTCATTTTTCATTCATATTAAAATATAAGACTAACACAAGTGTTCAAAATCTCATAAAACCCTTAAAACGTTGCACAATGAAACAACCGCTTTGTTTATACTAAAGGAAGCAGAAGCTGTGACAAAATTATATTTAAAAATATTTTCTTGACTCTAATTGATATTGTTATAAGGTTCAAATTCGTACAAATCGTTAGAGATGATAAATGTGGGCGACACGCTCCACAGGATTTCCGCTAAATGATTTTTTGTTTGGTTGAATCCTTAAGTAAACAAATGGATGTGAATATAATCGTTATTTTAATATTATTTTTAGAATGTGTTAATTCTTAGTAATACTTCTTTTACTTTGGCGCTTTATGTCGCGTATAGCAGGGTAGGTAAAGGAAACGTAGAGTTAAGACACTCCTTTTTAATTTTCGGGCCATGGTCCATTTTGTGCGAAGAAAATGTAGAAGGCGGAAAGGTACGCCGTACATTCGTCTTGTTACTAGAGAGAGAAAATAATTCATTCTTCCAAAGGAATCGAACTTACAACCGTGGCGTTTCATTTTTTATTTATTTAAATGAAATTACGTGATTATTGCACTACATGAGATTAATTTAAGACATAATTACATATGTTGACTTTAAAAAGGACACAGCAACTTTTTTTTTCAAACTAGAACAAATCTATCAGTGTAAGGCAATCATAAATTTCACATTTTTTTTATGTTAAAGTACAAATTGGACGCGTCACTGTGATAGATGGGGGATCGTGACCTGGCGGCACTGTTATCATTTAAAGTAATATTTTAAATGACCATAGTAAGCCAAGGAACGGTTTGATAAGCATTTTTGGCCGAAAATAGCAAAGGAAGTAGAGATCAAGAGAACATCTGAATAAAAAAGGTGAGGGTTGTGGGTTTTGTTCCCCCTATTTAAAAATCTTAATAATAAATATATCTTTATACATACATATTTAGGTATAATATATGTATAAACATGTATGTATAGAAGCCAGTCATGGCAGGGGTTCAATGTGTGACTGTAAAACCGACTTTTTCAATAGTAATCATTTTATATTGGCATTGTTTATATCAGTATTTGTTTACAGTGTACAAAAGAAACGTGGATGTCTTTAAAATCAACGAAAAATTTAAACTTTTTTTCTAACTAAAACGTTATACTAATTTTTATATCGATTTAAAAGCTCTACATTGACATAAACCATCTGGGACAAGCATTAATATTCATTTTCAAACAAATTGGCCGTAATAACTAACTCAATTACGTTTCGAATAACATATTATGGATTTGTTTCAAAGTTATCCCTAAGGGTTTGAGTTCGAATGTCACAATGATATCTTAAAATACTGTAATTCTAGATACAAATCCGAAAGGAAAGAAGTGAAATATCTTATATTTTTATTTCCTCATACTGGGTAAAGAGATAAAGCGTGGCGTTGTGTGTCACCGTCCCACACGCAATGTCTCCAGAATTCGGTGGAAAGTAGGGATAGGATTGTCTTAACACTAGGTTCCCAGGTTCCTTCTGCCTACTCTGCTATATGCGAGTACAGCATAAAAAGGAAAAAAATAAAATAACAAAGGAATGTTCTCTATAACATTAATGATACAGTACAAAAGGAGTAACACAAAAACTTATTAATTAGACACCTCATTAAACTTTGAAAACTTTGCAACATTACGTAGGAACAAACCTGTGAGGAGGATTTTGTTTTAATTACACGAGCTTTGATCATCCCTTCAGAGCTTCATTTACAAAGTTTATAATGCAAATGAGGGTGGTATCGATATCGAAACAAGTTCAAATTCAAATAATTTCATTTCAAATAAGAAGTTACATGCTTCACTTTTTGAATGTGAAATAATTTACAATAAATTCACTAAAATTACTGCCTCAAACATAAGAAGAACCAGCGCAAGAAACTCAGCAAGACTGTAAGAAAAAACATATTGTATTTCCTATTAGAATAAAAGTGTCCAGTTATTTTAAATTGATTTTAATTTTATATTTTATAAATATAAATCTGTGCCATTTCTTAGAAATGTCATAAGACATCTGCTTGAATAAGGAAAATTAAAGAAATATCGTTTTAAAATTCTTGTTAAAATAGATATCTCTGCTTAATCAAATGTACATATACCAGCCGATCATTTCTACGCAATTCTAAAAAGATATTAAACATTTCATTTCACCGAGCGGGAATCGAACCAACAACCATCGCGTTTACATTCATTGTTTCTATATGTGTTTCCTTTTTATAATGTTAAAATTATAATATAGCGGAATACTTACTTTCCACGCATTCAATAATTCTTCGAAGTATAAAATTTTATTTCCTTTTAAGTTTTACCTACACACAATTCGCACATTATACGAATACCTACATTATTTCTTTTCTGCAAGAGCCTAGTGTTACGACCTATTCTATTAAGACACTTCCATTGCCCACTTTCCGCCGAATTCGGGAAGCAATACGTGTTGAGTCATGAACCACAACAGCGCGCTTCGCCTCATTACCAGAGCAAGGAAAAAAAATATTACATATTTCATTGCCTTGAGTCGGAATCAAACCCACTATCTGTCGCGACTGACTTAAGTACGCTTGTGCTTACGCTGGTCTCATTTTATAATATTGCTCATAATACAAATTGATAATATTTTTGACAAGAGATATATGATAGAAAAGTCACATTATTATTATTACTTTAAAAATAAACAAAACTGTAATATAATATTAATAATCTAAACAAATATTTTATAACCACACTATAATATAAGCATAAGGAGAAGTCTAAACAATGATAGCAGTATTAAATGCGCCGGCGCAGGCACCGCACGCCTTCTACGAAGCGCTGGCGGTCACGTGATACGCAAATTGATTTGTGTTTATGTGTGTTTGTGTTTGAATGTGTTAAACGTGTTTGTGTGTGTGCTTATGATTATACTGAGTGTTACTTGTGTGTTTACTTGTGTATGTGTAATTGTAGTTGTGTAGGTGAGTCTGATATTTTAGTTTATTAGATTTATTTTAATGAATGGAAAATATAAAAAAATATTCTGACGTCTATTACGTATATTATCATAAATTAGGAGTAAATTGATCGATAATGTGTTATAATATATTTTTTTCATTTATTAAAAAAAAAATCACATTAATATATTAGTAATTTTGCTACGATTAATTATTTCTTTGGCCATTTTGGGAGAGGTCGTAGGTTGGATTACCAGTTATGATAATATTTATTTTAAATTTTATTTTTATGCCAATTGGGTAAATGTACAAAATATTAGAAATCATTTATTTAAATGTATGATAATATGTAGATAATATGTAATATAATAAAAAAAATACAATGTTCAAAAAAATATTTATATAGGTAGAATATAAAACTCAAAGTTATATATAATAGTATATAAGTTCTTGTGGCTCGGTGGCGCAGGGGTGTCACTGTAAAAGCGACGGTTGTGTGTTCGATTCCCAAAAGCGCCGCGTTCAATTCCGCCACACAACATGAAATGCCCCGAAAATTCAGCAGAAAAGGGGGAACGGAGTGTCTTAACTCTACGTACTCTACTCTACACAGCTCTACTTGGAATAAAGCGTGAAGATAAAAAAACTTATATTCGATTAAAAAAAACTTATGTTTTAATATTCATATTATTTAACACCAAGAAAGATTTTGATCTATACATAATAACTCTCGTATATAAATTTCAAACACTAAAAGCTTTGAAAGCTCGTCCGAAGCTTCACATCCCCTCAATATCATAGAGGAAGCTTTTAGATGGTATCTTATCATAGATAAGTTTTCTCATCACGCCTTAATTACCACACATGGAGATAAACTTCCTGTAACGTGAGCTATGAGGGTATAATTATAGCTTTTTTAAAATTACTAGTAATTTACAATGGATTTGCTCGTTATTTTGAATGGTTAATAGTTAAAATTAATGAAAAATAATAGACAAACTAACTTTTATGGAATTTTTTTGGATAACATATTACAATATGATTTAGTACTTGACACTTCTGCCTTTTAAGCTGATGGTGGTTCTGGGGGTTCTATATCCATGTAGGGATCAAAAATTAATTATTCTTTACGTATTTTTTTTAGCTCAACGATGTATCCCACATATAGGTCTGTAGGCAGAGATAACTAAGTACTAAGACACTTTTCCCAGTTTCTCCGTTTAATAAGCATTATTGAAGTTTTGTCTGTTTATTAGGATTGAGTAGCTCCTTTTGAATACACCAAGGTTAAATTTCTTTTCTTATAATTTACCTAAAAAAATTATCCTCTCATTTACCACTTTGGATTTCCTTTATACGCGCTCGAGTCTCAATTACATTATTAAATCCTTATTATTTTAAAATTATATAGCTATCGTACGTAGTTACTATAAAGTATATGAACATGTATCTTGGAATAACTACTGCTAAGTAAATATAAGAATTTATATTTGTTTCTAAAAACTTCCTATAAACCCAACATAAATAGAGAAGTGATAAGTCACTCTATCTTCGCCTATCAATATCTTATTTAAGCAAGTCAGGTTAGGTCAGACTATCATAGCGCAGAAGTACAGTGTCTGTAAGTACATAAATAAACTTAGCGGTTTTGGGTTTGAACTGGACTGTAGGTAATATACAGCTTTATTTTCTAGTTCTGTTAACATGATAAAGCGAAAAAATGGAAAATAATAAAGACAAATCATTGAATGATGTAACACAAGTAAAAAAAGGAAGAAAATTGAACCTACAGTCACCTCCGCCCACATCAATACAACCTAAAAACACAATATTGTGAAAATCATAAAAGAAATATATTCTTAAATTATATCTTTAGAAAATGACGACAATACTCGATTCTATTTATATTCAAATGAACGATTCCTTCCCCTCGAGTGGATTTCAATGACTTAAAATCGGTTCACTAAACTAATTATTTCACTCTATTCAATGAGATATCTTTTATTCTTCATTTAGATTTTATTATGATCATTAGAGGACCACGAAGTGAATGCGAGTGATTGTAAGTTCGAATCTAATTTAGGGCATTATTTAGAATAGATTTATTGCACACATAAAAATATATATAATACCTACGAATAACATAGAAAAATAATTGCATATAAAATGTAAATATAATGCAAAGACGGGCTTATTGCTTCAAGCAATCTCTTACTCACATCCTCTGATAAATGATGGAATACTTGTTTTTTTTTTAACTAGTGGTAAGGCACTACGATCTCATTAAGACACTTCCGTTTCCCTGGAGGCGTTGCGTATTGAGTTGCTTCGTTACCAGAGCGAGGAAATGTAAATATTAAATATTTAATTTTCTCAAGTGGGAATCGAACCCACAACTTGTCGTGCTTACAGTCACACTCTTGTGCTCCTGTGCCCCAACTGGTCCCAAGAGGAGATCTAGTTGTAAAAATGTTTTTTCTTGTCTTGTTAAAAACAATGATGAAGATGAGAAGTATAATGAAGTTGTTGGATTTTGTTGCCCAATACGAAGTGTTTCTAAAACTAATAAAAAGATAAATACAATGTTATTTATCCACTACTGCAGTAAGGAGAAAAATGCACTAATAATGAGACAGATACACATAAAAAAGCTAATACAATTAAAAATTTTGTTACAAATATTTTGTTTTAAAATTAATTCGTTTTAAATAAACACTTTCTTATATACATGAAATACAGGTACAATACTAATTTCAAAGATCAATAGCAATTCTACCAACCTGCCGAAACCACTTCCCGTAAATGTAACCACGAAGGGTTGAACACCGGTAGAGTTTTAGTTATCAACTTATCACTACTGTTCAACACATTATATTGTAAAATTTTATCTATTTTTTTTTGATTCACGCTGTATAGGAACCTAACTAGAGGGAACCTAGGAGTTTAGTATTAAGACACTATGTTTCTATTAAGTAACTTCCATTCCCAAGTCTCCGGTGAATTCTGGAGGTATTACGTGTTGAATGGCAGAACTCAACGCTGCGCTTTTGTCTCGTTAGCAAAGCAAGGAAATGAAAATATTTAATATTTAATTTCCCCGAGTGGGAATTGATCCTATAATCTGTCTTTTGACTGACTTTTTATTTTTCGCAAAACAATTAGCTATTGATACATGGTCCATACTTTTTATTAACTAATAGGTATTTGTTTGCACAGTTAACATATAGAATTCCATTATAATTTAATTTTCTTCTTAATCTTATTTTTAATTATTAACTTTTCCCTAAACGAGGATCGAACCCACAACCATCACAAGAAATTATGCTTAACAATTACAAAATAGGCTTGCTAACAGTCACTGTTGACAGTTAAAGAGGACCGAGGGCCATGAACTAGTAT
This sequence comes from Heliconius numata, assembly GCA_016802625.1. Lineage (NCBI taxonomy): Eukaryota > Metazoa > Arthropoda > Insecta > Lepidoptera > Nymphalidae > Heliconius > Heliconius numata. The sequence continues at coordinate 664,301 of JAEBDU010000048.1, read as the reverse complement.
ACGTCAGGCTTCCGAGGACTCTCATATAAGAGGACCTGATTTGACTTACAATTACATAGAATGGGAATGTTGAATTCAAATTGGTACTACTTTTGTAACCGACAAAAAACTAAATTTCATTTTGAATCGTATTCCCTTGTAATACGGGTGGACTTTTTGAAGTTATTTTTGTATTCTTAGTTTTTTTATGATGACGCAACAATAGTTTTAAAATAAAATATTCACGCCTATAAGCTTAAAGTTAGGATTGTAATAAAAATCTATTGATTATAATAAATGCTAGTGTCTATTTTTGTTATTGGCTGTGAAATAGCTTTTTAAACTAGCCACCTATCTGTATACAGCCGGATGTGCTAAGAGAACGGAGTGAATAATTACTCCGTTTTCCTTCTACCCCAAATAGATGCCAATATAGTGTATATGTCCATCAGGGCACGGCAACGCTGTATGCCCGGAAAAGACCTCTACGGTCAAGTCGATCTTCTTTCCAGAGCAAAAAAATCAAAAATCTCAAATGGGAATCGAATCCACAATAGTTGCGCTAGCAGTCAGTCGATTTGCTGCTGCGCCATAATCGCCTATGAAAAAAAAATATCCTGAAAGCAGAATATCTTATCATTATTATAGTTATAATATTTAAATAATACTATTTATATTAAAATCTATTTATAATACTTTATTTTTTCTCAAAGCCACACTAGATATCCGTGACCTTTTCTTTTACATATATTTTTTTATAAAAAAATACATATTAGGCTAAACGACTATTGCTAATGTGGTATTCCTTCCTTCAAATAGTTTAGCTTAATTACACTAATAATATATTAAATTATAAAATATATTGCTAAAGAATTTATATTTTTGAACATAATCTCAGGAACTACGGAAAAAATATTTTGTATTGAATTATGAGAATATGCCATGAGCATTGCTATGTGCAGGATACAGCGGGAAGCAAAAAAATATAGTCTCTATAACACTTACCCTTATAAACTGTAAATTAATTACTTAGAAAAATAATATTTAAATATTGTATAACTAGAACCGCAGTTAAGTTTAAAACTATTTTGAATATAATAAGACGTTATCTATAGAACACATCGCACATTAACGGTACCAATGAGGAACGGTACGTACGTGCCCATAAGTGCATAATAATGACTATATTGTTTATATTCTAATTCATATTTGTAAGAAGCATTCAGCAATACGGAGAAAATATAATAATGAATCACTCCGTTCTAGTCTTTTAGCTTATGTCGGAAAGGATGGGACATTTATCCTCGTATACAACTAGAGTGGGTATCCCAGTGAATATGCAAAAGAACTTACTCAGGTGAATCGAGGCACTTAGAAAAAACCTAATGTCAAGACTCTCCCTTCTCCACTTTTGGCCAAATACATGTATTAAGTGGCGGAACTTAACGCCGCGATTAATTAATTCTAACACCCCACAAATACTCATACTTCCTACTTAAATAATTGTTACAAATTGAACCAAGTTTATTCCATCACAATAAAACAGATTATAAAATAGTAATCAATTTGCTCGTCTGAAGGTCAATTTCTTGGTTCAGCTGTCGTTTCATGCATCAGTGATACGCCTATCAGAGCATGGTACTGACGTAATACTCCAAAATAAAATTAATAAATATCTTATGGAAAATAGAGTGTCATTACACTAGATACCGAAGTTTCCTCTACTTGTTCAGTTGCTGTAATGTATGACTGAACACGCAAACCTCGCACTCGAGGGAATGTTTATTTTAAATTATTTTCATTTCTCTTCCCTGGAAGACAAAGCTTTCCCTGCAATCCCTGAAATTTCTAAGCTGCAGGTGTTCTGTATAAAATTATTATAAAATAGTAGGCACATTATATAATTTAATCTTATTTTTTACTTTATTTTTCATCTCTACAAATTAAAAAAACGAACGTGTCAATAAATCTATATTAGGAATACAGGTAAAATTGATCGTCTGTCATGTAAAAAAAGTGTTTGTCACGCTATGTCACTCTACTACACTTAACAGTAACCCGACGCGACACCTACATTTTACACCTTATTAAGTGATAAGTATAGAATGACTCATAATTTGATACTCATAGCACCTACTAAGTTTTTTGTTATTTTATGACTTTTTGGACTCACGCTTTATCCCTAGCGACCCCGCTAGGGATAGGTAGGTAGGGGGCAGAAAGATCGGAAAGCCAAGCGTTAGACTAGTTGAGGACGGAGTTAGTAATAGCTACTAGTACGTTAAATATTTATGCTGCAACCCTCTACTACCTCGAGGCAAAGCGCGGCGTTGAGTAACATGTAATGCCTCCAGAACGGAAGTGTCTTAATGGGAACGGACGGTCCTAATGCTATGTTCCCTCTGCCTATCCTGCTGTATACAGAGTGAAAATAAAAAAAGACAGCCTCATTTTATTTCGATTAATTTGGTTCATTATTGGGAATAGTGTTACCATTCGCTTACGTAGTTAATATTATGAAAATAACGAAATTGTATGGAAAGAAAAGTTTAAAAGAATAATTTGAACCCACTAACATTTTGTATAGATAGATTTTCTACCTATTGTACATACATACATATAATCTATACTAATATTATAAAACTGAACTGTTGGTCTTGTTGACCGCTAATCTTAGGAACTACTGAAATTGATTTTTTGTACGATAGTCCATTTACAGAGGATGAGATAGACTATGTAACGTCACTTGGGCACTTAACGAGTGTCATTATTTATTATTTATTTCCCTTTGATTATGCAGGCGACGCCGCGGGAAATGGCTAGCTAGCCTGATATTACATACATAATTTGTACATAACCAACCTTTCTAACTAAACTACCTATAATTATTAAATTAGAAAAAAACTCCCAAAACAATAAGAATTAAGCTTAAAAAGTTCAATAAACTTTCAAAATGCATTTCGTATTATAAAACAAAAGCACAAGGTCGGTTAAAGTCGGTCTATTTTGGAGAAAAAAAAACGATACAATTATCTCATAGCCATTAAAATAAGATTGAGTTAACCGAAACCAGCTCTCATGTTAGCTGCACGAACGCGTTAGAGGGGTTACACACTTGAACTATAACATATATTAAAATATTGTTAAAATGTTATGCTATTGAAATGTACTTTGACTGCCATGGTAGTCTATTCAAATCAATTTAAAAAAGTATTTCTATTTCTATTTTTTTTGGATACCTTGAGTTAAGACACTCTGTGCCTATTTAGATACTTCCTTTCCCCACTTTTCGCCGAATTTTTCCCATTATTCCTTTTGACCATATTCCTGTCATCAACACGCACATACTTTAACCCCCAGGGCGTCCTGATGCTTTTCATTAAACTTTTCCCCTATCTCTGCAAGCAAGCTAGTGCAATCTATTGCTTTATAAATTTAACTAACTTATATTTTTACGTCAGTTACCCTTCTCTTCTTATTCTCCTTTTCTCTCTTCTACAATATCAGGTGCAGTCTCCTTTACAAGATAGAATGGCGTGGCTCTCGTAGTTTAGTGAATGAAATGGTCCATAATTGCCGGCGGGTATCAGATGTGCTCCATAATGCATTTTGTTTCGGCAACATTGAAACATCTATATTATTCACGCTACTAACTACTATTATTGTAGTATAACTATACTAGTGGTTATGTAATTTTTATACTTTTTTTAATTATCAATTGATGGGTAAGTAATGGTTGTAGGTTCAATTCTCATTTAGAGTTGTGTTAATATTTTTTTCAGCTTCATACTTAGCTGGATGCATATAGCAGGGTAGGCAGACTTAATTTGGAAATCTAGTGTTTATCTTTTCCCATTAAGACACTTATGAAGCTCATTTTCTGCGCAATTCTTAAGGCATTGCTTGTTGAATGGCGGAACTCTACACTGCCCTTTGCCTTGTTACCAGAGGGAGAAAAGAAAAATATTAAATATTCCATTCTGAGTCAGAATTGAACCCACAACCGTCGCGTTTACAGTTTTTCTTTTAGTTTGATAATTTTTATGCCAATATATACATACATATATTACTTATAGTTAGTTTATCTTCCTTTATTTGATAAAAACTATGTGTAAATATTCAAATCACATTATACCATTATATTATAATCATAGTCAACCCGTTACAAACTACCTGCGCGTAAGAGATTTTCCAAAAAAAAGTATTTTTCACATTCTCATTATTGTTTGTTGTGGTACGTTATTGTAACTGCGTAAGGAATTCATTTCTCATTGTATTTTTTTTTATTTTTACTTTGTAAAGGCTTGAGCACAATGTTTAAAGAAGATATATATAAGTACGGAAACATCACATGCATGATACAATGCTAGCTATAAAATATTTTATATCCACTTTCCGAATAAATTAGAGACGTTGAAGGGTGGCGGAACTCAACGCCGCGTGTTGTCTTGCCCACTTCCAATTTTAGATCAAATCCACGATAGCTATCCCACTGCGCCACGCTGGCTTCAACTTAATATTATATCAACTTACAATTATTTGCCCTAAATTGGATTCGAATCCAACGAAACGGTGGACTCGAGTCCACTATCATTTAAGAGAAACCATATTTGTTGGTTTTTGTACGCTTATAAACAGGGGAGTTTTTTTGTTCTATCATCTTTAAAATTTTTGTCTTGATCTCAAAATTTTTGCGAGGAAGTCAAATATAACCTAGTACGGACATCCGTACAACTTTCTTTCCTTTTATATCCCATAGTTTATGAATATTAAATTAGCTTGACGTACTTTAATTGAAGCTAAGCTACTTACTTATATTTTTAATTAAGACATAAAATGAAAAATCCTATTTTTTCTGTTTCCGTCGAAATTTCTTTTCTCTTTGTGCTCCCCGAGTCTCCTTCACATGTGCATTGTCTGTCAGTCACTCATTAACGGAAGAGTTTTATTTCTATATATTATTTTATGAATATATTCATTTATTAGCTCTGTTATCGAGCCAAAGCGCGAAGTTGAGTTCCACCACTCAACATGCAATGCCTCAAGAAACCAGCGGAAAGTGTTATATGCGGGATACAGCGGGAAGATGAAAATAAAGAAAAAAAAAGAACTTTCACACTCACGACAACATGATCTCAGCTATATCCAAAAGCTGACAGGAAATGAATCAATGTGCTCTCGCCTTAACAAACCATTCCCACGCACTTTCTATGGCGAACGCTAACAACTTGTTTTTTAATGAATTTGTTCTTTATATGTCACTAGCGGAAGCTTTTCAAGGTTATTTACTTTTTTTCGCAATTATAATGATTTATGGGTTCTAAGTTCACTTCTTTTGAGAGAAACAACTAAAATTTAGATATATAGATAGATATCAGGTCCATTTTGAGAACTGTGGAAATCTAGGTGTATGTATAGTCACCTTGTTTTCTATTTGCAATAATAGTGTTAAGACACTACGTTTTAGCCTTCTGCTTAATTTCAAATCAGTGCCTGTTGAGTTCCGAAAGCTAACGCCGCTTTCTTACCAGTAGGTACAAGGAGGATCCCACGAGTAAAGTAAAAAGCTGTTCCACTGAGCCACGACGGAGACATGATCAATAAGAATAATTTATTATGTAAATATTCCTCAATTCTTCTCAAGGGTTTTGTATTTACAGTAATCGCGCTTTCCCTATGTAATTAAATCAAGTTGATTTTCTTCAATCAGTGGGTAATATATATGTCTCTAGCTCCCTGTAGATTTTAAAATAAATAAGTATAAAACAAACATATATGTATTTGAAAATAGAGTGATATGGCACTAGCTTCTTTTTGTATATCTTTATGACAAGACAAGGCGCGGCGTTCAGTTCCACCTAAAGGTGGACCTAAAGGTGGACACACAATATCTCCAAAATTGGACAGAAAGTAAGGGAGCGGAGTGTCTTAGCAATAGGTTCTCAAGTCCCCTTTAACTAAAAATCCTTTTAATATATAAATAATAAATAGTTTATTACATGTAGGTAGTAATCAGTAATCATTTATATTGTTCTTGTAATATTATTTATTTTTAAATACATTAAATAAGGAAAAGTTTATTTTTATTAAACACATAAATAAACGTGGGAAAATTAAGTAAACTATCACCTTTCTAAGCGAGATAAAAACATTGAAATTATTATTATATTTAAAACGAATAATCAAGTAATATTTCTATAGAATTACTTTCAAGACGGAAATGGTGGTCTGGTTAAGTTTTTTTCACATTTAAATTGGCGCCGTTATATACATAAAAATATATTTATATAGGTATGTTTGATCTGTTCTGTACAAAATTTTTGGACAAAAACTGTTAAAAAGTTTTTATCGTTTCATATATTTATTTTTATATTTCCTCAATTAAATGACGTCATATAAAAACTGTTGAACGTATTTTTATATATGTAGATCATTGCACATATTAAAAAAAACGCAGGTGTCTCATAAGATAGTTCAGTGTAACAGCGGTCAGTAGAGAACCCTCTATGGGCAGGTCTACCAGATGGACCAACGATCTGGTCAAGGTTGCGGAAAGCCGCTCCCAAAGCCCAAAAACCTTGTTGAACTTGGCCAGCTTTATAAAGCTTAGACAGCCTGCTCCTTACTACCACTCATTTTTCAAGACATTGAGTGTTGATAGCACCCGCAAACCCGCACCTTGTCTAACAAGTAGCTTTTGGTAACAACCAAAGTAAGGAAGTTAAAACAATCCATTCCTCCAAGTAAAACCCACGAGAGAGAATAGTACCACTATAAACTTCCTATGATGGGGTCAAAATTCTATATTTTTTTTTATATAATTTAGTAATAACATGCAAAAGTATAGATCAAAATGGATTCATGATTCATACAAAGTGGTAATTTGATGGGAAAGCATAAAAGGCAGGATGCGGTCTGTGGCTTACAGCCGAGCTATAATTCAATAACATAGCCTCCGATAGCTAAGCCTTCTAGTGGCGGAAACTCTAATTACCATACGTAAGTACTGTATCAAAGGAAATTATATTTTATATATGTACACTAATATGAATAGGATGTGACAGCGAAGCAGGTTCGCAAGATAGATATTTGAGATTAACATTTTAAATTATTATTGTTTTTACGAGTATAAGCACCGTTATGGCACAGTTGGTGACTGACTGTGATCGATTGATGGTTGTAGTTTCAATCTTTGCTAAAAGAAATACCGTATGGTTAATTTTTTTTATGTATGCCCTCTGGTAATAAAGTGCGGTGTTGAGTTGCGATAATGGCCTAAAAAATTGAACCTGGAATTGAATTGAAATTGGAATATTATATTCTTCTTCTTACTGCGGCTTCGCCCCCTTGATTAAATAATAACAAGTAAAAGTTGCATATCATCCAGGACACAATCAAAGTGCCTAAACTATTAATTGAGACCACAAGTATGTCACATCGAAACGAATACCGCGATAAATGGACTATCAACAAAAACTATTTAAACCAATAGTTCCTAAGGTTAGCGCCAAGTAAAACAAACGAACTCTTTAACATCATAATATATTATTAATACTACTGATATTATTTGTGAAGGTTAAGATTTCCAAAGTCTATTATCAAAAGAACAACTTTCCTGGATAACTCCATACACTATGTAACTGATATTGTATATTTTGTTTCACACGATGTTTGTGACAGCCAACTGATGGATATCAATCGCTGAAAGTTTATTGAATATGTTACTATATGACCTTGAAATATGATGAATTCTTTGATTAATACTTTTGTGGGAAACTTTCCGAACTTACAAGGGAACCTAGCACTCCATTACCATTAATGAAGAATTAAAAATATTAATTTACATGGGGCGTTTACAGCAGCACGCTTATGTCCTCGGGCCACGAGCGACTGGCTTCAACGATTACTCAAAAGACACTTTAGGCTTATTTACAAACTTAAAACAACAACTTTTCCTGTAAAATCCTTAAATGTATAAAGAAATAACAGATGTGCAAAGAACATATCTTATCATACTATGATTACTTTTTTGCAATTCAGTCGTTAGATAATAACGAGTGGACTGTATAACCCATCAATCATAACCACGACGCGTCCTAGGCAGGGATAATGAAAATATCTATATAGCATGAATATAAAATACTTTTCCTTATATCCTTAAAAATTGTTGAAAAATATATTTTGTGTAAATTACAGTAAGGCATTTTGAACATTTACTGTTAAAATTGTAGATAGAATTATAGTTAACAAAATTTGGCAGGAAATTATGGTTGTAATTCATTCAAGTCTAATTTGACTTCCTAATGAGAAATTCATTAAGGATCTCTTTTATTTTAATACTAAAAAATATTTTAGAGACAATCGTGGCGCAGCGGCACAGTGTCACACTTTGAAGGCGACGGTTATGAGTTCGATTCCTACGTGGTAGGATGAATTATTCTCATTTCGTTGCCGTGGTAACAAGAATGTTTTCTGAGCCATTTTGCGTTCCATTACTCAACATGCAATGAACTCAAAAAGTTGGCGTCGACGTAGTGTCTTAACACTTAGTTCCAACTGCCTAGCTCCTGTACTTGATACGCGAAAAGCTCTAAAATTTAGAGTTTAAATTATTATATAGTTCCGTTATCTTGATGTTATAGTAGTTGGTTTTATACAAGTTAGTATAGTTATAAAAGTTTGTATTTCTTATGTGTTTTTATGTGCAATAAAGAATATATATAAAATAGGCTTAAAGTAACTTATTTGTTCTAGGAGGGGCCTCAACGACCCGATGAACAGAAAATGCAAACTAAAAACATTAATCTTATACAGGATCAAAGAAATAAAGACCCGTGTGACATACAAGTGAGTATTGGTTATTATTTATTTAATTTTGGAGAATGGAGTACGAAAACTTATTTTTCATACAGCGCCACCTACTTTAGTTTGACATTAGTAACTGAAAGTTTTGTATTAAACTGTTCCATGAAAAGAAAATAGATGGCGCTACTTACATAATAAATAAATAACCAATATGTGTTAATATATTTTTTTTATTTCACGCTGTATCGCTGTAGTATGGGATAGTATATAATAGTAGGGTAGGCAGAGGGCACCAAGTATATCTGATCCCCACTTTTCACTTGTCGACACAACATACTATGTGTTGAGTGGTGGATCGCAAAGCCGCTCTTTGTCTTGTCCCCAGTACGAATATAAGTCATTCCTACGACTGGAAATCAAACCCACAATCATTGTGACTATTATTATTACTATATTATAGCAAGTATAGCCTCTGCCGCCACAAAGGTGTTATTAATTGCATAATTCATTTATGTTTACAGAAAATAAGCGGTCAAGATGCGGAGTCAGTGAACCACACGAGCCAAGTTACGTATTACGGTTAGTATAGAAATTATATTGAATTCAAAAGAAGTATTTTTTCTATTTATTCTTATTTTTTTAACTTCAAGCTGTTTATCGCGCATTATAGTAGGCTGAGAGATCCTAGTGTGGAGAACATTCCGTTCAATTTTCGAAATATTGCATGTGTTAAAAAGTGGAACTCACCGCCTTTCTTTGTCTACCAGAGGGGAAAAAATGTACCAATATGACTTTAAGTGTAATTATTATCCCCAATGGGATCCGAACGCAGAACTATCGCTGTAGTCAGTCTTCAAAATAAATAATGATAATAAGTAAAAACGTCCTTGTCAAGTTATTGCACTATTATAAACTAAAACACTAGAACCACAACACTCACGTTACTCGATGCGTGACTTGAAACTTTAATAAAAGATTCTTATCTATCCTTCAATGGACACCGGCGAACAAAGAAGGATTTTTGCTAGAATTTTATTAAATTAACAAATTATTTCTTTAAAAACTAATTATCTATATTTTCTTTCCTTATATAATTGGTTATTTGTGAGTGAAAAGTGAATGTTTATTTAATTTTTAAACAAATAAATTAAAAAGATATTTCTTTAAATAAATAGGTACAGTGAAGTATTTTTTATTTATCAGTGAACAGTGAAAGTTTATTTAATCTGTGCATTTTTAAGTGTCAAAACTGGATCATAGAAATGGACATCTTGGGTGTTACCCGAATGTTTTCTATTGTGATGGTACGTACTCAATAATATTGATTCGTTATAATTTCCTTTGTTAAAAAATTACCAGAGGCTTATTACACAGGATTTTTAGTTAATATATTATCATTACTTTAAAAGCGAAAAGTGAGAAACAGAAGTGTCTTCATGAGAACGAAGTGTCTCGACAATAGGTATCAAGACTACTTCTGCCTACCCTATTATGTGCGGGAACAACGCGAATAGTGCGAAGCAAAAAAAGGCTAAGTTGAACATTTTAATCTCAGAAGCTACCGGTTCGAATTAAAATATTATTTTGGTTTTAAAAAGTCTTATTATTCAAGATGGCAATATGCGTCAAATTATAGAGTTACTGAGACATTTAAAATTTATCACGCATAACTTAGGTTTGTTATTTCTGTTAGTGCCGGCGAAGCCACTAAAACAAGTAATAATAAAAAAGTTCCTTATGAATGGAATTTGAACTCACAACTATCACATTGCGAATACATGCCAACTTTACATGCATAAAACATTTCACCGCCATTAAAGTATTAATTTCACTTCTTATTCATAGATGGCGTTGCTATCATAGATTTTTATAATAACTATATAACTTCGTATTGTGGCTTGAATCCCACTCCATGAAATAAATTATTATCATTTTCTCGCTCGGTAAGAATAAAAAAGCGTTGAGTTTCACCACTCAACACAGAGTCTCTCAAATTCGGGCGGAAAGTGAAGGACATAGTGTCTTGACACTGATGCTACATTGTATATTGAGTAACAAAACTCAACGCCGCGCTTTTCCTCGACTCCTCAATCAGCAGCGTTTAAAGTCACACGCTTGTGCCCCTGCACCACGACTGGCCTCAAACGTATATAAGTATTTATAATTTCATAACATTATAACAAAGTGCATACGAAACTAAGCTCGCGTGATCGTCTGTGAGATAGCTGCATGCGATCTCGAGAACCTTGATTTTAAGGTCTGTTTACTGATTTAGTATACAAATGTATTTTTTATTTGATTTTACGACCGTTTTGACTTAGTAGGTTTTATTGTTTGCAATAGTTGTGTATTCGAATTTGCTTCTGGGAACCTTGTGTTAAGACTCACCGTTCCCATTACGACACTTCAGTTTCGCAATTTCCGCCAATTGCTTGAGGTAAATGCATGTTGAGTAGCGGAACTTAACGCCGTGCTTTGTCTCGTGACCAGAGCGAGGAAATGAAAAAGTCAATATCCTCCTATACTATTCTATCCTCGAAATGGAAAGATGATCACGTAATTAACCTATAATAAGCCCTCTATAAGGATATAGGGCTATATTTTATACCTCGACAAGTGGACTATCCTACAGAAAATATTCTTATTAATAAGAATTATTATTTCCTGAGATTACCTCGTTCAACCAAACAAAAGTTTTAGCTTAATAGTTATTTAATAAGGCATTTTGCTCTGAGCCGAGCTAATCAAGCACCACGTCCAAGCGTAGGCGTTTATATAATTGAGCGTCTCGTTTCTTAGAAATTGGTACTTGGGTATTTGGGATACGTATATAGCTTATTAAATATAGTTTTATTTTTATTATAAGGTCAGTCTTGGCGTATGTATGGGCACAAGAGTATAAATATAAAAGCGAGTGGTTGTGGGTTCGATTCGTTCCCCGATCGAGGAAGTGAAATATTTATTTAAATGTATATTTTCACTTTTTCTTCATGTAATTCCGCCACTCAACACATTCGGAAATTAGTGAATTAAATTAACTTTATAAAGAAAGATATTTTTATGACATGGTTAATATTTAGAAACGTATTATAAATCGAATGATAAAATCATATAACTTAACCTATAGACTTTGCTTTTTGTCTAATTACCAAAATGAGAAAAAAAATAATTCGTACCACAGAATAGGAATCGAACCTACATTCAGGACATTCACAGCCACGCTGTGCCGCTGTGCCAAGACGGCTCCAATAATATAATTTATATTTTATTTATAAACATATATTTATAGCGTTCATTTACATAAATTATAATACATACGGAATAATAAAGGCACCGCGACAATCAAATATTGACAGTTTTGGCAGATTGCTTGATAGTCTTTTAGATTAACGATATTTACATATTTTATTATGTCATATAATTTAAAAAAAATCGTAGGAACTGCTTGCCATACACCACGCAATTGGTGGAATGGCATACCTGCGGCAGTGTTTCCAGGTCTATACAACCTGGGTAGGTACCTTCAAAATGAGCGTCTATCTTTACCTTAAAAGCCGGTAAGGCACCTGTAGCTCCTCTGGTGTCACATGGGGTCGTGGGCGACGGTGATTGCTTACCATCAGGTGATCCGTACGCTCCTTTGCTTCATCCCTTTCCTAAAAAAAATATTCCAATCAAAATCAGTTTGTTTTGTGTTTTACTAATTTCAATATATTATTATAAATTTAAAAAATAATCATACCAAATAAAAAGATTGAGGAAGTAATCTCTAATCGGCTTACTTATAAAAGGTTCATATATATTTAACTGCTGTCCGCCCTCGCATTGTATAATTTAGTTTTCGATTTCGATCAATAAAACTTATTTGGTCATGGCTTATTGACTTGTATAAAAACTGTAATAGCTTACGATACGATTTTTAATAAATATTAGTTATATGTATATAGGTAAGTGGAGTATTTTTTAAAGAGGCTGGGAATTTAGTATTAAGACACTCCGTTCCTATTAGGAAATATCCGTTCCCCACTTTCCGCCGGATTCTAGGGGCATTGTATGTTGATTGGCGAAACGCCGGGCCGCCTTGGTGCCTGAACGAAGAAATGAAAATATTAGGAGATAATAATTTATTCCTTTGAGTGGAAATCGAATCCACAACTTATCACTATTACACAGTACAGTAGTACGCTTGTGTCCCTGCGCCACGACTGGCCTCGTATATTTTGTTATATATATTGTATATCTTTAGCTTCCTTTCTTTAAAACCTAGTGTTAGGATACTCTGTTTCCAATTACTCATTTTTCAAGACATTACACGTGGAATGGCGGAACGCAAAGCCGCGCTTTTTCTTGTTACGAGAGCGAAAAAAATATTAAATAATTAATTTCCCCGAATGGGAATTGAACCCACAATCAAACGTCCCACTGCGAAACAACGACCATTATTCAAACAATTATAACAACTATTATCAAATGGTGCGATGAAATTATAAGTGACAGCTTTATCTATAGAAGTGTCACAGTAAACTGTGCGTGGGCGGAGAGTGGAAACACTCTCACGCTAGTTTCAAGGCTCACTAATTGGTACATATTATATTGACTCTTATGAAACTGTTTTGATTCATTTTAAATTATTTTTTTAAGTAATTTATTTTGAGACCGTGGGTAGGGTACAAACGTGCGGCTGTAAATGCGACGGTTGTAAGTTCAATTTAATTTCGGGGGAATGATATATTTAATATTTTAATTCGTTCGCTCTGATAACGAGGCATAACGTGGTGTTGAGTTCCGCCTACTCAACACGTAGTATCTGCGAGAATTTGGCGAACAAAGTGGGAGAGGACTGTCTAAATGGGAATGGAGTGTCTTAACACCAAATTCCCAGGTGCTCTCTTCCTACCCTGTTATTTGCGGGATACAGCGTGAAGCAATAAAAAATTAAAATAAGCTATATAGTATTAAATTAAACACCATGCTATAATCGTGTCCGAAGGCTAAATTTGACCTTAAATGTCAAACTCCTCGCACTATTATTTCGTTAAACGTGATTTTGATACGTTACGCGTTGCAACACTAAAATTATTTGGGATTTTTAGAGATCTGTTCATAACATTATAAGAATCTTAAAAGAATATAAATGTTTATTTCATTTTCGTTTAAAAAGTATTGAACGGATTTAGATTTAATTTATTTTTCTCCAGATACCGCGAAAAGTAGGGAACGAAAGTGCCTCTATAGGAACGGAGTGTCATAACATTAGGTTCCCTCTGCCTTCTCTGCTATGTGCAGCACATAGAGTGAAAGTAAAAAAAACGATATTTGAAGCTTATATAAACAAACAATATAAACGGAACCTCTAAATCGATTTAGATAAAACTTTTGCAAGCTTACAAAGCATCAGCTTAGTTATTGATAGTAATTATGATGTGATTAACTTTTGTACTTGAGTAATATTAAATTTTGACATTCTGAACGTTACATGTTAAAGTTAGACGAAGTATATACGTCCATACATTATATATACAATATTATAATTGCTATAATAAGATATAAGCTTATTATATCTTGTGGACTTTAAATATTATTTATATTTAGGCAATTCGGTTGTTTGTCCTTCATAAGATGTATTGCCCTGTAATAGAAAGTAAAGTGCGCAGGCACAAGCTTGCGACCATAAACGGGATGGTTGTGGGTTGAATTCCTATTCGGGGGAATGAAATATTTTATAGTTTCATTTCCTCGTTCTGGTAACAAGGCAAAGCAGCGTCGTTGTGTTCAACACACAATGCCTCAAGAATTCTGCTGAATGTGGGAACGGAAGTGTCTTAATGGAAAACGGAGTGTCTTAAAACGGGTGCTCTCTGCCTACTCTGCTATGTGCGAGATACAGCTTGAAGCTAAAAAAATTACACCTCCAAATTAAAAATTAAACCATAACTCCAATATAAATAACTCAAACTCCAATACATAAAGCAAACACTACTTCACTGTGCCACAACGACCTTATTAGATTTTTTTTTCAGTTTACATTTAACTATAACTTATTATATATATTTATTTATAAGACAAATATTACGAAATGCCTTCTGTTTACGTGACCTTTGTTTTTGCCTTCTTACATAATTAATCCACACCTGCCGAGGGGTTGAAAATACCAAGACAGTTAGAGCACCTGTAGCTAAGTGTTAAGTTCAAATTTCAAACATACTGACTACTTTTTTGAAATACAAGTATAAATTAAGCGACGTTTAGTCGAATAGGATTGTATGGGGTTTCGATCGTGCCATATTTAGATGTTTGGTCTATATGTGTCTATCTCTGAAACTGTTACGCTATCTGTCCAAATTTTTTTCTAAAGCCAGCATGGAAGTCTCAAGCTAAAATTAATATCGAATATCCAAATTAAAAGTCCCTTGATGACAACGACGAGAAGTATACGGTGGCGATAAGTTACATGATATTTGAATAATTCCAAGTGTAAAATTCAACAGTAAATTAAACAAGAAAGCTAGCACCGTCAAATATTCAATTAACATTATAATATTAGAATTATCTATTAAATAAACTGCCGTTTTAAACTTCGTATAACTACATATATTATACATATAAACTTCCTATGATTTTCTTATTATTTTTATTATAAATTAAAAAATAATTGCTTTAATTTTAGTTTAATGGCAAAATATTATCAAACTCACCCTAAGTTCTGTCTCAACGTTCTCGAGTCCTGTTCTCTCCATTCTAATTGTAATCACAAAGAAAATATACACTAACTAAAAATGGACAACCTACTAAAAGGAATAGTGTATACTGAAGAATAATGTAGTGGCCGAAGAGTTCCGTTCACACAGCTGCATAGGTAGGAAGCAGGTGCAAATATGCATTAATATTATATTTTAAAAAAACGTTGTTTTGGCATAAAAATACCAACTTTCTTTTTCTTAAGAGAAAAAGAAAAGAAAAGTCGATAAGAAAAAGAAAAAATATACACGCTCTTTTTACGTATAGCCGATAAAAACAGAGAAAAGTAAATGTTAAACATAAAATATTATGTTCTCTACTTTCTTCCATTTGTCCAGTATTTGGTAGAAGCACCCAAAGTGAAGTATTCGAGTAATTTTAAAATTTCCTATCTCTTACTAGATAGGAAATTTTAAAATTACTCGAATAAAAACGGTCTCCAAAATGGGAGTCAAATCCCCAATAAGCAATACAGTGTGCAGTCCTTTAATTCTACTGAACTATAATACCGTCGATTTTTTTTCTCTTATACTCGTAGAATACCTACTGACTAAAAAAGCTTCAAAACCAAGTTGAAATTAAGACACCTGTTCCCGATTAAAATATTCCACTTTCCTCTGGAGGCAGTGCCTCCAAGTATTGAGTGGAGGAACTTAATCGCACTTTGCCGACTTTTACGTTTACTTTACTAGAGCGAGGAAGTGAAAATATTTAATATTTCATTTTCTCTAGTGAGAATCGAACCCACAATCTCTCGCGTTTATAGTCGCACGCTTGTACCACTCTGCTACAACTGGTCTCCTTATTTCGCAATTAAAATCCATTCCATTTACGGTGACGGAATTCAACGCCGCTACATATAACATTATTTCTCTTACGTAAGCCTTCTACGAAATCATAATTAGTGCGCCTTACGCTCTAGATCACATGTTTACAAACATTTTTGTAACACTGAGATAAACGCTCATAATGGTTACATCTTTTATAATCTGGCTAAAAAAAGGCAATTAGCGATTTAATTTTAGTTAAACTGTAAAGTGCGACTTATTAAAAAGTATACTTTGTATACGAAATAGCTTAACTTTATTATAGTCCTTCAACTTCTAGATTCTAAAAAGAAAACATTTGAAGAAATCCTTCTTTTAATAAAGAATCATATTATGATTTTTTTTCTTGTAATATAAAATAATAGATAGAGCTACTTCGGGGCCGTCGTAGCGCGGCAGCAAAACGTTTTACTGTAATGCGACTGTTATGGGTTCGATTGCTCTTAAGGGGAAAGAACAATTCTTATTTTCTCGCTCTTATAACCAAACGAAGCGCGACGTTAAGTTCCGCCACTCACTAAGTTCCCTTTGTCTACCCTACTTTATGCGGGATACAGCCTGCTAACATAATAAATGTATTACCAAAAAAGCTATAAAATTACTAAGTTTACCTAAATCTAGAAGAGGTTACAAGATAAAGTGTTAAAACTCTCCAATCCCCAAATTAGACCCGCAACTTTCCATAATCATTTTAATAAAACTTAGAGCCAAACACTTAGAAATAGGACCTCAAGAAATAAATTCTAATTTAAAATAGATTTTATAAAATTATTTCTGTATGGGATTCTATTCTTTATAAATTAGTGATGTACATAAATAGAGGTGATAATCGCGTAAAGGTCACTTTACACAACAGTTACGCCAGGTTACGCTTCGTGACGCGTGGCGCTCTTCTTTACTAGAGTCGCCATCATTTTGGTAATTCAAAACAACAATGCTTAGATTTTTATTGGCACTTTTAGTTTTTTGGGGCTTAAAAAGAGATAGAGTAGAGAGTTATTGTCTTTTGATCCTATTAAAATATAATTAACATATTAAAATAAAATATGATTAGTACAAGTTATTTTCATAACAACTTCACGTTGTATATAGGTGTATACAGGTTTCCTTTAGGTTGCCAGTTAAGACACATCTAGTCTACGTTTTTATTATTCTATTTTAATAATGTGGATGTTTTAATAGTATGGGACTTTTAACACTGGTCCCAGGTTTCTTCTGCCTATCCTGCTACATGCGGGATACAACGTGAAGCAAAAAAAAACCTCTATAATAAGTGCACTAATCCATGATTATGGTCACACTAACAGGAATTTCTATACAATTTCGTATCAACAAGAATTGTATCACGATATATGAAGAAAACTTTTTATATTTGAAGATTGCAATACATTTTCATAATCGCATTATAGTGTGTTACGTAAGAGAAGTAAGAATCAGCCATATCATTAATATAGATAATTAGGTACACGTACAGTATTCACAAGCTTTTGGAATTGGATTGGATTTTCCGTGTTAGTATGTGTGTGTACGTATGTGATATCTTGCAAACTCAATTTGACCCACTTCCCAGCCAGAATAAGCTGAAATTAGTTTACGACTTCAGTTCTGATGACAATAACATAATATAATATATATTGTTGTTTATCTAAAATGGCTGACGCTTCAAAATGGCGGATTATACATTTTTGCACGACCCACCCGAAATGAAAAAAATGTTTAAGAGGAAATCGAATCGATAACAGTCGCGTTGATATTGATACGCTGCCCCACTGCACCACGACGACGGCCTGTTAGCATTTGTTGAAAATACTCTTTTAATGTAAATAATATGTTTTTAATACGTTTGTTTATCCTTTAAAAATCTAAACGAGTTTACAAAGCCTTATAAAGTATTTGGAGCAAACTAATTCTTTACTTACATTTTATATATGGTCCACACTGAAACCATATTTTTGTACACCCACTCAACCTCACTTACGTTTTATTATGGCATCAATAAAATAAACGATATATCGATTTGTCACTTTCAAACGATAAACTAATATAAAAAAATACAACAGGCCGTCATTGTGCAGCTTTTAACTGTTTCACTGTAAACGCGACGATTCTGAGTTCGATCCCTGCTCGAAGAGATGATTGTAATATTATTTTTCCTAGCTCTTGTAAAAAGACAAAGCGCGGCAATGAGTAGTGATTCGGCAGAAAGTGGGGAACGGAGTGTCTTAGCACTAGGTTCCCTCTGCCTACCCTACTGTGTGCGGGATACAGCGTGAACCTGCGGCAATGAGTTCTGTTTCTATACAAAATGTCTTGAAATGGTTCCCTCTGTCTACGCCGTTCCCCGTGCGTCGGTCATTCTAAATTTTCGTGAAATTACATTTTGTTGAGGCTAGTCGTGGCATAGATGCACAAGCGTGCGATTGTAAATGTGACAGGTTGTGAGTTCGATTCCCTATGTAATTACATTGTTCGATTATAGAAACAGCGTGAAGCTAAAACAACCGTCTTCCAAAAGTAACAAAACATATAAGAAAAAACGTCATTACCCAAACATTGCACCTTGACTTGAATATTGATTGGTTTACTTGCCTCTTTTTGATTCAATTAAAAATTAAATTATGCTAAAACATAACTCTCAAATAACAGGGTGATATTTAAAAGTAAACAATCATGACTTTCAATTCTCAGCGAAATGATCTAATTTTCGCTCCGCCATCGATTTCCTGTGCCATAAAATCTAAAATTTATTTACCAAGTATATCAATCCCTTCCCACGTAGCAACTGCATTATTATGTACCTATGTATATATATATATATAATACAAAATTATAAAACGGAGTCACTATCCTCACTCCTGGTCAGCGAAGCTCGAAGTACTTATGGGGACCAACCACGTGTAACAGACGGTAGTGCACCACATACATAGAATTAGAAAATGCTTAGACAGTACAAACGCTTTTATTCTATTTTTATTTATATTATTGCAGAGAGGGCAGATAGATGTTTGTGACAAGACACTCTGTTCTCCATTTTTCGCTACAAATGTAACATGGATTAGAATATTTAAATATTTCAAAAATATGAGGCTGTCGTGGCGTAGAGGCACAGCATTTGATAATTATTATAGTTGTAGCTCCGATTCACATTTTAATTTCAGTTTAAATGAACGCTGAGCGGAGAAATCTCCGCTTTAATAGGCGAAACGTGGCGTTGAGTTCCGCCGCCAGAAAGTGGCGAACTTCGTCCTGCTATGAATGAAAAGTTGTAAAGTATATGTATAACCAAATATAATGAAAAATTGTTACTCTAGAGCCGCGGTATTCGCGTTTCTTTAAGTATAAATATAATATAACTAAGTCAAGGTAGCACTCAATTATAATTATTACTTCTCATATAAAACAATGAATATTTTCCCTTTTTCATAACTTCAATTTGGCGTCACATTATTAAAATAAAATCTTTATGATAAAATATAAATTAAGAATGGAATAGAAATAAAAAGATTACATTTTCATTCTCACACTTTTCCTTTTATTAATATCACGGTCAAGTGTGACCGAGAAATATAAGCTAATTGTTAGTTTAAAAATTGATAAGGTACAAACTAAGTAAATATAACAATAAAAAAAATAGTTTTAAATAAATATAATTAAGATAAATAAGAAAAACACTCAGCCTGTACACAAAATTCAACCATTTAAAACATATACATACATAATTACATATATAATAAAAAAAAAATGTCTTAACAACTGTAAATTACAAAATGGCAGTCGCAAACAGAGCCATTACCCATCTACATGACAAAATAAAAAGACCAATTAATTTCGTACATCATAATTAACTTTTCCAACGAACGATGAAGCAAAAAGCTACCAAACTGGGGCTTCGGGAGATTTCAAACAATTGTTTATTCGAGCCAGGTCTGTTTTTTCCCAGGTCTGCGTCACTCTTGCGGTACGAATCTTAGTAAATCATTCAGTATAATTTGTGCGCTTGAACCTCCATGTGCTCTACTGTTTCTTTTGAATAATAGAATATATATATATGTATATGTTAATGTGAGAAATATTGGTTTTTTTTTGTGGTGAAAAGTTAAAAAAAATGTGTACTAAAAGTGATTATTGTTGAAGTGTTTGTGTTTCAAATTTATTTTTTTTTTTTCAAAATTGAATAACAATACCTAAATTAATATTAAAATAAATGACAAAAAAATAAATATTTTACATAAAGTTAAAACACGAAATATCCAAAAATATATTTAAAAATAAATTAAAAATCTCGTCTAAAATTTTAAATGAACTAAAGTCAATATAAAAAATCATCTCTAAGACACACATGCGTTCACAATGTGCAGTTAGAACGGTGTATTGTTCAACATTTAGAATATTTGTATTACCTACATCTGTTGAGTTTCCGTTTTAGAGGCATTTAAAATTTACTATTAGCATAAGGAAGCCAGCTCAAGGTATATTCGGTAAAGATTTATTTGTTTTATAAGCAATTATAATCCAATTAATGTAAGGGCATTGCAAACATATTTAATTTTAATAAAAATTAAATATAACAAATAAAATTAATAGCTATTAAAATTAATAAACTATTTAATAACCACTTCATGCATAGAATAGTAAGGAACCTAATAAGGACTCTCCCTTCTCCGCTTTCCGCGTTATTCAAGCCAAGACGTTTCTTGATTGGCGGAACTCAACGCCGCACCTTTGTCATGCTGTCATGCCACAGTATTGGAAAAAATTATTACTCAAATTCATTACAAAAAAACATAAATCCATCTTATTACTAATACTGAAAAAATAATTACTAAATAACTGAAACCATTAAGCTATTACTATTTAACTGAACACTTAAATATTACAAAATGATTATTTTATAATACTTACATCATCCATGTCATCGCAGTGATCATAGCGTGTGCACACGCCATGGTAATACGTTCAAATTTAAATAGTAAATATTTAATATTGAGGCCGTGGCCGGACGTAACCAGGTTCGATTCCTACTCGGGGGAATTATTTTCGTATTCTCCTTCAGGTAGACAAAGCATGGTGGTGGGTTCCTCTGCCTGCTGGACAAAGCCTTAAGCTAAAAAAACAACGAAAGTATCTCCCATAAATCATTAATATTAATTACGAGAAATTATGTATTATATTCTACAGCTGCAGGAAGTTCTCTCGATAAATCTCTTGAGTACGATACATTTTTTGATATGAGTATGGATCTGAAAGATCTTATTTATATTTGAATTGAATTTAATATTGGACTGATTTTATTATGATTTTTTAAAAATAAGAATTGGAAATTTTGATTGAAGACTTAGATTCGTTTTTTTAATAAATTTGAAAAAATCTGCTAACATCTGTGCGAGGCTCGATGTCCCGGCACCAGCATCACAATTGGATAACGTCTAACTGTAAGCTTAATGGTTTTAAGTTTGATCCTTATTCAGGAGACGATTTTATCATCGTTTACTAAGATACATGGTGTTGCATATTAGTAGCGGAACTTAACGCCGCGCTTTAGCCTCGTTACCGGGGCGATGAAATTAAAATATTAAATATTTCACCCCTCAAGTGGGAATCGATCCCACAAGTTATCACGTTTATAGTAGCACGCTTTTGCTTCTGAACCACGATTCGCCTTAAACTTTAACTTTAATTTTTTAATCTAATTTTATTGTTAATTGAAAATAGTATTTAAGCCTACAATCAAGAATGTTGGCAATAAAATTAGTCTAATTTACAGTTCGTATCAACTGTGACAAAACGTCATTAATATTTAATACGGTTATATAAATTTAATTATAATTTTACATTTAATGAAGAAATTATTCCATTTACATAAAAGTAGTCGGCTAATATTATTATAATAAAATTTAGAAATTCATACGAACCATTACGTCTTGTATAACTGAGAGAAACTCTTAATATTTGTGTAAAATTTTGGGCCTTACTAGGTAGAAAGATGATGGCCAAAGTATTTATATGTACATAATTAAATTTAACAGATGAAAAATATATATAATTTAAATTATAATATTGTTACTTTTTAGGGATTTTACCAATATTTTGATAAATTCTAAATAAATCTCGGGCCGAATGATGGCCAGTCGTGGCGGCTACTGAATTCGGCGCAAAGTGAAGAATGGTACTGTTTAAATGAATATAGAGTGACTTAACACTACACAATATACAGGTTCCTTCTGCCTACCCTGCTAAGTTATGGGATACAGCGTGAAGCTATAAATTAAACAAAAATTGACTGTAGGTTTGGTTATTGGCAACCAGATCAGAAATCGATCTAAAGAAACAACAATCTATTGATATGAATCTCCTATCTTATTATCACTACGTCCATACATACATGTCTCTGACCAGTTCCAATTGCAATAATTATATATATTTTACAGTGCTTTTCAACCCGATACAAACAAATTTACATTTGAGAGCGCCCGTTAAATCTGTAACGTTTGGTTCGCGTGCTGAATCCTAATAAGATCGCCTGTATAATTTAGTTAACGTACAAACAATTTTTATTATTCCTTACTGTGTGAATTGTGGGTTTTTTTCTCGATTTTTGGGAATTTTAACTTGCATTTTACTGCAATTACTGTAATTTATTGAGAAATATTTGGACCGTCGCGTCGAGGCGGCAGTAGCGCAGCGGCACAATGGCTGTCTGTAAATTTGAAGGTAGTGGTATCGATTTCCACCTTGGGGAGTCAATTATATTGACTCTCTCGACTCGAAACAATACAACAATATAAAATTGCGCGGAAAATGGGGTGTTTTAGCGCTAGCGCTTTGGTAAACTAAAACGGAATGTCTCAAAAATACGTCTGAAGTAGGGTACGGAGTGTCTCAACACTAGGTGACCACTGCCTATCCTAAGTATGAAGCTGCCTTTTTAATTTATATAACTTTATTGCACATTACATATACATAAGTATGAATTATATACAAGTTAAAAAGAATAAAAAACACAGCATTAAGTTAAATTCTTATAAAATAAACAAAAATCTTATACTAATTGATTTCACCTCTATTGTATAATAGGTGTCGAAAGTTAAAGCAATGACCCCAAATATACGCACTCGTATAAGAAACGGATCTACAGACGACTGGCTAAAAACAAAATGTTCTGAATAGATAAGTAGGGATTTAATTAGACAGCGAAACAATGGTGAATGTACCGTATTCTGTAAAATATTACTGGTGATTAACGCTATTGTAGTTAGATGAGGTGTATTGGTGATGACGTGATGGTTGTGGGTTCAATTTTCAGTCAGGGAAATGGACTTTTTGGATTCTCTTGTAACTATAAAACGCGTGGTGCTGATTTCCGTCAATACGTAATGTCTTGAAATTGAGCAGTACGTGGTTATCGGAGTGTTTGAATACTAGGTTCCTTCTGCCTACTTTGGTTTATGCGGGATACAGCGTGAAGCTAAAGAAGAAGGGATTTTGTAAGAACACGCTTAGTAGATATACCTATGTGTAAAAATAACATCCCATTTTTATAACTTCGCGTTGTATCCCACACGTAGCAAGGAAGACAGAGGGAACCTAGTATTCAAACACTTCCGTTCCCCATTTATTGCCAAATTCTGATGGCTTGCGTGTTATGTGACGGAACTCTACGTCGCTCTTTTTCTTATCACTAGAGCAATGAAATGTAAATATTAAATAGTTCATTCCCTTGAGTGAGAATCGAACCCACAGCGCCCCTGCACCACCACAACAGCCTCATTAACAACATATCTACAAATGAGAGTATAATTAAAAAAACGGTAGAGAAAATTATTAACACTTATGAAACTCGTAAGTAACTTGTTCAATTTGTTTAGCTTGTTGCCGCAATTTCTTCACTTTATGGTATTTCAATTATTTAAGTGAAATTAAAATACTTTAGCCATAATCTTGTAACTTGAAATATCTTAACACAGTTGTTGCTATTTATGAAATTATTTAATAGTAAAGACTATTTTGGTTTGAAAATTGTAGTTTCACTTTCAATGTGTTGAAGGTAGGCCGTTTGACTGTAAACTTAACAGGTTGCGGGTTTGATTTCTAAGAAAAACCCGGATAAATGGAATTTTTAATATTTTCATTTCCTCGGTATAGTGGAAAGGTGGGGAGTGGGAAACCGAAGTGGCTTAATTGGAATGGCGTGTCACAGAAAACACGGTCATTTTGAAATCACAGACATACGCTTCAATTCTATATAAATGTGTATAGATGCAAAAAGTTTTCAATATTTTAGTTTTATATTATTTTTGTATTATGAAATAATACATTATGCGTTTAATTCCAACGACTTAAGCAGAGAAATTTAGACTTAGACTTAAATAGAGATACGTAAGAGAAATCAAAATATCAAGAATTTATTGCATAGCTACCTACAAATTTGTCTAATTTTAAGAATTATATTAAATGGGTTATTCTACTCTGTAGAAGTAGGCCCTAGTGCAAGACATTCCGATCCCCAAGTTTTAGCGTTATAGCTCTACCATATTTGTAGAGTCATAAACTCTACATAAAGTAGCATTGGAAATGATTAAATATTATAGTACTTGTAGATTGATGTAAGATTATAAGGTATACGTTATATAAGATTCTATATTTTACTTAATCTGCATAACAAAAATGTATCTTTCGATTCCATTTAAAACGAAATTATTTAAAAATGTATCGAAAATAAGAGACAAAATATGTTTTCATTATTTTCAACGAGAAAGCTTAAAAGCTTCACACATATTAGCTTCATGCTGTATCGCACATGTAGGCAAAGATAACCTAGTGTTTAGAGACTACGCAGCGTCTAATTTTTGAGACATTGCGGGTTGATCGAACGTGGAATTGAAAATCTGAGAGGAAATCGAACCCACAACCGTAGCGTCGTGTTACCTTACATTAACATTTACCATTTGCAACAAAAATAAATATTAAAATGAGTCAATAATTAACATGTGTAATCTTTGCAGTTATCTCTAAATGAGATGTAAAAGATAAACGCTTTAATTTGTCTCTGTAATCTTGTACTGTTACTATTAGTATGAATAAACATTATACTCTTAGTAGATTAACTTTAGACCATTTGCGCTTTTATGACTTTCTAGTCATAAATGAAAGAAATTTACGATCTTCTTATTTCTCACAATTGAGGTACTTTTTGCAAAGTAGACACGGAAATCTAGCGTAATAAAGACACTCTATTCTCTATATTCTGGCTATATCAAATATGTGCTTTGTGGTGAAACTCAAAAAAAAAAAAGCAGTCTCAAAAATTCGGCGGTAGGGGGGAACGGAGTGTTCTAACGCTAGTTTCCCTCTGTCTGTAGTGGTTTATGTGATGTTAAAAACTCATAGTTATCTCTCATCATCATATCTCTTTATGCTCTATTATGCGGAATAAACAGGAAGATTCTTAATAGTTTGAAGATTTATTATTTGATTTTTTGTGTTAGGAATCCAACGTCGATATAATAATTACTCCAAATAAATCGAATTTTGAACCATCATGTATAGCAAAGCCGGACACTATTAATTACGAATCTATGTGTCAAGTTGACAATATTAATCGTATAAATTTCAATAAATATTAAACCGATCATGATTAATTTAAATATATTTCCTCACTCCGGTAACGAGGTAAAGCATGTCGTTGAGTTCTGCCACTCAACACGCAATGTTTCCAGAATTGGATGGAAAGTGGGAAATGGAAGTTTCTCAATGGGAATAAAGTGTCTTAACACTAAGTTTTCATATTCCCTATACTCTGCTATGTGCGGGATACAGTGTGAAGCTTAAATAAATAGTCTTAGTAGTAACCTTCTTTTATCAATTTCAGTTCTCATATAGAACAATAGAAATACATTTACAATGCATATTGTTAGACCAATTATGGTTGATTTATTTATACGACAATATTTCAACATGTGTGCTAATTTCATAATCTGTGATAATAGTCTCTACAGATTAGAAATAAAATCCCAAGGCGCGCTTATTTTGTATTTAAATATTATCGTTTTATATGTAATATATACGGATTAAAATACGATTTCCACCCTTTAGAAAAAGAAAATATTCTAATTAAAATAATTCCTAAAATAGTCTCTTACGCGGCTTCCTTCGCTTAAATTTATTTTTATGTTGTATATATTTCTAATATTTCTTAATAAAAAGTATCTTCTGTCCTTTTTAATACCTCCAAGAATATATACTAAGTTTCATTATAATCGGTTCAGTAGTTTTGACGTGAAAGAGTAACAAAAAAACTTACATTGGCGTTTATAATATTTTTATGATGATGTTATTTCAAATTCAAATTTGAGATATCGAAAACATGAGACTGACTTCATAATTATGATAAGCCGGCGTCATGTATATCAAACATAAAAACATACTTGTTTATTAGCTTAAACAAAAACAATGTACTGTTGATTACTTCCTGATAAACGTTGAAATACATGTAATATCCTATCACTTACTTTGTGTATGTAATATGTTACTCACGGAGATCTTTATATCACTCTTTTCTCCACTTTCCGTTTATTTATTGGGCTTGGGCACCTGCATCCACGATAGTGTCATTTTATTTTTGTGTAATATTTCGTCATATTAAAACAAAGAATGAATATAGTTTAATTTAATTTACATAAATATGAATGACCATATTAAAACGGATCACTAAAAAGTGCGTGTTCGTAGCTAGTTACAATGATTTGAAACCACTTAACCTTTTTAAAACTGATTTACTTTTTGTAAAAGAATTTAAATAGTTTCTTTCGTACCTGTATCTCAAACGATCAACTCTAGTCTTTTCTTAGAATAATACAATTAATCTTAATTAAAATTCTACAAAACTACTAAAAAACGCAATAAAATTTATAAATAAAATGTTAAATTTTAAAGTCTCAATAAAACGGAAACTGCAGATGGATTTTAATCACAATAAAATGTTCAATCTAGTTCTCTAAACAAATAAAATTAAAATGGTAGTGTCTTTCTTTCTTTTGTAACAATGTAATGGCCAGAACTGTAAGAAAACTGAAGCGGGGTAAAGCTAAAGAGATAAAATTACCAGCCATCGTCATCACGCCACCTGAAGATATGAAATTGGATAAGGAAAACAACAACGAAATCCCAGAAACCAAAATGAATTTCAACGTAAACGACCTAATAGCTCAGCTATCACAAAACTCCAAAGCGTCTAAAGAAGAAATAGAAGTGATTCAGAGAAAATTACTTATACAGGCAAATGAAATTTTAAAAGTCAATGCCTTCGCCAATCAACCTGAACCCAGGGTTATAGGGAGTACCCAAAAAGGTTCCATATACGGGAAGCCTATAACTAATCAAGATACCCAATTAGTACCTGAGAAGTTGCAAGAAAGCGAGGTAAACAGGCGTAGGGTCAGTACGTTGAATGCTGGTGGTTTTTTCTACGGAACGAGTTCTAACCGCCCGAGCAGTGCGCACTTCGCGTCTGACAGAGGTGAATGTCTTTAACGTTTATTATATTTTTTAAAGATTGTGTGTGTTTTTTTGTATTTAAATGTGTCTTTTTGTGTTAAATTGAGACTTTTGTGTGTTGTCTATTGATGTATTGAGTAACGATTTCGATAGATTATTTCTATTTTTGTGTTTAATCAGATTGTCTGATACATTATAGTAGTAGGCCAATATGCTGTATCACAAGTGATAAAATAACCTAAAATAATACTCGCTTGCAGGTAAGAGGTAACATTGTGATAAAAGTTTCATTTATTTTTTTATTATTTTACATAAAGTTATGTAATATATGTATGGGTATGAATAAGAATGAGTCATTTACATTTTTTTAATATGTAAATTCATCATACATACATTATTATAAATAGTGAAACTTAACTATTTATGTCCTTTCAACGGTTTTAAACTACTTATCTTATTTTATAAGTCTTTATACACCTGTCTGTTTAAAATCTGTCCAAATTTTTATTCAAAAAATAACTTTATTCTAAAGAAGTAAATGCTATTTTTAAAAATCGAGTAAACACTATGAAATGTCAAATCCATTGACCATTAGCGTGTGTCGTGACATGAAAGGATTTTCTCCAAATTCCGTTACTTTTAGTGGAAGCATAGAAAAATATATTTTTTAAGTATTTATTTAAATTTAGCTTTACGGCTATTGTTATAGGCCCTAGTTGCGTAGGCGCATATGAGTGCGACTTATAGTCCTCGCTGTAACACGCACATAACAAGATAGATAGATAGAGGGATAGTAGGATAGGCAGAGGGAACCTGAGAACCTGTATTAAGACACTCCGTTCCTTCTAAGATACTTGAGATCCCCACTCAAAGAACTCGGCGTAAAAGTGGAGAATGTACTCTTTAAACAAAAAAATATGTATATATTTTACTCCCAAGTAATTCTGAATTATTTCAGAAAGGGTGTAAGCGCCCTTTCTTCTCTAAATTGCTTACCAATAAACTACATATAAATATTAAATAAAAGGCACTTGTTACATTTACGACTTTATTATTATGGTACAAATTTTAAACGAACACATATATCCTTACAATTCTTTTTATAGCTCTTTAAGCTTCTTACAAAGCTTAAAATGTTGGTATTATCTCAATAACATATTCTTATCTTAGATAATTCAAAAATATTGTCGACAGTTTAAGAGCAAAGGTTTTTGTGGTAAATTTGGATTAGTTTAAAATATTAAATACTTTAGGGAACGCCTAACAGTATATATTTTGATTATATTAGTTTTGGAATAAGGCAGATGAAACGTGTTAAGGCACTCTGTTTCCTAATCTCCACTCACCAACATAAGTATCTTTACTCAAGACAATTATATTATATTGAGTAGCGGAACTCGATGCCACGCCTTCTCTTGTTACCAGAACGATGAAATAGAAATAATTCATTGCTCTGAGTGGAAATTGAACCCACAACCATCGTGCTTATAGAAAGAATATATCATTTTTGATTAAATAAATTAATCAAATTGTGGCTGCTTTACTGATTTATTATATGTTGACATTTCTTCAGGTTCAGGTGAAACTGAAAAAATATATATTTTCAGATACGTATGTATGTAGTAAACAGTAATTATTATAAAAATAAAATTGAATTGAATTGAATTCTTGATATATGGCGTTTCGAGCGTGCAAAAAAAATAAAATTCTTGCTAACTTTCACTATATACTATCCTCAATAAAACATCAGCAGTTTGCGTTATTTATTTGAAAAATATGAATTTTATGATATAAATTAAATAAATGTATAGAATTGCATAGATTTGAATGGTATAAATTATAAGATTTTGCACTAAAGTAAAATTTTACGATCATATTTCACAATAAAGTATAATATATGAGTGTCGAGGTGTTATTAAATGGATGAATGATTTTGCAGCTTTTTTAATATATTTGATTCGGTTGTAAGTGTTGCAAATAACATAAGTACTTATATGGTTTTGTATTTTTTTTATCAAAATCAATCCATATAGAAGATAGATGGCAACATTGTTATCAGCTTAGAATCTTAATAATCT
The DNA here is from genome assembly GCA_016802625.1 of Heliconius numata. Taxonomy (NCBI): domain Eukaryota; kingdom Metazoa; phylum Arthropoda; class Insecta; order Lepidoptera; family Nymphalidae; genus Heliconius; species Heliconius numata. Next base: position 634,381 of record JAEBDU010000048.1, on the reverse strand, counting down.
TTTGAAAGTCGCGTAGTATTTCTTTTAAGATAAATTAATAATCTAAATTAAATAAAATCTAACCGCTGAATTTTATAAAATGAATTGTTGTTTTGTGTCTACAATAACTTATTTTTCAAGAAAATACTAAACACTAAAACAGAACTTGAAAAATTTGGCTTTTAGCTCTTTCATAAACAGCATTTACCATTAGCGGTTTATTATCACTTTTAGCCGTTTTATGAGTATAAGTCAAAGTAACGAGTTACTTATGAAAAATGAGTTTGAGATTACTTTAAAATATATTTATTTTCTTTCAAGTCGTCTCATATATCACCCACTAAGTTGAAAATTTGAATCTAAAAAGCTTAATCGTGACTGCTTAAATGTCATAAAGAAGTATTTATTTTTAAATAGGCAATTAGGCTGGCCGCAGACGATTTATGTTTACGCTCATTATTTAGTTTATTTAAATGAATATATTTCAGGCCAGTCATGTCACGGGGGCACAAAAATAAGCGACTAAACAAGCGACTTGTTGTGGGTTCGATCCCCACTCAACGAAATTTAAATATTTATTTAAATTTATTTTTTCATTCCTATGCTCTGGTATCGAGGCAAAGCGCGCCGTTGAGTTCTGCCACTCAACACGCAATGCCTCCAGAATTCGGCGGAAAGTGGGGTACGGAGTGTCTTAGCACTAGGTTAAGTTAGGTGAAGCTGATTTTTTTATTAGCTTATTTGACACCAAATTGATAACAAAATTTGCTATTTTGTATATTTGTAGCATTAGTTTCACAAATAATTAAGGATATTAAAAATTCTAAGTCTAAAAGCCGTCACCTATTACATTTACATATTATTGTAGGAGAAATATGCAAAACTAAATTCACTGAAACGTGACCGTCACACGTACTATTTTATATACATATAATATAATACGCCTGTCGTCTGTCTCGCCGAGTAAATAGAATATTGTGAGTGAAATCACGTCCGTCACGATGACTTGTCGCCTGCCGGTAAAGCGTGGACACTCGACGCATTCTTTACACAGTAGACTAATGAAGAACAGAAGTTTATGTTCAAAATGCAACTTTTAGTCGAATATTATATTTTTTTATTATTCAAGATGCGTTTTGGTGTTGGAATTCTTTGAACAAATGTATTTTAGTATACTGGGCTCACCCAGTTCAGTTCAGCTCACTCAGTCTTCTAAAAATGGTCTTAGGATATATTTATAATTTTGCAATGGTTTTTTTTTTACTTGCAGAAATGATAAATTTCAGAAATGATCAATTGAAGCTTTCCTTTCATTACTCTTATCCTATCCTCACATCATATTAATGCTATAGCTTCAAAACAGATGCCTTTGAAATGACTAACAAAAAAAGCCCGACGCATCTGTCGGTCAACGGGTGCCGTAAGCTATTATAATTTTCAAACTATTATTAACTTTAAAACTTCGACGTAGAGTTCATATTTAATCAGCAAGCCTTTCTTGAGGTCTGAATAAGAAACACAATAGAAATTGAACTTTATTACGAAATTGCGTAAGGCTTAGATTACCTTTTTATGTAATAGAAGGGACAGACTGACATGTCTGAGGATGATAACGAAAAATTTATGTTATATCATTCTGTTATGGTTCCATTTTGAATGGATGTTGCTAATTACTAGCTTCATGCAACGGAAATACTTTCGCAGCTTTTGAACGTGTACCTGTCGTGGGTCGGTCCGAGTGTGTATTGGAATTGTTTTGTAACGCCGATAGCTAAAATTAAGTGGCTTTTATATCGAGCTTATAGACAAAGAAATTTAGAGAGTAGTATTAAGTAGACCGAAGAATAATGATTTTAAAATTTTTAGTAGCACGAAAATTTATTGTTTAATTTATTTGTTTTTTAATGTAACATATTAAAATATAAATGTAATACTGAATATTAATTTAAAGTATCGTAAGCGAACTATAAATATTAAGTACTCTACTTAAGTAACATAACAAATGAGTCGAACAAAAGACTTCAACGCGCGACACATGAATGAGTGCGAGCTTTTTTAACTTATATTTACAGTGTCATAACGGTTCGTTACAATTACATGGTGCTCTTACTAAAATTACAGTACAAAATAATGGAATGTTTCATTATTCGATTTTTTTTAATATTTGAGATAGTTGGTTAGTTGAAAATAAAATATTTACATGACATTACAGTTCTAGTATTTACAACTCTAAATCAATATTAAAATCAAAATATCCAATTAGTTACTTAATTATATCCAATTTTAAATCAATATAGTGTACGAAATTTAATAATGTCAGTCCTAAACGAACCTACTACCGGCTCTACATAGTAACCACTTCACATATCGTAACAATAAATTATTACATAACATATAAGAACTTTCGTTTAACACTTATCTACAAATGATTTACATGGCCGATCTATTACGAGTATGTTGCATAAATTATCATATTTAATCTATATTATATCTTATATAATAATGAGATGATATCTGAATAGAGTCGGTGCATATTATGTTGTTATTTTTAATATTTACACAATTTTGTTTACTATTTCGCATATAAAAATGTCATAGGATAATCCATACCTATATTATAAATTCGAAAGTAACTCTGTCTGTCTGTCTGTCTTTTACGCAATCAGGGCCAAATTATGTTCATGTTTATCTTCTTGCATCCTTTGCGTGAGGCCAGCGTGGTGAGGTGTAGTAGTTGTGGGTTCAATTCCAAATCGAAAATTTATATTTAATATTTTTATTGTCTTCTCTTTGTTGTCGAGTCAAAGCGTGGGGTTGAGTTCTGCCACTCAACATGCAATACCTCCAGAATTCGGCAGAAAGGTGAGCAAAGTGTCTTAACACTACACCTCTGCCTACCTTGCAACATGCTGAATACAGCATGAAGTTGAAAATAATAACAATATTAATCACCATCGATCAAAACCACGATGGACAAAAATAAATACTTGAACTTGGACATATACATGCATACATAAATACATATATATACATACAGGTATAAATTAATTTCTTGCTAACTTCGAATATAATCAATCATTCATTTACAGACTTGCATTAAAATTGCTTAACCTTATTTCGTATGTTACCGCTTCCAATCATAAAAGGCGAGTGGCTAAATGCACTTCCTTTAGAGATGGTGATCGGTGAGAAGATTGCGACACCGTTAGACAGTTTGTTGTATAATAAAGTGGGGTCCCACCGAGTTTTTGTAGGGGACTCTACTACATACTAATATTGTTTGTTTGGTTAAGCGTGCTAATCTCAGGAACAACTATTTTTGTTTTATATTGGAAATATATTTTTGTTTTAGTAAAAAATAAAAGAAAGATTTTTATTTCCTCGCTCTGGTAATGAAGCGGATCACGGCGTTGAGTTTCACCACTCAACACGCAGTGCCTTCAGAATTCGGTAGGAAACGGGAGTGTTTTAATGGAAACGAAGTGTCACAACAATCCCTAATTCCCTCTGTTGTTAGCGGGATACAGCGTAAAGCTTTCCATAAGTGTTTCTTTCACTTTACTGTAATGTAGTGTTCTGACAAGATACGTTACAAATTAACATCGACTTATGTATCATGATATTGCTGATATTTAAAGGATGTGTTTTCTCAAAACTAACGGATGTCAATGCTCCATCCATACTTTCGAGGAAATTACTAAAGCATTAAAACTGTCTTCGTCGTGCTAGAAAATGTGAAATAAATTAAGTTGCAAGGTATTATTCATAGCTAACTATGTCTACGGTTTCGTCTGCAATTGGTCCGGTAACTATTTGCATACTATGATACTTTTTATGTTTGTCAAACTTTATCTCGTGATATTCTTTCTTATTTATTTTATATCAAAATCTGAATAATAAATAAGTATTCATTTTTAATTAATACTTTAATAACACCTCTTCATTGAAAAATGAAGTTTCAGCAATGTCTATTAAATACCATAATATAATCGTGAAAACTGCATTTAAATCGATTACGATGCAACAGATAAATGCCCCCAAAAATATTTCTTCTCATATATCTTTCGTGTAAGCAGCAATCAGTTATTCAGTTACACATCCGCAAGATCTTCAAATAAATGTTTATTTCAAGGAAATTACTATAATTTACTGCACTAGTTCTAGCCTTGCAATACTTAACTACTTAGATGCTAACTGTCTGAACGAGATTACTTCGAGATTAGAAATCGTAGCTAATCCAAGTCAAGTTAATATATAATTTTTAAACATACGTACAATACAATTGTTTATATATTATTTACATGATAGTATGTTATCCTTTTCTAATATTTAATACTTATATTCGTAGAAGGGAACCAGCACATAGGTCACAAGTCCCAGGTACTAATTTTACCACTTCACATGTAATGTATTGAAATTGGACAGAGAGAAATGAACAGAGTGTCCCGACACTTGGTTCTGTTGAAAGAAAAATATAACCCTCAGTTTACCTTAACACAAATGTAGTTTAAATGTTTTTAAATAACGATTTATAAGAAAACAAAGAACGATATTAAGTTCCACCAATTTACACGTAATGTCTCTGTCTTAAGTTATCCCTGCCTACTCTGCTGTATGCGGGATACAGACAGCGTGAAACTAAAAAAAAATACAATATGAGTTGGTATTCGTGATATCTAGGTAAAATTCATTACATATACTAACAAAAATATTTGTAAGTTAAAGTCTGTATATTCATAATAAAGATATCTGATATTTTCTTCAATGGCTGGTCATTAGTCAAGTTACCTTTCACAATAATAAACTGGTCAGTTCTCATATTTTCATCTTGTTCTGGAAAAAGTGAAAAATGTGAAAACATTAGGTACCTACTAGTTCAACTGGATTTATTTTTATGGAAATTGAAAAGTCTAAGACCATTTAATCGTTTTACTTTCACTTTCATTTTTCCATACTATATGTCTTGTGTGAGATAAATAAAAGTGTAGTGTAAGTTAATAATTAGACACAAATATAAACATTACTTAATAAAAATTTCAAGGAACGGAAGTATCTTAATGGAAAACGGAGTGTTAACAGTAGGTTCCCAGGTTCAGCCTACACTACAGCTCAGAAAATATCTAAAAATCTTTTTTGTAAAAAATCTTTTTGTGTTTAGATAATCGATTTATCGAGAAACGCAATACACATACTCTATTATATATATAGTTCAGTATTTATTTATTTCCTTTTGACCACGCAGGTGAATTCGCTTTTAAAAATTAGTACCTACTAATATATATATGTATGTTTGTAACAAACATTGTATCTAATAAACACTTAAAAGTAAACCTGCGTACATACATAATTGTTTTCTATGAGCAATATAGAGTTCTAAAGAAACAATGCTCATACATTGTAAGCCATGATCGTTTCTCCTCACTCTGTTATATAAATTGTACCACGTATCTATTCTTTCAATTGTAATGAGTGGTATAATTTAGCTGATATTTATTTATTACCTGACTGCGACGAAGCAGAATGAAGGGTTTTGCAAATTTTATTCTGGCTCGCCACCCAACATACAATCTTTCGAAAATATCGCGATGAATGAATGAAGAGCTGTTTTTTTAAGCAATTAAAAATAAAATATTTCTTGTTTCTAGGTCCGAGTGAATCAGTACCACCGTACAGGATGCCGCCGGCGCCCGAAGCAGCCCTGCCCGGTGCTCCGGCGCCCTCCACGCCCGCCACACTCCATACACACTCTGCTAAGTTTCCCGTAAGTTTTATATTCTACTAATATTATAAACTAGCGACCCCCTTGCGGCTTCGCCCGCTTTTACTACTGGATTATTCATATAATGTATGTTTGCAAAGCACTTAAGATAATGTGAAAATTAATTAAACTCTAATGCAACCCGCATTTTCGTAGTTCCAATAAGGATTTTCCAATTGTTTTACTCGGCAAGGATTTTTTAGTAGGTACCGTAATTTTAAATCTGTGCTACTAATCTTTTCAAGTACTTATTAAAATATATTTAAATGACTATTTTTAGATAGTTAAATGACTATTCTTAAACGGACGAAATTATAAACAAAAGCCTTCCTACTAATGACTACTACAAAAAATATGAAACCAAATATATCGCGCTGAAATAATACATTCAACTCCAATTATCCAATACGTGCAAACGCATCTAAATCTTCGTTGCTATGCCTCTATAGCGGGCGGGTTTTTTTTTTCGAGCTTGTGGTTAATGCTGAAGAGGGTATTCTGTCCCTGATGAAAAGCAAGCACTACGTGGCTGCCTGTGAGGAAAATTAAATAGAATGCATTGGCCGGGAATCGAACACGGGCCGCCCACGTGGCAGGCGAGCATTCTACCACTGTACCACCGATGACTGCTCATGACGGGCGCGTTTCGCAGCAAGGATGTTTTGATATTGTAACAACTTCTAAAGTACTTATTAAAATGAAAAAACAGTAAAAGACAGTTTTGATCTACATTAAATGGCCAACGTAACTAATATACTTATTTATATGCTGAGAGTAAGGGATAAGTAAAACTTGAGTCGGCACAGCTAATGAGTCAACGGCATGATGTGTCAACAATTAAATGCGTTTTTCTCTAAAACTATTCACAATTTCGAAATAGTGTAAAAAGCAAATTTTATCTTCGTTTAACGTAGAAAATTAATAAAGTATTTCAAAGGATAAGGATTAATACCATTATGGAAAAATATCCCTCACAATAAAAACTATATTGAAATTACTATTTTTAGACAGAAATATGATCATTATACGTTATCCTTAAAAGATAAAAATATGCCGTCGCGGACTTTTTTGTAGATCTTATTAAGAAAAACAATACTCCAGTACATTATTTTCATGTAGTAGTTACCATTAAAGCAGCGCATGCGCGAAAGTGTCTCAATGGGTAGGACTTTAGACACATTTATCGTATTTATGTTAATTTATATAAGAATGTACAAATAATAAACTATATATAAACCTTCCCTGAGAAATACTCGACCTAATGGTGAAAACCGCATAAAAATCCGTTGGGTGGTTTAGAAGAAGAAGAATTAGAAAGTACAGACAGACACGAAAAGCGACTTTGTTTTATAAGATATAGGATAGGATGTGAAAGCTTGTGAAGATGGATGTTTGTTCTAGTTTCAAGCAATAACTACTGAACTGATTTATGTAAAACTTTATAGGCTACCATTTATGTGAAGATTGCGTATAATTTAGCTGTAACAACAACTATTAATTTAAGCGGGCGAAGCCGCGTTTGGGCTGCTAGTTCTATAGCATTTAGGCAAAACATTATAATTAAATATTATTTTAAGGAAATCATGGCATAGCGGCACAGCCATTTATTGGTTCGTCTCCCGATTTTCTTGTTTCCACAACTTGACTTCCACAAGACTTCAACACAGGTTCCCTCTGCCTAGCCTGTTATATGCGGGATACAGCGTGAAAGTAAAAAATATATAATAACAGTTTAAACTATAGTAGCAAATTACCCCCATGTCATGTGGAGGCTGACGAGCGGCGATGGTTCAATGACACTGTTATATTTAGAACCGATGGAAATACCTTTAGTTTTACATTTTCTTACTTTTTATATGGATTCTTTATATTTAATAGAGGACAATGCATCGTGAGAATACATTGACTTATTTATATTTAGCTATATATTTCTTTTGAAATCAATCCTCCTTTCTAGTAAGAATTAAAAAATATATATAAATTATTAAATTTAAGAAATTATGTAAATCTATGATATTATATTATTTCCCATATATGTACCTATATAATTATTCTATACAACATTATTACCATTCTATATAACGTTTAAGCTTTAAATTTTATTATTATTGTAAAGTGTTTATCGATTTCACTATTTATTTGACATAATTACGTACTATAACTAATAACTAACATTTCACTTAAACGTGAAAGTATATATATACGAGTATACCTACATATCGATGTTTAAAAGCAATAAATAAATATTTTTCTTTGTATTGTCACATTGAGGGCAGTAGTGTAAGAGCAAAAGCTTGCGACTATAAACGCTGTAGGATGTGGGTTCGATTCCCACTCCAGAGAAATTAATTATTTTAATTTTTTCGCTATGATTACAAGCTTTCTACGTCCAGTAGTCCAGTTTCGTTTATGCATTGTCTATCAATCACACAGTAACAGAAGAGTTTTATATGTATAGATTATTATCATATAACAGATAAAAGATTAAGAGAAAATAGTGAAAGTACTTTATTGGATCTCCATAAAAATATATTACGCAATTCGTTTATATGAACGATGACTTGACGACAATTGTAATGAAACATATGAGGAAAGTGACGATTAAATTATTGTTATGTTTGGAAGCTTTGGCTTTTAAAATTTGTATAAAGTATTAAATGTAAAATGTACATAATTTAAACGATTATTATTATTGATATTTCACTTTTCTTAGTGACCGAGGCTGTTGTTTCGCAATGGCGTTTGAGTAAAACGTGATGGTTGTGGGTTCGATTCTCATTCAATTATCATATTAAATATTCATATATGACAATCATGATTATTAATAGTACTTATAATAAATAACCAATCTGTTACAGATAGAACGTGAAGTGATACTCTCGTCGGGTGACAAAAGCTCCAAGGTGCCTATTTTACAGGATGCCAGGAAGAGGGGAAGACTTGGAGCTGTGGCACCTGACACTCCACCGAAGGCTCTTTCTGCTTGGACTCATGCTGAGGTAAGTTAGAAAAATAATGTCTTTTTGTTACTTTCACGCGTTATTACGCATATATTAGGGTAAGCAGGAGGAATCAATTTAATAGTAGATCCTCTTGTAGGCCTGCGTTCTCTATTTTGAGCCTGAAGTCAAGATGTGAATGTTATGTGGTGGAACTGAACGCCGCACATTATCTTACTAATTAGGAAATAAAAGTGACACGACAGTTGTGGGTTCAATACCCACTCGAGAGAAGGAATTATTTATAGCCATATCCTATCTTCTCTTTTCTTTGGTAATAACGAATTAAAATTCCACTACGTTTAAATTTTTATACGTTTCTAATTTTTTTTAAAAAAATCATTAAATAATTTACCTTTATTATTCTCAAATCTTCTTTATACAAATTCGACAAAGTCAAAGTAAATGAAAGTTGTAAAGGCTGTTCCAGTAATTATCATATGAACAACGTGTGGTGGAAAAGAAAATGCGAAGCAATTGTGGCTTGTTTTTGTTATTTCATTGTTTATAATGAAACGTTTCGTAACCTCACTCCGCCTTTCTAGTGTCTACATATTATGTATATACCTCGATGTATAATAGTCTATAGATTGAGATCCCAGGGCCCCCAGACCTACGTTATTATAACAAAGCTGAAATATAGGAGATAATTGAAAAAACTATACCAAATCTTGTAGAAATATGAAACAGAACTAGCTTTTACTATTAAAAGCTTCACTGCCCATACCTCAGCTAATGCGTGAGTATAAGTCGTGGGGCAAAGAACTTATCGTTATGCCTCGCTTGTCACCTCGCTCGTTAAGCAGGAAGGACGGACAAATCAACATATTCTCATATACATATATATGCATATTAACTTTTGGTTCTTGAGGAATGTAATTATTTAGTTTGGTTTTTGTATTATTAATAATATTCTTCAAGGTCGTTTAGGAGCTGAATGTAGAGTATGTTTTAGGGTACATATTTGTTTCTATACTCTTCACATATATTATACATATTGAGGCCACTCGTAGCGTAAAAACAACATATCGTCGGTGCGCCTGCCAAAACCGTTATGTGTATTTTTTTGATTTTTTTTTTATTCGATAAATAGCATTAAAATAGTACTCTGCATAGCCTACAAAAACAAATATGTAGTATTTCCGTCTAGAAGTCGATTTAACAAAACCGATATGTGCACATAATTTTTATTTTTGGCAATGACAAATTCGTTATGTGCAGTTATGATCCAGCAGCAATGATTCGATAAGGAATGTAATACATTATATAATGTAATACATTAAGGGGAACCGTCACTCGAGCCCTATCTTATCGGTATATAATGAGGCAGAGCTCAAATCTCAGTCACTGCCGATAGAAATAGCAGATTCATATAAGCAGTATTGGTTGAAAATATGACTCATTTGTACCTAGATGAAGCTACTGGAGAATTTGTAAGGGGGGAGTCAGCCGAACTCGGAACTGGTCACTTCATACTAGATAAATAAGCTGGAGAAAACTTCAAGCAGATGGATATTGATGAAGTATACAACAATAAAAAAAGTTCGACTTTAATACGAAGCAGAGAGTTATAGGAAAGCGTACCTAATACAATTGTAGAAGACACTTAACTAACAATACTTTTAATTCATGGATAAAGGAATTGTATGCCACCAAACCAGAATCATCTTCTGAAAGTAAACCAAGAAATCCTTCTTGTAAGTCAGCTTCTGTAAGAAGCCTGTGAGAATGGTTTTAGGCTTAGGGCCAAAAGTTCAAGTTTAATCATTACTGCAGAGCAAGCACATCACGACACACATGTTTGAAGTATACAGTGCCGGTTTTAGCACTGCCGGCGCCCTGGGCGAAGTCTTTTCGGCGCCCCATAACTACAATTCAATAACATTCAAAAAAGAGAATGGGTACAATGAAATAACCATTTATTTAAAAAAATATTTAAATTATTGCCTTTCTATCTGCAAACTCTTTTATTAGGCATTCAAAGTCTATGTTTTCTGCAATTTCATTTTCGATTGATAAAGTTGTTAAGTTTGTTAATCTAGATTGCAAGATTGTAGATCGCAGATATGTCCTTATTAGCTTCAGCTTGGAAAACCCTCCTTGTTTATTGAAAAAAAGATAAGGCAAACGAGTGTACAGGTTACCTAATCGTAAGTGATCACCACCGCCGACGACCTCGTGTAACATCAGAGAAAAAAAGGAGAAGTGGTTTTTGAAGGTATCCATGTCGTATCAACCTGAAAGCACTGCCATAGGTAGGCTATTCCACAGTTGCGTGGCGCGTGGAAGGAAATTCGTACCAAACCACACAGAAGTGGAGTGGCACGTATCCAGATGATGTGGATGATACTTCAGTTTGTGACGTACTGTGTGGTTAGAAAATTCGACGGCAGGTAACAGGTCAAACATTTCTGCAGAACACTTCCCGTAATAAATGCAGTAGAGAAAGCACAGCGAGGAGACATCTCTGCACAAAGCGAATGTGTCAAGCCTTTCACACATCATTGGGGCTCCAACGTTCTGTACGGCTCTACGTGGTCAAGCTGTTACATGATGATGCACCAGCCCAGAGATGAGAAGAGTACTCCATATGAAGCCGAACCTGGGCCCTATTCAGGGCCAATCGGTGTTTTGGCGTGAAATACTGTCGCACTCTGCTTATTAAAATTAAATTTACCTAGTTATTGAAAGGATAAGCATTAAAGGCTTAATCTATCTATAAACCTTTCCTAACCATTTTCTAACAACCCTTCGAGTTGTCTATAAAACATTTTTTTGTTAATTATTATTAGTATTAATAACCATAACATTAATATACCAGTACCATACTGTTTTATCGTTATCAGATTAACTGTTTTCACGTAAAAAAAGGCCAAACCAACAATTCCGTACGTTTATCATTACTAATCATTAGTATACATATTTGTTTTAAGTTTAATACATTGTTGTTATTCTCATAATAACATTAAATAAATCCGATTATGTTCTTTTACAAAACTGATATGTGCATATTTTTCACTTGTAAGAAATGGTGGTTACAAGACAAATCTGATATGTGCATTAAAATGGTTAAAAAAAATTATTGCAGATGAAGGGTACATTTTATCATTTTCGCTTGTATCTCAGTTCAAGCATAACATATTTTGTCACCATACTGCATTTATAATTTTTTGATAAAGCTATTATTTAATAAATAAGATAGTTTTTTGTCTCTCCTGAAAACTTGACTAAAAACACATAGCGGTTTTGGCAAGCGCAACGACGATATATTCTTATACTTATCAGAATATATGTTTGTATGTAACGAATATGAATTCTGTTTCCACTTGGAGACATTTTTATATTTAACATATTAGTCAGAAGTGCGGTGTTAGGTTCTGACCAGCGGCACCAAATGAATTCCTTTTATGAATGTGTATTGTTCAAATTCATTCATTTACATATAAAGATTAATATGAATAAAATTCGCTGTCAGTACGCGAATTGTTATTGAAAATTGAAAATACCGAGGAGAATGGCACAATCAATGAAGTCGGTAAACATCTAAGAAAAAAATATTTTAAACATCAAAGTAGCAATAACCAGGCCAAATATACATATTATAGCCATATCTATATATCGGTTTCCTAACAAACAGTTCTAACTAAATATTCAACGCTAGACAGTCATCAATAAAGTCTTAAATAGGCATATTTTAGATATCCTTTGTTGTATCGTGATTCAATTGTTGAATATTCTGCGCACGCGCCGCCGGCCTCTTACAGCGAAGAGAACGGTTTCAAGCGCGTGCGCGCGTCCTACCACGATTGTGTAACTAATATATTAATGTTAAACACTGTTTTATATGAAATATACTTAAATATAATTATAATTATAAAGGGAGGCCGTGAGGCGCAAAGGCACAAGGGTGGGTAAGGTTGTCGGCTCGATCCCCACTCGAGGAAATGAATCATTTTTTCGCTCTAACACTAAAGCTGGCGTTGAAGATGTTTAATTTTTTTTTATAATTATAAAACCTGATTAAATGAAATATAAATCACTATGAAATACGTTGAAGTGTTTAAGTCATGGAAATTAAATAAATGGAAATTTTAGAAATATATATTTTTAAATTGAGTTCCGTCAACAGACAAAGCATATCTGTAAAATCATTAAAAGGTTATTCAATCATTAAGTGATCTTTCATTTTCTTCTCTTTACTTTCGTAAAGAAAACACGTGATGTAAAGGAAAAATCAAACTATAGTAACATATAAAAATTAAAATTACTATTTTAAATCGATTTTTTTTTTATTATACTTTTTGCTAAGATTATTAAATTAATGAAGTTAAAAACAAAAATAATACAATATAAAACAAAAGCGTTATGGCAGTGAAAGTAAGCTAATCCGGATCGAATCTGTAATATTGATGCGCTATCATTATTGACTGATCGAGATTTAGATACGTAACTTACTTTCCTATTTTTAGAACTGTAAGGAAGAATACAGAATAAAAATATTAAATATCACAAAACTATGTTAGCAGCTTAATATTTTTCGCGCATAGCAGGGTAGGTAGAGGATTCAGTGTTAGGACATTCTGTTCCGCGTGCATCGCCCAGTTTTATAGACATTGAGTGTTCGGTGGCGAAACTCGACTCCGCGCTTCGTCTGGTCTAAGCTCTCATTTTTGAACATGATAAAGTATTCAAAAATTAAAAAGAAACCTTTTAAATTTAGTTCATGCAATGTATGTATTATAGGGGAACGGAATGTCTTAACACTAGGTTCCCTCTGCCTATCCTGCTAAATTCAGGCAAAAGCGAGAAGTTGCTTTTTTATTTGTATGCAATAAATCATACCCGAACACTTAACTAAATCGAAAGCAAGAAACTTATATTTCTATTAAATAGTAAATGGATTTATAGTACAACGGTACTCAAATTAGATTCGGCGTAGCGAGCCCGCACGCGCCTCCGCTACGATGCACTAGTGCTACCTCAGTGCGGGCGACAAACGAACGCATTCACTCTATATATAAATATTTATAAAGTGTTTATTATTAATTCATATAAATATATGTAATAATTCAAAAATTGTGTATTTGCTAGTGTCTTTTTTATTATAAGTGTTCAACGTGATATGAAAAACGTGAAAGAATAAAAGATAAAATGGTGGAGTTTTCCGTTGAAAATGTAGGTAGTTTTATTTTTATAGATCTTGAATATTTGGTTTATTTATTAATAAAATATAGTTATATTTATATTACGTCCATTTCTATGTAACTTTACCTAAGGTCAGAGTTACCTCAGACATCTAAATTTGTCAAATTTTATTGAACACGAGGGCTTAAGTTCATATATTCGCCATATTCTAAATTCGTATACTTATACAATATAAAAAAAAATGATTAATGTATTTGTCTAAGCTTATGTTAAAAACGGGGGAACTGATATTAACAGAACTTTCACGAAAAGTTGAAGAATTTTGAAAGCATATTTTAGTATTATTTATAATTCTCACGTTTTCTCAAAAATAAAAAATAAGAGAAATTAGCTAGATTCCACACTCATTTAATGAATTTAATGTATGTATGTATGTATATTATGACATTAGTATGAAAGGCCGTATTTACTTTGCAGTAGGACAGGACCTGCACCTTAATTATATCATATAACTGTTTTCCTTTGACTACATTGTAGCTTTTACAGGAAGATCTCCTTGAATAAATTATTTTAATTTTCTTACTCTGGTAACAAGTCAAGGTGCGGTGTTGAGTTCCGGTAATCAACACGCAATATCTCGATAATTAGAACGGGCTGTCTTACATATTTTAATCAAAAATAACTTTAGCTCACTTTTCCTTCTTAATTCATCGCATTTATTTTAACAAATTAAGTATTCTATATTAAAAATGAGTGCATGTTGAAGCACCATAAAGCATCCACCACAATCTTAAAGTAATAATTAAACCTGTTATACAGAAAATTATAGAGCTATCTAGTTTGGTACATCTCAGAAAAATCTGTGCATTTTATATGAATTATGTAATATTATATTGCATTATAATAATTAGATGCACTAACGTTCTCACGCAATGGTCTTGACTTCGATTTCCACTTGAGTTAAAGAAAATCTTTTAAGTTTTATTCTGGGTTTTGGTTATATAAAATTCGGCGTTGGACTCAGCCAGAGTAATGTCCTGCTATATCATGGTAGGCGGAGGGAACCTTTTCCGCCGGATGCTGGAGATATTGCGAGTAGAGTGGCGCAATTCAACTCACATTTTGTCTCGTTACCAGAGCGAGACTGGCCTCAGACGATATCAACGATATTACATTATATCAAAAAAGTTTTGAAACAAAGTCTGGAGAGTCAGCTTGTATAAATTACAGTTCACTGCCTTTTCATACTTTAACAATACATTGTTCTGGCGTTCCCACTGCGCGTAACACATTCTTCATTCAACCGTCCTGGGTTCTATTCCCATGTTACAAAGAGTTGTTCTTAAACAGCGCTTACATTAAAAAATGATGCCTTACTTGTGTTTTATTAAAAAAATATGTTAGTACCTTACATAGAAATTATTTTATTTTTTAATATTTTAAAACAGATTAATTGCTTATTTGTGTATCATACATTCATTTTTTGTGGGTATAAACCAACCTACTCCCGATGTCTGACAATACTAGAAAATAATATCTCTAGTAGAATTTTCAGTGAAAGATATGGCGAATAAAGTTCTTGTGAAAGATGATCCCTTGAATCTATGTAAAAAAATTAGGGTTCGCAAAAAATAATAACATGTTATAACTATTTAAGGTATATAATTAAACGGAATTTTTCAAATATTATTCCAGAACCAACAGGCTGGGCCATCTGGGGATTTCAGACAATATGAACAAAATTACGGATATGCAATGCATCAAAACCAAAATCCAAATCAAGGGGCTGTTTCGAGGAATATACAAAATTATGACTCTCCAAAACCACCTATTCCAGCCAAAAATACTTACAAACCTGAACAAAACAATTCCCACGTGACAGTGACAGTAGAAACTGGAAAAGATAGTACTCGAGATGCACCAAAAAGTAACAAATCTGTTAGCAAAACTTATCACACTCTTAAAGATATGATATCCAGCAGATTCAAGAATAAGGATGTGAATGAAGAAAAAGCGGAAGAAGCAAGACTTAATAATATAGAAGAGAGGAAAAGGCCGGAGCCCGAACAGGTGACTCCTAGAGAAACACCACGGAAAGTGGAACAAGGGATATACGGACGACCGATGCCACAAAACCGACCGGATATGCAGTACGGACATGCGATGGCTAACAACATGGCATATCCTAGTCCTTCCCCACATAGGTAAGTAGAATATATTAACATGTAACTATAGCTATGTTTTTCTTTACTTTGCCAGTAATATTAACTTAGTTAAGACGCATCGGAATTAAAGTGAATGAATGTAATTAATTATTTTCATTGCCTCGTCCTGGTGAAGACAAAGTGTTGTGTTGAGTTCCGCCACTCAACAGGCAATGTCTCGAAAATTGGGCCGAAAATGATGAATGAAATATCTTATCACTTGGCTTCCACTGTCTAACCTGCTATTAGGCTTCTTTATATTTCTTCCATCTTCCGTTAGAGACTTGTACTCGATACCATAACGTACACACGTAACAGTGTTACAAGTCTCGTTAAAGTAAGTAATTTACGAGTTACTAATTGTAACACTTGCTAAATAACTGCTCTTTAGCATTGAATAAGATTGCCCTCCTTCCTTGAGAAACACGCGATGTACAGAAAATTATTATCTCTCTCATAGTAGATTCTTGACTTTTATGTAAGTTGTTTTGTTTCCTTGTTGTATACAAAATATATTTTATGAGTACTTTGTTTATGAAATCTATTTGTCTCACAATTTGAATCCCTTATATTTTCTCACTATTTTTGAATATTTTGTTTTGGAGACAAACAGTGTGCTGGGTAATTTATACATGAGGCTATTTTCCAAGTACGTTTGGAATATTTTAATTTATATTGTGTTTACTGTCTGATATCTTGAATATCTGATATTAGGTACCTGTATACGATCATTACAAATTATTTCGCTGAATTCTTTGAATTCTGAACCAAGAAAAAGCACATTATTAAAATAATTAAAAAAATTCTGTGATTGTAAACACGACGGCTAGGGATTCGATTCCGAATCAATTATGCTTATTGTATATTTTCATTTCCTTACTCTGAAGTACTCAATACACACCGTCCCAAAAATAGGGAAAGGTTGTAAACTTAAGATATTTCTGCCTATCCCACCATATGCGATATACAGCGTGATGAATTAAATAGCGTGTTTTCTTTACAGACAACTAATGCAACAACAACAACAAATAGTGCAACAACAAATGATGCTAAATCAACAAGCTAGGTCCCAGGAAATGCTGGCGACGAGGCCCCAAGCGTTAGGAGCTGATGCCCTTTACCAACAATATGGACCTCCCGGAAGGAGGAGTGCAGTGTATCAACGAGACCTGGATGTGAGGTCCATGGCGAACTTTACCTCCTTGAAGACTGGACCTCAGCCGCAGGTTATTACTATAATCGATCCTTCTAGGCTAGTGTGACGGAGTGTCTTAACACTAGGTTCTTTTTGTCTACTCTGTTATGCATTTATGTCTTTGTGGACGGATAGTTATTAAATATACGACTGAGGATTAGAAATTTGAAAGTATTTTAAAAATGGGAGAAAACTATAAAACCGAGTGATTCACATTAGGCTCTCTTTATCTTTAAACAATTAAAATGTAGATTACTCTAGTCTAACTTAGGAGAATTTGTGACATAATCTACAGCTTGAATCACATTCTAAGTGAACATAGAACTTGGCACTCATATAGATTAAGATCTATGTGAAACTTCACCGACAAATGAGACGACGGAAAAGGATTCATCGTTTAGGAGGTTTAATCAGAAGACTCGTTTGTCGATGAAGTTGATGCAGTGTTTAAATATTGAACTTGGCTCTCTATTAATTACTCATATTAGATTTTAACGGAATCATAAATATCATTGTGAATTAATGAGAAAATCATATAAATTGTACAATTACACATTTTGTGTGGGAATTTAACTCATGACCTCTGTCTTAATAGGCATTACCAATTACTTTAAAATATTGCAATATATATAATTAAAGAAACTAATAATTTCATGTGCAATAGTGAATAACGCAAGATCTTTAATTGAAGTATACATGTTTTGTTTTTTATCTTGTATCTGACTTCTGTCATTAGAAGATATAATATTTTTCTACCTTCTGTTTACTATTTAATGTTTTTTGTAACTTTTCAAATCTCCTGCATTTTGTATTGAGTAAAAATCGAACCCATGGCAATTGCAACTTCATTATTTTGAATGAAACGAAGATCCTTGACATTTTAATCGTCATCTGGATTGCAAAACTTCACAATCCAAAACTCTTGGAGCAGTATTAAAAAATTACAGCAATAATTCTCGCCTTTCTTACGACCGTTTCTCAGTTCAACAAAGCACAATGACTTCTCAACAATTAGACTTTCCCACGGAGTACAATTAAAATAACAAGTACTCTACTATGAGATATCGCTGTGCTAAGTTTTACTTCGTTATTGCTGTATGAATTTATTGGACTATTCTTGATTAGAGAATTTAGTGTTAGGACACTGCGCGTTGCGTTGGGAATTCAATGGCGCGTTTTGTCGTTACCACAGCCAGGAAATAACATTGTTTCATTTCCCCGAGTTGGAATTGAACCCACAACCATCGCGTTTACAATCAGACGCTGTGCCGCTGCGACCTTGTATTTCTTGATTCTGTATATTATTTTCTAGACGTTTTGTGCGTATTAAAATTCTATATAACAAGACGCGTGTTGTCTGTTTATAATCATTGAGAACATATTATTTTAAAGCTGCATTAATTTGAGTAAAGACAATTTAACTATCATACGAATGGTATGTGAATATAATTGAAACTACTCATGAATTAAGAGGATAAATTTCAATCCAAATTAGAAGTAACTTCAATATCACATATTTTTATTTTGTGGTCGTCATGCGCAGTGGTAGTAGCGTGTGACTGTTAGCGCATTGATTGTCGTTTCGATCCCAACGAATTACACAATTTATTAATATATTCATTTCTTCGTTCTGCTAATAAGAGCGAATTATCAAGGCGCGCAATAGCACGATGTTGAGTTTCGTCACTCAAAACTTAATGTCAAAAAAATCTGCGGAAATGAGGAACGAAGTATTTCAACACTAAGTATCTTAACCCTCATATATACGTGAAGCTGAAAAAAAAAACATAATTTTACACGAACTTTTAATATTTTTTACCTAGTATTATATTCTGTGAATCATCACGTTTAATATTCAAGCGTATCCTAAGTCGAATTTTATTTTAGTAGTCATAAAAATCCAAATACGTTTTATGTGCGTATATCGTGACCAATGATTGTTGAAGATTGCCTTATATGAACTCAATGGCTATTAAAGATCCAGTATTTTGTAAAGGATTTAAACGAGCTTGAAAAAAAATGTACTAATATTGAATTATTAACTGTTACAGTTCGACAACAACTCCCACTCGAGGCTAGATCTTCGAAGCCCTCAGCAATTAGAAAGAGAGATAATACGACAGCGAGGCTTAGTTGAGGGGAGGAGAGCAGCATCACATCCACATCTATTAGATGAACCACAACATAGACAAGAAGTCACAACTCCTCAAATACACGACCGATCCCGAAGAAATTCTCATGGTAACTTATTAGACAGTATACAAAATGAAAGTCCAAGAAACGAAGAACGAAGAGAAGAATCTGACGATGGAGGCTTTAGAGTAAGACTAGCGGCTCAAGGAAGATCAAGTTTCGAAGACAGAGCTCGAACAAGTGGTAGGTCAGTTGATTCCCAAAGGCACGATCGTCATGAAATGTACAGACGAACACCAGACAGTCATAAAGAATCGAGAAGAACTCCTGATTCTATAGGAAAAAGGCAAGAACCATCAACATCTGGCGGTGAAGTATTAGATAGGAATGATGATATTGTAAGCCAAAAGTCCGTGGATAGTGTATATAATTCAACCGCCAAAGCTGAAGCTTACAACCCGCAGCCATCTTCCTCGAGACAAACACCAAATAGAATAGAAGACTTAAAAGCGAGCGGCAAAAAGGCTAGTGGATCTGGAGCTAGTTCAGGTACTAAAAAGTATATTTTAAATCATTTTAATTCTTTTGTTATTCATTTTTGCAGATGAAACAAATTAAAAAATATATTTAACGAATTATTTAATATTTTTTTATTTATTAATTTAATAAATAGATCCTCTTGTCTGATGCTCATTACATTAAGATACTTTGGTGAATATTCTGGCATAAGAAATAAATTATAACTTTTCAGATTATGACAAAAATGGTGGCCAATCATCAAATGTGGACTCAGGAAGGGGTAGCGTAGCATATTCCAGCGGACGGAGACCAGATGCAAGTTTACATGATACCTCAGCTGACTCTGATGCCGTAGGATCTAGAGTTCAGCCTCAACCGGGAACCAGCCAACAGAACCCTGGGCCTCGTAAGACTTAATTTACTTCTATATATTCATCATCTTCAAGATTATCATTTTAAATAATATTATAAAAAAATAGTTTATTGAAAAGATTATATATGCCTATAGATTTGTTTGACATTATTTTCAGCTGTAGAAAACGAATGGGCGGACCTAGTGGAATGTGAGTTACGGCAAATATTAGAACCAAAGTTATCTAGCATGCGTCTGGATAGTTCTGAGAGCTCAGACGGATCCATGACACCTCCACTCCCACCACAGTCGCCGTCTTCAGACTTACATAAGAGAAACAGGTTGGTCATCTACTCTTATATAATAAAGCTGAAAAGTTTATTTGGTTGAATGCACTAATCCCAGGAGCTACTAGTTCGAAATTAAAATATTTTTGTGTAGTCTAATCTATTTACTAAAAAAGGCGAGGCTGTTACAGTGTGTTAATTATAATTAAGTAACCCATTGTTCCGGCGTATTTATAATCTACAATTTTTGTTAATTCTATGGAAATGTTGATTTTAATTTATTCTTTTTACTATACATCGTTTGTATGTTCAATATTAAAAGCTTGTGTACTTATTTTATATGTTTATAATTTTCTGTTAAAATCAGACTGACACTGTCTTTTACTTATTATTAATTTATACACGTTGCAAACAGTCTTCCAGGCAGATCATCAGAGTATCCAGACGAGAGGCGTCGCGGGCGCGAGTCCCCTCGCTGGCACTCACATAAGAAACACTCTTCGAAACGCGACCACCATTACAAAAAACATCGTAAGTTGTCTTTTTACGCATTATAATTTATTATTTTTTAATTATTTTCATTTCCAAATATATTAACCTTACTAAATATTTTACTTGACTTCCAGTACTAGCTCTAGACACTGACATGACATCTACTACAACACGCAGTCTCGACCTGTCTTCCCTGTTAGAGGGCCGCAGTGACAGTGACGCGTCGAACGACGCCCGCGCCATACGCAGGCAACTCCGGGGGCTGGAGACCATGTATGCTGAGGTGTTGCAGCTGCTTGGCGTGAGGAAACCCGGTGCAAGAGCTCCCACTTGGGATCCTAGGTCTGTTATATAATTATATATTAATTACTTACTCTCACTCCTGTTTAGTAGACTGCTTTGACATGATTTCCTGTGTGGAATTTTTTCACTCTCAACCCATAAATAATTAGTATAAAATATGTACTTTTAATAATAGGTAGAGTACGAGTAGAATCATATATATATATATTTTTACTTTTTACTCGATTCGATTAATCTCTATAACGAAATATTAGAAAAATGAAAAGTACTTTAGAAATATGAAAAAAAAAGAAATATTGGTTAAAATATCAATATTTTATTATATCCTTAATTTATAATACACGTAAGGGCTTCCTGTAACCATTTCAATATTTACACGGAATTTTAATACCTACTATATCAATAGTATCCGCAGTTTCTAATTCCGAAACAATTCCCACAGCAAAGTATACATAAATATAAATAATTTGACTGTCAATCCATTGTTCTTCCAGGTTATCATCCAAACGTCGCTACGGCAGTATGTCGTCTCTACCGTCCAGCTCGGTGAGCAGTCGTCCTCGTGATAAGCGACGTAGTTCCACGGAACATAGAAAGAAACATGACTTAAAGGTATTTAAGTACATTTTTTATTAAGTTTAAACGAAGCTGAGAACAAACCATTTTTATTGTGTTACTAGTGGGCCCGGACGCGGCTACGCCCGCGAAAATATAAGCCTAAATAATTAAAATAAGTTAAAAAATAATAATAAGTAGTGATTTATTATTAGAAAAAATATCTGAGTAACCGAAATGAACAAACAAAAGAAGTAAAAGTAACTAAAGGACATTCTTTATATTAGAAAAAGTACCTAAAGTTTGCCGTGCGCGCGTACTAAACATTTTTCTATATTAAATAATTATTAATTTTTCCGAACAATATTAAATAAAATCCCAAATGATTAAAATTACGATATTTTAAGTGTATAACATCGGTATAGATAACCGAACTGAGTCCCCGTTCGCGTCGGTCATACTATACCACTCGTAGGCTAGGTCATTTGGAATCAGTGACATCTTAATTATTTATTAGAATGTTATACAGTAATCTATAATTTCCATCAAGATTAAATGCTAAAAGTGACTATTATATTTATTTTCATAAGGATGAATATCAAATTATAGAAATCATCTAATTTTTGTTAATGTATACAAATCTATATCGGCGCGCGCCATGTATGCATTAAGCAAACTCACTTTGGGTGACGTTTTCTTAAAACAACAAGCCTTTGCTTAGTTTGCTTGCTTTGCTTTGCAAGCCGTTGCTTAGCAACGCGTAGCGACGATTGTTATTAACATGGCGGAATAAATTGCTTGTCCAATTAATTATTTTAATATATTGGTATATATCGAAAATATTACAAATATGAGAAAAAAAAAGTATCCTATGTCCATCCCGGGACCCTCAAGTATCTCTATATGAGTATTTTATCACAATTAAATTAGCGGTTTGGCCCTGATTGCGTAAAAGACAGACAGACAGACAGACAGACAGACAGACAGACAGACAGACAGACAGACGGACAGACAGACAGAGTTACTTTCGAATTTATAATATAGGTATGGATATACATACCTCACAAGACTTAATTTATATTTACTGACAATAAATTTAAAAAGAATATAAAAGTTTTACCATATCCAAGTCAAAATGGATAACTTAATGCTCTAAATATTTCAATATCTTAATAAAGGAATGCAAGTTCAAATCCTACTACATTCAAATAAAATCATAAACCAAAATTATATTTCATATTTTCATTCTTTCGCTCTGGTATCGAGGCAAATTGCGGCCGGCAATACCTCCAGAATTTGTCAGAAAGTGGAAAGTGAAGTGTCTTAACACTAAGCCTACCCTGTACATGCGGGATTCAGCTTAAAGCTGGGAAAAAAATCATTTATAACCATTTATTCTCATACAGGGTGTCAACAAGCGTTTCCAACGTCTAGAAGCCCACGTGGTGACTCTAGCACGGTCCGTGGCGCATTTGTCCAGCGAAATGAGGACGCACCACCTCGTGATGCAGGAGATGGATGCCATACGAGCTGAGTTAGCAGCTCTAAGGCATATGTATAGGTAGTGTAGATAAATAATTATTTAATTAATTAAATTAACATTATAATTGTTTAAAATGTTAGATAATATGTAATGAGGCTTAGTACTTTTGTAGCTGTAAAAATAAGAAGGAAAACAGAAAGTGCCTACATGTCTGGTATGGGAGCTTATAAGTTATTGATACTAATCGCGAGGGTTTCATGGTTCATTCTCAACAGCAGAAATAAAAAAATAGATTTATAGAAACTTGAATATTAATATGTAACTATTAAATATTTTCAGATCCCAACAATACATAAGATCGGGTCACCAGCGACACCTCGACCCCTACTCCTTCAGTAACCCCGACAGAGTGAAGAGACTTACCAAGTTCTTTGGAGACGAACCACCGCTTATGAGACTGTTCTTGAAGAAATTGGGTTATGAGGTATATTATTTTTAAGTTTAAATTTCTTTTCATTTTGGTCTCAAATGTTCAATATTTTGTTGATAAAGAATTAAGAATAAACTGACAAGATATATATTTAATTCATTTCAGACTCTCAAACTTATTATATGAATGTCTTATAAACTTCCATTCTACGTAGGAAGATCTAATGATACCTCCGATATGTTCCCTCGATTTTTTTTCCATCCCTTAGTTACATGTATGGAGTGATAAGTTAATATATAAATTTTAGTTTTGTTTTTTTTGGCTACGGAACCTTAAAAAGAAATAGCTTTACCTGTCTTCCGCATTTGTATAGCAGGGTAGACTGATGGGACCCATTATTAAGACTGCGTTCCTCATGTTTCGTAAAATTTTCGAGAGATTGGGTGTTGAGTGACTAAACTCAACGCCGCATTTTGTGTTGTTGCCAGAGCGAGGTAATGAAATTATTAAATGATTAATTCATTGAACGTTGAATCGAACCCACAACTAATAGCGCTTACAGTCACACGCTATGCCGCCGCGCACAGCCTTATAGACAGCAGAGAGATTTAACACTACAATCTCCCTGACTACTCCACTACATGCAAGATAAAAAAATAAAAATAATTATTTAGAATAATTTAGAATAATTATTTTTATTTTTTTAAGGTGTACCTATTGTTTTAAATATACATATTTTATTTTCCTTTGCAGAAATACGCAGCACTCCTAGAAAAAGAAAAAGTTGGTGCCGCAGAACTGCCATACGTTGGAGAAGACAAGCTAAGAGCTCTCGGAGTACCCCTCGGACCCAGGATGAGGATTCTGAAGGAGGCTGGTCTCCATCAGGATCTGCATGTTAGGGATGACCATAATACCACCACGACTACCTTGGCTATTGTATGAAATTAGGTTTCAAATGGGACTTTTATTGAATGCTATGTATGTGTTATATAAGTTGATGGTAACTTTATTTAAGATATATAGCAAATACAAACCGCGACGGTTTTGGATTCGATTCCACACGGGGAATGGATTATTTTCATTTCTTCGCTCTGGTAAGACAAAGTAAGCCGATGAGTTCCTTCATTCAACCCCTCATGTCCCCACATTTAGACAGAGACCCTGCCTTGCGGGAAAAAGTGTAAACTTTTTTTAAAAGAAATAAGGATATATTCATGAAAATTACGCAAAAATAAAAACAATATTGTAATAAATTTTTGATCAATGTCACTTTCAAATATTAAAATGTATGTTATAATATAAGAACTAGGTAAATATATATTGTTTTAAGTATATACATATATTATTTTAGCTATATATCTACGATTTTATTTAAAAAAATTATCATTTGATCGGTATTTGAAAATCAGAAATTTTGAAAATATTTTAATTTTATTGTAATGTGTAATACAAATATTTTAAGTAATAGACACATATGTTAAAATGTAAGTACATATGTATAAAAAAAATGAATAGCCCATAATGTACGCTGTAACTATATTTATTTAGATATCAACTTATCACTTTATTATGGTTCTTATACTTTATTACTCTTTGGCTATCTGATATTAATATATACGTTAAAACGATATATATATATAGAAAACATATTATAAAATAATTTTTGGATTTAATTATTAATTTTACTCTGTTTCGCGATATAATCATTCTTTAAAAAACAAAATCTTCATAAGTACAGCTGACAAGACGTAGAAGAAAATTGAAACTTGAACCTTAATATTTAGACTTAATATTTAGATAAATATAGACACGAATTCATGTTTTAATACATTAAAATTGTATATATTGGTTAATTCATTGTTTTTACAACATTTCGTTATAATAGAAACTAAATAAAAACTGAATTTCTTAATGTAGTATTGAAAAGCACATTGAAATCAGTTTTGTAATTTAAAAGATCTGTGAAAGAATCTTAATTTAAATACTTTAAAAAAAACGTATAAAAAAAAAATTCTTGGATGATTTCCAAGCGACGCTGGTCCAAATCCCGCTACGTAAAATATTTTATAGGTGCCTTTTCTAAAAAAAGTATTTTTCTCTAATAGTGGAATAGCACTTTGAAAAAATATTTTTATACATATTTACTTCAACTCCTATATAGGAAACACAAATGTATGCCAAAGACACAAAATCGGCATGTCTTGATGTAATGTAAATAATTATGTTAATACAAATATTTAAACGTAACAACGATGACGCAACGAACATTTATAGTTCTAGTATTTTTTTTTGTATTCCTATTTTTGGAATATTTTTTGTAAATAAACTTTTTTTATATGGAAATAGTTGTTTTTACTTACTCTTATATATCACTTTCAAATATTAAAGAGTTTCGCCACTTTTTATGCAAGGCCGCCAGAATTCGGAAATAAATTTTGAACGGAAGTGTCTTAATGGAAACGTAGTGTCTTAACACTAGGTTTCCAGGTTCCCTCTGCCAATCCTGCTATGTGCAGCTATGGTTGATATGTTTCACTAAGTGAAAAGAGCCAAACGGAAGTTCTAAGCATTTAGTTCTCTCTGCTATTCTCCTATATTTGTTCATAAAAAACGACTTTTTAAATATATAGTATTTAAAACGAAAAAAAGTTTATTTTAAAGAGTGTATGTAACATACAATGACCTCATTGAAGAGATGTGGCCAGTGGTAGCGGATATTGGAGATGATACGATAATGTGACTAATTTAAGGATAATGCTCGTATGAAGATTAAATATTGAGACCGTCTTGGCGCAGTGGGATATCATACCACCGTATCCATGACGTTTATAGGTTCGTAACGAATTATTTTCACTTCCTTGCTCTGGTAACAAGAAAAGCGAGTCGCTAAGCTAAAAAAAATATTGTATTGTTTTTTGAACCACCATATTTATTGGGAATCAAACTCACTACCTATATTAGATATTTTAAAAAACCCTACAATGCGGCTGAATTATGTTGGTGTATATAAAGATATAATTGTACTATCCGTGTTTGTTTAAAGTATTTTTGTTTGATAAAAATATCAGCGTGACCTTTTTAAGGGGTCACTTATGTTGTTGTGGACAATTTATATAACTTTTATTTTCTCTATTCAAATTAATACCAATTATGTATTAGGTATTTTATTAAAAGATTATAATTTATTAAGTTTTTTATCCCACAAGGAAACGAGGCAAACTGCGGCGTTCTGCCACTCAACACGAAATACCTCCAAAATCAAAATCCGGTAGAAAGCGGGGGGCAGAATGTCTTAACACTAAGCTCCCTCTGTTCACTCTGCCATATGTGCAATACAGCGTGATGATTAAAAAAGAACAAACTAAAGTTTCACTATAAAAAAAACAAAATCTTATTTAAACTGTGTACCTACACTAATTACGATTAAGTAAATGTACTGAACAAATATTTGCTTTAATTAAAAGTTCATTAAACTAACAGACAAACCCACTTATATATTAGTTAATATTTTCGTTAATATATTTGATAGTAATTAAGCTATCTCCGGGTCGCAGTTAAGAGCTATTAGTTCAACGTTAACTCAGTACGTGAGTGGAAGCTGTAGTGACCAGTCACTATGTCTGTGAAACACTGTATTGTATTTTTGGCCCTGATCGCAGCCAGTTTGGCAGATTTAGCGTCATTTCAAAAATGTGCTGAATGTAAGTAGCTATATATTTTATTAATAATTGTTGTCTTAAGTATATATAAATATTAATATAATATAGAGTCCAGTCGTATCACAGAAACTCAAGAATACGGCTAAAGGGACAGGTTGTAAGTTTGATTCCTACTCGAGGAAATGCAATATTGAATATTTAGAGCGCGGCGTTGAGTTCCGCCACCCAACAATACCTCCAGAATTTAGCAGCGTACTAGCCTACCATGCTATGTACCTTAAACATTGTGGCGTTAAATCTAAAAAAAGAAATAAAGAGAAAAGGCCAATACAGAGAGTTTTTTTTATAGTTTCACACTGCATCCCACATAAAGGTCCCTCCTTTATAGGCAGCAGCAACCTTATGATGAGACACTCCATTTCTCACTGTTCGAATTTCCGAAACTCAACGCCGCGTTTTGTCTTGTTACCAGAGCAAGAATATTATTATAGTTAAGTCGTACGGGTAAAGTTTCAATCCGTGACTGTCACAACGACCCCCTTAAAAATGTTTAAGCTAATATTTAGACTATACCTACAAACTAATAATAGATATAGAAGGCAAAAGAAGAATTCAATTTCATAATAGTTATAGAAGTTCATCCGGTAGCATTACCAAAGTGAGATGTAACCAGTATGATCCAGCTAAACAAATCCCAGATATAAACAAGTCAACATACCAATATGTATACATTTTTTTTATTTGCTTCATACCGTATGTGCCAGGGTCTTCAGATACAGCCTGTAGAGTTAGTACACTCCGTAGTGTTGAGACACTTCGTTCCCCACTTCCCTCCAATGTGCGATAGCATTTCAAGAGATTGCGTGTTGAGTGAGAGTTGTATAATATACGACTACACATATAAATTTGAAACTGGCGTTTAATGTATAAGAAATAATTAAGACCAGCTGTGAGAAGGAGAATGCGGTGCAAAGTTAAAAAATTGAAAGAGAGTAACCAATTATTAGTAGTCAGTCTTGTCAACCTGCCAATTAGAACTATTTTTTTATCTGTTTACTTCATACGTCACATAACACATCCGTTTTAGTTTGTATCGTACTCACTAAATAACTTATGTATTAGTGAACTTAGATAAACCGTGTCAAGTTGTTTATCGGACGATGCACTGAATAAACTGGAAGTACCTACTTTGTGGTGTTTAGAAGAAATTATTATAATAATAACTAATTTTATCGTACTTAAAAGATAGTCGAAGAAACTTAGTTTTAAGAGACTCCATTAAGACAATTGTTTTCCCCAACTCTGCCTCGTTACCAGAGCGAGGAAATGAAAATATATAATAATTTCCTTGAGTAGGAATCGAATCCACAACCTATTGTGACGTTTACAGTCAAACGTTTGTGCCCTGGGTCAACACTCACCTCAAATATTTTTGTATAATTAATCGAAATTTATTTATAGTTCCAGATGACGTGTGTGAAGTGAGCGAGGTCCGTGTCACACCATGTAAAAACGGCAAGGTCTGTAGATTCAAGAAGGGGACCAGCCCGTCCATCTCCTTCGACTTTACACCTAGTAAGTATACTTCTATAAATTTAATTTCCTTTTAAGAACCTGGTAGTCGATGGTTTTTATAATTGTTTAAGATAGTAAAAAAAAAATATTTGAGATCAGTCCTGGCGTAGAAGCACAAGGGCAAGAGCGCGACTGTAAACGCAACATGTTGTGAGTTCGATTCCTATTTCAGGAAATGAATTATTTAATATTTTCATTTTTCTCGTTCTGGTAACGAGACAAGGAGCAGCGTTGCAACTTGGAAACCTACTGATAAAACACTTCCGTTCTCCACCTTTTGCCAAATTGTGGAAGCATTGCGTATTAAAAGAAGCGAAACTCAACGCCGCGCTTTTCCTTGTTACCATAGCGAGTAAATGAAAGTATTGTATAAGTCATTACTCCCATGGAAATCGAACCCATAACCTGTCGTGATGATAATCGTACGCTTGTGTTCCTGCACCACGCACAAATGTAGACAAATATTAACAAAATGGAACTAACATCTATCATATTTGTTTACAGAATTCTCCAGTGAAAAAGTAAAGACTGGTATCTTTTGGGCCAGCGACAGTGGCGACATTCCTTTCCCAGATGTTTTCGAATTAGACGCCTGTCCATACACCAGCTGTCCGTTTGAAGCTAATAAGAAACAGGAATTTAACTATGGATTGAAATTGAGCAAGAAGTTACCTAATGTTAGTATTAATATGTTATATATTTATTTTACATTGTCGTGGCGCAGCACCACAGCCTCTTACTTAAATCGTAATGGTTGCGGGTTTGATTCCCACTCAGAGCACTGTATTATTTTTGTCATGTTCTCCACTTAATGTGACATTAGCAAAGTGATCATTGCTTAACTGAACACGTCAAAATCATAAAACTAAAAAATTAAATTAGAAAAATTTTAATATCGCAATATTATTTATATTCAATTTCGCTTATTCAAAATTCGCTAATTTATTTAGGTAAAGTATGGTTACGTAGACGGTTACGTAAACGTACATCTCTAGAATAGTCAGAAAACAGAGAACAACATAAAATAATTGTAAACAGAATAAAAAAATAAAAAACTCTACTTACCTGTAATCATGTAAAATTTCAACTTTCTGGAACCAGTAGTTTCAGCTGTATGTTGTCTGCTACTCAGGAATAAAAAAGTTCTACAGGTTTAATAGTTTTACAAGAAAAATAGATGTTTATTATTATTATAAATATATATCCCATATTTTGCTTTTTAAATCAATTATTTTTTATTTGAAAAAAATAAAAATAATATTCACCTTACGGCTTGCTTTCAGGGTAAATACATCTTCAAATGGAAGACCTGGAACGAGGACAACGCGAGCCAAGCCTGTTGCTTCAAGACTACGGTCGAGCTTAGGAAATAAAATATTTTTGTACAATATAATATATACACCTGAAAAAAAGGCTATTATCTTCTTTTTTTCACCTATATACCTCGAAAATCTGTAAATATAAAGAGCGAAAAATGTTTGGCATGCTTTTACAAGATAAATAAATCAAAAAGACAAATTGTACAGGCTATATTTTACTTTTTTTATTATAAACCAGTACCTACATTATAACCATTTCTAACTTAACCTATTATTAGGTACACGAGTCAATATTGCATTTTAAATTAAAAACTTCTATCGTAATTTTGATTTTGTTCTTACCTTCAAACAGTTTTAATAAAATGTAGAGTATCGTAGTTACATGCACTTTTAAATTATATTATTTACTAGAGACTGAGAGATATAACTATTTATTTAATGACGTGAAGGTAAGCTCGCCAAAATACAATTGCGAAAATTGCATTTGAATCGGTTAACAATTTTTTGAGATTACCATACACAAACGCACAGACAAAAAAAATTCAGTTCTAATATATTGATAAACGGTCCCAATAATAATACATTTTTTTATTTATCATCTTTGTACAGATACCGATCAGATACATTTTTGGAAGATGGACCTCGGTCAGATCTCTCTGCATTTTCACTTTGAGTTCGAAACGGGCTGCAGAAAAACTTGGCCACTCCAATAGTATATCTAATAGTATATGCCAAACTGATTCTATTGCATTTTTATCGCATTCACAGCTTCAGGAATCTTTAAAACTAGAAAACTAGATGATTTCGAGATTTAATTTCTGCAGCAACTCATAGTCGACACTTTTTCTCGTTAACGGCTGTGGTTGGTTAACCAACCTGCGACTTTCGGCACAATTTTCAGGATATGTGTGTTGTGTGGAACTGAACGCCGCGCGTTGTCTTCTTACCCGAGTGAAAAAAAGAATATAATTGATTCCTCAATTGGAAATGGAAACCTATCAAACGCTGTGCTACTGCGTCACGAGCTTAGTTTATCTTAAACGTGCTAATATTACACTGCTCTAGTTTAAAGGTTATTGTACTTTAACTTACGAATCATATTTATTTAAGTCTAATCAAAGTAATCAATTCATAAAGCATTTTAATATAACAATCTAACTTGATTCCCCATTTCGAGAAATGAATTATTTTCATTTTCTTCGCTCTGATAACAAGACAAAGCACAGAGTTGAGTTTCGCGCTTTGCCTTGTCAGAGTGAGATAAAAGTAGTTGTCAAGGCTAGTAGGAGTAAGCATTAACCTGAAATTTGAAAAAATCTGTATATAAGTTTTATTTTTATCAGGGTAGGAGCCATCTGCTTTAAATATGGCAGACCAGGATCATTATGTTATCTAAAATATATTATTATCGCTAATACGGTCTGTTTAAACAACAACATAATATAATTTAATAATTATTACATCCAAACGACTGTACTCGTAGTATCATTTATTAATAGTTAATTGGAAGAAATGGACGTGCGCTTAGTCTTCTTCTTCGTGCTCTATGCTGGAGTCCATTCAGAATATGTGAATAAGAAGTTTTGTAGAGATGGTAAGATTTATTCCTTTATTTAAAAATATGTTTTTATGGAGAAAGCACAAAGAACAATGTATATAACCACCGCGTTTTTCTGCCAGTGCGGGGAAAATAAACATATTATGTTTCAACACCCTCTAGTTGGAATCGAACTCACAATCGACACTTTTACAGTCGTACACTGTCTGTCTCTGTAATAGCAATTTAACATGTAAAAACATTTTCAAATAACTTTTCCTGTGGTCAACATACAATGCACACGCTGTCTTCGTTTGGGCAGGAGCTGAACAATTGAATGAAAATTTCTGGATTTTCATCGCTTTATCGGCTTAACGCGAAACAACATAACAAACTTATTATTTTACTTATTTATTTTTAGTTATATACTGTATCCTGCATAAAAAAGCATAGGTAGAGGGAAGAACCTAGCGTTGAGACAGTCCGTTCTGTACCACCTAATTTTCGAGACATTCCACATTCGTGGGGGAAGCTAAGCGGGGAATGAAAGTAATTTATCCCTCAATCGGAAACAAACCTACAACCACTGCGTTTACAATAAGACAGCAGCAACTATATTATTATTCTTGTAATTATTTCAGTTGACCAAAGTAAATGCAGTATCCACAGTGTCAAATTTGACCCCTGTCCAGACGGCCCAGGATTTTGTCTTCTTCGCAGAGGAAAGCCTTACATATTGAGTTTTGACTTTACATCGCGTAAGTATAGGTTTTTAATAATATTCCCTCTTAAGTATAAGAAAAAGAAAGAGTTTACATTTTAATAAATATTATTAAAAGCACAATATTATGTAGAAATGTTGCAAATTACCTGTAAATAAAAGAAACGACAATTACAGATAATTATTGATCTCTCTCTCTCTCTCTCTTTTATCTATTATTTTTATCCAATTTGGTTTGGTTTATAGCTATTAATCTTACATTGCTTTTATCTTCACACGTATTCACTTTTTATTCCCTCTACGTGACTGACAATTAATTGTAAACATCCGACAGGTTTCATAAAAAAGGAACGCTATATTTAAAGAGCGTAAATTCTCTTCATAAATACCTATATATATTTTAAATCTGTTTTTACAATTTCAGATTTTGACGCCAACAAACTGAAAATGGCAATACACAGTGATAACAAAAATACAGGGGAATTCGATACAGCTGTGACCCCCCCTCTAGACGCGTGCCGACACCACACCTGCCCGTTGGAGGAGAGTGTGCGGACCGTGTTTGATACGGATTTCGTTTTTGATATGAAGGCTTATGTAAGTATAGTATAACCAGCTTCATCCCTCTCTCTATCCATCCCCATTCGATTTATCCCGCATGACAGGATAGACAAAGAGAACTTAATACATACAAGACACTCGGTTGTCCCATTTCAATACAAATTTGAGACTGCGTGTTGACTGGCGGAACTCAACGCTTCACTTTGTAAGTATATTTTGAATAATAAGAACCTTAAACCAGAGTCCATCTACGAGAAAAAACAGATACGGAGATAGATGATTTTTTATACATAACAGGGTAGCAAATGGACTCTAATGTTAAGACACTCCGTTTCCCACTTTTAGCCCAATTTTTGACATTTTACGGAGAAATAAAAAACTAAATAAATATATAAGAAAGATAAATATACATTTTCTAATTTCAGGGTAAATTCCCGGTTGAATTCAGACTTTGGAACGAAGAAGACGAATCCCAAGCATGTTGTTTTACATTTAAAGTTCATATGTTTAAATAATATTAACTGTAATTTAACGAAATATCTATATGGAAATATTTTTTTTTTTAAATCTCTAAACCTACTTTTTATAATATTAGTATATTATTTACCAAATAAATATATTTTTCTTTCACGCTGTATCGCACACAATAATCCGTTTCCTAATTTCCGTCTAATTTTCGAGGAAATGACGGCACAAAATTCTTTTACCTACTTTTGTTTAATAATTAATCAATTAATCATTGCAATCACAATCGTTGCTTTTGCTTGTTGCTTTTGTTTAATTTAAGACAAATACAACTTACAGCTACACTTATACAGATATAACAGATAATACCTGTAATAATATTGACAATAACATACATAACATATTATTAATTGGTTAATGTATTTAAAAAAAACATGGTTGACGTAACTCAACGCTGTAAACTGTCTAACTCTTCCTTCCAGCTCCTGCTTGATCTTGATGAGCAAAGTTTGATTTACTAGTAATGAAGTAGTAACTCCAAAACCATTTTTGATTTAATTTTTACAGTGGCAAAGGTGTGTGTCAAAAGTGTCAAAGAAAAAAAGCTCAGTATAAAGGTTATCGTTTATTTTTAAAAGTTCTAAAAAGCTTCATTCAAGTTATTTGTTGCTTTTTAATTATAAAATACTTTTCGTACAACCTCCTTCGTATGTTCTCCATACAATGTGGCATTGGCGAAGTATAACAACTCAACTGGCACGATCGGAACGTTATAATAAAAGAAACGAACAGAATTTTTCATAGATAAAATCAAATCCAATACAATGTAGGTATATACTCGTAGTTCGACAACCTATCTATGGGTGTTCACTAAAAGTAAACAAAGAATCTTTCAAATACAGCCAGCTATCGGTCCATCAGCAATTATACACTTTCACATGACAGACTTGTAATTTTAATTTAAATGATCTAGGTATTAGAAACTCCTCTTGATTGTTCCTCTTTCGATGACCACGCTCAGAAATGCTAATTAATACTTAATTGACATACAATCGATACAAAGTTTTAAATTCGTGCAGATTTAAATTTTAATGCTAATTTAATAGTAAAATGTATTTTTGAGTATCTATTAGAGGATTATATTATTATTTAGGGATATTTTATAAAAAGCCAATTGTAAATAACGCGTTGTTTTTACAGCCTTCTCACATCTCATATAACTTGATGATGGTGTGATGTTTCAAATCGTTGTCATCATCATCAATAACTTGTTTGAACGTGGAAGACAAGGGCTTCTTAATGCAAATTTCAATAAAAAGGGCGTTAAGATGTACCGCAGAGCCGAATTCCGTAAAAAACAATAAATTATATATGTTGTGATGATGAATTTCACCACTAAACACCATATCTCGAAAATTGGCCGGCGTCTGGAGAAAGGAGTGTCTTAACACTTACTACCATGACATAAGCGTGATAAAGTATGAAGTAAAAAAAAGCTCTAATATTTCTCTGCCTGCTATAATAGTAAACTAAGGCTAAAGAACCTATAGATCAATAGAACAGCGACCAGCCACATAAGTACTAAGTACAGTTTTACCTCAGGCGATGTAATCATTAGAGGGCGATTGCCCTAACTACTTACGGATATGGGCTGCAAGCTCAGTGATGAACGAGATGTATTGATTGCACATGATTAGGGTCCAACTGCCCTGTTCTAGATAGAAGCACTGTGTTTTATAGATAAGGTTGATAGGAAATGGAGAGATCAGATCAAAGTCAGATGAAAATATATTTCGTGTAAAATTTTTATTATGATAGATTTTTTTGCTTCACGCTGTATCCCGCACATTGAAGGGTAGGCAGAGGGAACGTTGGAACTTAGTGATAAGAAATTCCGTTCCCTTTAAGACATTTCTGTTCTCCGCTTTCCGTCAGATTTTGAAGGCATTAATTCCCCACTCTGCTAAGTGCAGCATGGCGTTAAGGTCTGCCACTCATCATTATATCTTAAAGATTCGGCTGTTGTTGGGGAGTATCTTAGCCCTAGATTTCCTCTGCCTAACTTACCGTATGCGGGATACAGCGTGAAGCTAAAAAAAGATATAAAATCTTAAAAAGAATATTGTTTCACTAGAAACAATTATGAACCTACCATATTAAGAAAAAAAAGAAAACTTCAAACAAGTAATCGAAAGTAATTACAGTTACTTTAGCAACTTGTCTTATCTTGCCCTAACTAGATAACAGCTTGAACCCGCGGTCGCTCCTTCATTGTAAAAATAATAAAATATAGTATTTATACTTTCTATATTTAGTATCAGCGCACATTATTGAGAAATTTTATAATATTATTTATTTTTTAACTAATTGCTCTAATAGTTAGTTAGTTATTTAAGTAAATAATATTTGGAATGTGAACTTAGAGACGATTGTCTCTTGACGCCATGATTATGATGGTAGTTCTGTATTCGATCTGTATTCGAATTGTTTTATTTATATTTTCATCATTTCTGCGCTCTGGTAAAAAGGCAAAGTGCAGAGTTTGAATTCAACCACTCGATACGAAATGCCTCGAGAATTTCGCGAATTGGAAAACTGAAGTGTCTTAACACTTGGTTATCCTTTCATTCCGTCAGGTTTTGATTTGCCTCTAAACACGCAATGTCTACAAACTTTCTGTGCAATTATAATATTATGATA
Organism: Heliconius numata; assembly: GCA_016802625.1. Lineage (NCBI taxonomy): Eukaryota > Metazoa > Arthropoda > Insecta > Lepidoptera > Nymphalidae > Heliconius > Heliconius numata. The sequence continues at coordinate 598,007 of JAEBDU010000048.1, read as the reverse complement.
CAATATAATATTATGGTACCATCCCGCTGATCTACTGATGGAATTGGAAAATGGCTGATGGAACCTTGGACTGCCTACTAGTAAACATATCGAGTTTGTGCTCATTACATCTTCGTCTTATTAATGTGTTCTGTTGAAAAAAGTGTATTTGTTAAGTATTTTTAAACTATTAATAATTAACCAAAGCACCTTGTTGCAAATGTGCGCACATTCTAAGCAACTGCAAAACCGGGAGTAGCAGACTGGGGCTGGTCCGGAATGCGGGGTGAACGACCCTGCCCCGTCCACCTGGATAAGTACTCGAGAAAGCTATTTGCGCAATTAGATATATAGATTGGCTGTAGAATTGTATTGTATTGAAGTAGTCGTGGGTTCGATTTTATAGCACCAGTTTGTTTAGAGAAAGCAAAAGGGAATCTAAACATATGGAATCAGTAGAGGACTAAATATGTAGAGATAATTATGTCTAGAAAATCTATGTCTAAAAGAAAATGCATTTGTAGCTAATAACCCTTAAAAAGTTGAGAAAGGGATCGCGCATCTGTAGTGTTTAAAGTTAATTATACTTGAAACGCAGTGTCTCCAAAACTAGGCGAAAAGAAGGAAACGAAATTTATTAATACGGTGAAAAGTGGAAAACGCAAGTGCCTTAATGGGAACTGAGTGTCTTAACATTAGGGTCCCTCTGCGTACCCTGCTGTGCAAGATAAATCTTTAGTTCCTGAGATTAGCGCGTACTAAAGAAACATCGGCTTTATAATATTAATATACACAAACTATAAAATACAAATTATATAACTCACAGTATGCTTAACGACAGTTAAATTGTTCTTTATGTATGTACATACACTATTATATATCACACTTAACTATAAAACTAAGTTTAATACTAGTTTTCTATTTCATTGCGTAATGCAAATAACATTAGAACGGCTTGTAGGAAACGTTTGCGATAATTACAGAGAGAGACAGATGTCATCGCAGCTTAGGAATGATAATAACGATGATTGTGAGTTCGAATCCCAGAACGACTTTAAAATAATTTGAAAATGGACAGTGATTGCTGAAATGCCAGTAGGTAAAAAATAGCATGTCCTGCAAAATGCATAAATTTAAGATTTTAATAAAAATTGTTTTTTTAATATTATTATTTGATTAAGCTCAAATATGGATAATAATTTACCTAATTATTAATCTATTAAATCATACCTTAACTATACTACTGTTTATAATAATGAGTCAAAGTTTATAGCAACAAAAATAATAAAAAAAAATTTACAGGTACATATTATATCAGTTTTTTCTTTTCGATGCAATTCGATTTAGTGTATTGCGGTCAGAGTTACCTCGGACCCATACTTATATATTTTTCTATATTTCTTTCCGAAGTGAGAATTGAATGAGAAATTGAGTGAGAATCGAACTCGCATCTGTTGCGATAAGACTCCCACGTTTGTGCCCTCCGCCTCTTATTCAATTCAATTTGACCAAGGGGACGAAGCCACAAACAAAAGCTAGTATAATATAAAATAAAATAAAAACACAACTTTCACAGACGGAATCCATTTGAATACTCTCACCGTCTCGTATTACGATTCTTAGGTTACCTCTTACGAACGAAGCTTCCGATGCATAACGACACCTCGAGGAAATAAGCTCGAAAGGAAAAGCTGTATTAGCGAGGTAATGACGTCCGTTCATCAATATTATGTATGTATGTAATATTGATTTTATTACGTTTTTTGCTTCATTTGGTTGTATGTTACTAAAAGAGTGTTTTTTGTAATGCCTAAGTATCAAAATTCATAATAATTATACAAGTATTTGTTCCACTAGTGGTTCGGATGTGGATAGTAGTGTGATGATTTTACATATTAAAAGTAAATATATGAGCTTAATAGAAAATGACGAAAATATTACTGATCTTTAAAAACATTTAATGACAAGTGATGATACCTACATTTTATAGAAAATAACAAAAAAAGAAGATGTAGAAAAGAAAACGTTGCAAAGAGACTTACAACGTGCTTCTCTCCACGATGATGCATTGTTGAAGAAAAGAAAATGAAAAGTTGAAGTCCAGTCATAACCGTACCCTCGTCTTCCCTTAACTTAACGGTACCAAAAATAAAATGAATACTACCACTGATTACATCAAAGCTGCATTACTAGAAAATGTGTCACATTAGTTAGTCAACCAAAAACCTGATCTAAATCCTAGGTATATAAATTATAGACAAAGCCTCAAACAAAGGTGATTCACGACCAGTAGGCAGATATAGAAATGGATAAGGTCGACTGCAACCACTTCTACGGAATCAAACGTGATAATGAGAGGTCCAAATACGATGGATCGACGTATTTGGTGTTTATTATGGGTTTTATTTCGTTTTTAATTTAAATTTGGCCTTCGTATAGTTTTTATTGGATTTAGTAGTTTTGTTTCGTTTCGATTTGGGTTAGGTCTTTTTCTATTTACTCTAATTTTATTATATGACTTGGCAACAAGGCTAATTTATATTGATTTACTTGAACAAATGCTTATTGATGAACCTTACTATATTAATAGTAAGGTTAAATTAATATTTATCAGCCAACTGACCACAATGTTTTTTTGACTTTTGACGTTTTTTTCTGACATGGCAGGGAAGTTTTCGGGGAAATGAATAATATTTTAATTTATTCGGTTTAGTAATAGTTTAGTGGTGTAAAGTTCCACCACTCAACATTCATTGACTTCAAAGTTAATGAGAAACAGAGTGTCTTAACACTACGTTCTCTTTGCCAATACCATTTTAAACGATATACACCGTAAGGCTAAAAAGAAGAATATTTAAAAAGTCCTTTCGTATTGAAGAATGACTCGGATCGTGACCTTTGAAGTGCAAGCATATGGCACGATGTATATGGTGTTCACATATTTTATTGAAATACCTCAGTTGATGCGTGCACTTTGAGTTCAAGTGACATTACGACATTACTTATCTGTACTCTGAATATGTTATATAAAATTTTAGAGGCCATCGCTTTATATATTTTTGGCTTAAAACTTTAGTGATAAGTCATTATTTGTAAATTTTAACTTAATTATTAACGTATTTTTATATTTATCCGCTACTTTAACTGGATATGAGTATCTCTAGAACAACTGTTATTAAAACAAGGCACAAAGTAACCAATGAAATTTAAACCAGCACTATACGCAATTTTAATTTAACAAGCATTAGTTTTATAAAGGCCAGTCGTGGCGCAGGGGCTTAAGCGTGTGGCTGTAAGCACTACAGGTTGTGGGTTCGATTCCCACTCAAGGAAATGAAATATTTCCATTATCGCTCTGGTCCAGAATTTATCGGAAAGTATGACGTGAACACTAGATTCTCTGCCCCAGGCCTCTGCCTACCCTGCTACTTACGGGATACAGCGTGAAGCTGAAAAAAAAAGAAAAAAATGCATATAAACATTCTTACATACTGTGACAGCGTAAGTTGAATAAAACTTAATTTACTGCATTTTAATACAGTGCGGATATCATGAAAGTGATAATTTAAATGTCAACGCGTGCTGGAAGGCCAAGGTGAGCGGGTTGAGTGCAAAGTCCTATCCTGCACCCGGCTTTACCTAGTTCACTGTGACTAAATATAATTATAATTTATAATTTTAAAATTTCTATTGATTTTCACGATTATTCTGTATGAATTTGGCACCACTTTTTGTGTATTCCTTGTGCTTGTTTTGATTGTAATAAGTTCATTTTCTCGCTCTGGTAACGGTTTTGGAGAGGCCTTGCTTCGAATCCCACTTCTTTCAAATTTGTATACGTATAAAACAAAACTGTTTTTATATCAGTGTGAAATAACACTATGAAAAATGTTAAAAATATTAGTTTATTCTTTCTTTATATATTTTTTTTACGTTATAAATGAATTGAATAGATTAACCGTGAAGATACCAGCTCAAATAGAATACTGTATTATTTACCTGTCATTGAAGAGAAATCCATTCTACTGCTAAAACAATGTACCTACTAGAAATATTGTTTACATTTGCCTTTGACATAATATGAAAAGCGCATTACATAATGTTTATTCGAGAAGCTTCATACTTTTTCCCTCGTAGCAGGATAGGCAGAGGAAACATAGTGTTAGGACACTGCTTTCTCCAATTTCTGTAGTATTTGACATATCTCCATATATCCGCCGCTCTTACTTATGAGACAGGCTTTGGTGTTGATTGAGATGCGACATAGAAGATTAATCAGAGACGAGACCCTCGTTGATACTCAGTTGAAGGCGTAAGACCTCGTTGTCAATTTTTTACAGCATATAATTCGGGAAGTGTACCTTGGAAATGCACAACCTAATTGCCACAGAACCTCTAAGTTCATGATGTTAAGATTATTCTTTGGTCGTTATTCCTTTGATCTCTTCCTACCCATATTAGCGTTATTACGCGAAATAAAATTGTACAGGAATTAATATTTAATGTCGATCAAGAATTAATAGACATCTCTGAGTGCAACAAGTGTTTATCTTTAATTCTAATAAATGATAATTCAATGTGTCACTATAACAATATAATCGATCGAGCGTTGCTTTCCATCAATCTTTGTAGAAAGTACCTATAATAATGTCGTGACTTCCAATGACTGACTGACTTCTAGTTCAATTGTACTTCAACATCAACACACAATAGAGCCTGTACAGGCTTCAGTCATTTCTAATTTAACTATCATGATGTCACTATTATAGCGCAGTTCGGAGTTATCTGATGGTACTGGTTGGATTTTCAAGGACACAGTGGGAAATCATTTTATGAATCTTTGAATGATCTCTGTTGTCTTGCTATATTTTCTTTATGTTAAAACTAACAAAAATATTACTTATTAATAATTGTAAATATTGACTATTTTTAACTTTAACGTACTAAAAATGTAAAAAAATCCAAGAACCTGAATTTTATTTCTTATGATTGAAACATAAAGAAACTCCGCCACGTTCAAATTTTTATATGTTTTCAATGGTATGGTTCTCTATCTCTCGTTCCATATGTTTTCTAAAACATAAGTTTACACTAAATTATAAAATACACTAATGAATACCTGACAGCTACGAATATGTTCCTCAATCACAATCCTTCTAAACCACCCACAATTATCTCTAATGAGTGAGATCTTGGAACAACGTAACAATGGAAAATGAAAATTTACTTGCAATAAGATAAATCTATAATCATTAAAGTAATTTATAATGAATACTTGTAATATTGTTTGTCATTTACAATCTGATATTGAGTGTAGATACAGTGTCATTATAAATGCGACGGTTGTGGGTTCGATGCATACTCGAGGAAATTAATTAATTTCTAAAGATAGTGGGTGGACGAAGGTGTCTTAACACTACGTAGATTCTGATATGAAATCAAAGATACATATATTATAGTCACTGACTATAACAAGTCGGCTGTGAGTTCGATTCTCACTATATGGAATTAATTATTTTCATGAAACTGAAAAATTGCACTAGTAAAATTGGCGTTGAGCTCCGCCACTCAACACGTAATGTCCCAAAGTTGGGCGAAAAGTGGACAACAGAGTCTTAACACTAGATTTCCCTGCCCTACAATAAAAACAAGAATTTGTTTGTATATAAACACGCGCAGTGGGACAGTGATATTTCACTGTTATAACCGTGGTTAATTATTGAACTTGTAAATTCAACGCCCAATTTCTTGTTAAATGGCGAAGTCCAATGTCGCGATTTGCCTTTACCAGAGCCAGGAAATGAAAATATTAAATATTTCACATTCTTGAGTGGGAATCAAACCCACAACCTATCGGACTCTGCGCTACCACTGGCGTCTACCTGTATACTATGATGAATGAATAACCATATATTGTGTATGCAACGCGAGTCACGACTGCGACGTCGATAGCATCACATTAGTGCCGGTTCGTTTCTCTTCCATACACCTCTTACAAATCCTAATACTTACGTCTATTTCCTAACAAACAAATCTCACAAAGTTTCACGGAAGCCACTTTATAAATACAGGTATTTACAGAAAATTATTTACATAACTTGAAAAGGGACGAAATTTAACTTTACTTTTTAAGAATATTCTTATGATGTTATTCTGTGTTTATATTTTAACATATTTTGTAGAGATAATTCATATTTTCAAGCAGCGCGCCTATTAAAAACCTTAAAATCCGGCTGTGCACTGTGACAGAAGGCCATGGGCGACCGGCTTACTGCATGTGACCCGAAGCTTGTTTATCTTTTCTTTTAAGTAAAAAAAGAAAAGATAATTATAAATTATTCTGATTTTCCTAATCAACGGGATGTCCGAGAAGGATATCCCGCTTATCTACGAGTATATTTAAGATATCTTCTACTCCTCACCCATGGCAAAGAGTTTCGTGTCCACGTTGTCCGCGTTCCAGTCGTGGCAGGCGTAAGTGTGTGACTGTAAAAGCGATTAGTTGTGGATTCGATCACCAATAGAGGAAATGAAATATTGATTTAAATTTATATTTTCATTTATTTGCTCTGGTGTTCTTTTGGTGGCAAAGCGCGGAATAGAACACGCCTAAAATCTTCGCCTTGACTAAATAGTGTTTACGTCATGGTAACGACAACAAATAGGTATATTTTAGAAGCGTGAATTGAAACGTCAGGTTAATTTAGTTTCGGTCAATTACAAGATTGGCTGTGGATAGATTTCCGGTCACATTGTATAAACCTGGTCAAGGTCTAGATCCTAGGTCGTTGAGTTATATGCCGTTATAGTATTAAAAATCAGCTTCACGCTGAATGCCGCATACAGCAGAGTAGGCAGAGGGAACCTAGTGTTAAGACATTCCGTTCCCTACTTTTCGCCCAATTCAATTTTTCTTAAAGACACTGTATGGTGAATGGCAGAACTCAACGCCGCACGTCTGTCAAATTGCGGTTGAACACTCAAAAAGACACCGCAAAAAATATTTTAAATGAATTTCTATTATTTTGAAAGTTAATAATTAATCTATTCAATGATCAATAAATCATATACGGCATACGCAGGTCGCGCCTCGGGCGGTTTCTATCATGTTGTAAAATAAAGGCTTCGTTATTCATAACGCATTCACAATATTACTTATTACTCATACCTACACTTTCACATATCGTTCGTATGTGAAATAATTTAATCACCCATTTTAAAACTAATTTCTATTAATCGTTTCTATTTCCTTCCTTTAGTTTTACTTATAAATATTACTTATGTCTAGTCTAGTCGTGCAGGCCAGGTTGTGGGTTCGATTGTCACTCGAGCTCGCTCTGGTAAGGTAAAGCGCAGCGGGGATTTCTGCCAAACAGGTCATTACAAAAATATTTAATCTGGGTGGGAATCGAACCCGCAAATTTTGCCTTAGTAGTTATATACGCCAATATATTTACAACATAATACATATTATATTAAAAATACACCAATCAACATTTTTCTATAGCAGATGCTACAAAGAAACAGCTGTTCTTGACGTTAAAAAAATGGTGAATATATCAATTTGAGCCAATTTTGATATTGTTCTGTCCATTAATGGTCTTCTCACAAAAAATAACAGGTGTTTAAACTAAAAATAACATTTAAGTTATGTGATGAGGCCAGTCGTAGCACAGGGGCTCAAGGTGTGACTGTAAACGTGACTGGTTGTGGGTTCGATCCCAACTCGAAGAAATGAAATATTTATTTAAATTTATATTTTCTTTTTTTCGCTCAGATGTCGAGGCAAATCGCGACATTGAGTTCCGTCACTGAACACACAATGCCTCCAGAATCCGGCGGAAAGTGGGGGGAAGTGTCTTAACACTAGGTTCCCTCTGCATACCCTGCTGTGTGCGAGATACAGCGTGAAGCTGATTTTAAGTTATGTGATAATGTGTCAATACTAGGTCTTGCCTGCGACTCTGCCTGTAGTACTCTGAATTGCACCCTTTTGTCTTTATCGATACTTAATACGTATCTACTTCCACGAGTTGGTCGGCTGGGAGAGATTTCTTCAAGAAATGACTCCACCGTTGTAAACAACATTAATTATTTTTTATATTTAATTAGGTGCAGGAGGTAATAAATATATGACAAATCAATAAAATTATCTTTACCTACAGGTAGGTAATTATTCAGTTGACTAATAATGTTTAAAGACAAATTTAATCGAAATTAGCTCAGCTGTATTTGATTAAAAAATTAACGCAAACACAAAAATTTTCCTATCTTTTAAAATTTATTTATTAATTAATTATCTGAGGCCAGGGGTACAATCGTACGACTGTAAAGGCGGCCGGTTGTGGGTTCGATTCCCGCTCAAGAAAATGAAATATTTAATATTTCGACTATCTGCGTCTGGCAACGCGGCAAAGCGCGCTGTAGAATTCATTTGAAATGTGAAAATAATTCATTCCTTTTAGTGAAAATTGAACTCACCACCGTCAAGCTAACAGTCAGAAGTACTTAGTACTTAGTACTTAGGACAAAAAATAAAACAAAAGCAAGTATTTTCAATATAACAATAGATATAATCGCGTCAAGTTACTGCGGGGACCACCTGTCGTCCTCTAGGAGGTAGGGTAACCGGTACCCTACCTGCGCGCGCGCACGCCTGCCCTTTGTAAAAAAACCATATAATTATCCCCTTCCCTTTTCCAAAATATGTTATATATGAAATTGGAATTGGGTACTGTCGACAGCAACCCGGAAAAAAAATATTATTTGTTTTTTTTTAAGTTTTCGGCATATAATAGTAAATACAAAAAGCTAATGTTAGGATATGTAATTAGTTCTGAGTAAGGATTACTATACCAAAATAATAATAAAAATGTACCAGTTCATTACTTAAAGTAGTATTAATTATTAAAATACTTAAAATCGCGTATAAGATTGTCTATAAGCACTTTAATACATCGTGATACAGCGTGAAGCTAAATAAAAAAAAATATTCACTAGCTATGTCTGCAACTTCGTCTGCGTTTGCAAATACTAAACAAATGGAAATAAAACTAAATGTTAAGAAAATTTAGCAAATTATTAAAGGTTAAGTAAGCCATTTCTGAGACTAACTTACACAAATACACAGATAAACAGACATCAATTTTAAAAAAGTTTTGTTTTGGATTCTATTTTATTTATTAATATCGCTAATAAAAGAAATTTTAAATATATTGTTAAATATACTCATATATCTTCCATGCACGAAAGGTATTAATGTACCTAATTTAGGTACTAATTTTGAGCTTGTTTTGAATTTATTTCTGATTTAAATTATAAAATTTAATTATAAAATTTAAATTTGTGGTTGAAGTATTGCCTTATTAGTATGTAATTGGGTACCTACTAAAATTAATAATAATTATGTTGAAATTTCACGATAACACTGATAACTTAATTATTAAGAAATGTAGGATTAATTTGATACATTAATTACTTTGATTTGTAAGCGTATAATCTGATCATCATCTATATGATATATTTTAATAATACATTCAATTGAACACAATTGATATTAAAATATATCAGACGCATAAAAATAACTGAGAAATGATGATAGCATGTAGCCTTCCTCTAAAAAGGATTACTCAATTCGAACCGTACAGTGTATCTATCTCCAACTTAAAGTTACTTATATATTTAAATCAAAACAACTATAAACAGAATCAAAATAATAAAAAAAATAATATTTGTTAAATACAGTAAATCAACCAAAAACAATATAATAATATAATAGTTTTAATTTTAATAAAACTATAAGTCAATAAAACATTTTTGCAGTCAGTACAACAGGTTTAGCTTAGATTACAAAATTACTTTCCATTGCCGCTCGCGAGCGCTAGTATCGCAGCCACACTCGTTTTTAACGGACGTGTCCATTAAATTAATACTTCGTACGTTTGTCGTAACGTATCGATGTTTTGAACTATTTAATAGAGTGAAGTGCATCAAAATCTGTGCAGTGTGTGTGTTTTCTTTGGTTTTTGTATGGAAAACCAAGAGTAATATCGAAGTACATTACGGAACCGGATACCGGATTTTCATTTTAAAGTCACGGTAAGATTTCATGGTGTTGTTTATTTTACTATAGATTTAGATCGGTCATCGATTTTAAATTACTTAATTAATAATTTTTTATATTATTTTTCTGTTTAATCGTTGCGTATCGATTACAATTATTCGAGTTTACAAGTTTGGATGAAATTTTTATCTAAATTAAAAATGATTTATCTATAATCAATATGTGTATGAAGCTCTTATTTGGTTCAACGTGCTAATCTCTTTTGACGAGAAAAGAATTACGTTACCATTGGCTCATGGGGTCGAAGCCGAAGGTCGAAGCCGAAGACGAATAATTTCGTAGATTCAAATTAAACCGTTTTTATACGTGTTTACTTTTTCATGAATGTGAACTATCAAAAATGTTTAAAATATAATTATAATTATATCTTTTTACATATAATATTTGTTCTAATCTATATTTATAGCTATATTATACTTTCTACGTCACTTAAATACGGATATTATTTGAATAGACCGACCTCAAGGCCATAGCATTTCGTTGATAAGCGCAATCGACGTCAGATTCCAAAATATTGATATTTCATTCTAATTAATTACTTTAACTTGTTTCT
>JAEBDU010000048.1:427642-522352 GCA_016802625.1 Heliconius numata | reverse complement strand
TGATGGAGCCATGTTCTTCAGGGGTTCAGGTTGTGGATTCGATTCCCACTCGGGGTAATTAATTATTTTACATTGATGGTTAATGACAAAACTAAAATAATATGTATAATCGACAATTGTTAAAAATAACTTAAAACTGATTTTTTTATACTAAAAATTGAAACAAATAGATAAAAATGCAAAATAATGAAGGGCTTGTATTTGTAATCACGCTTCAACTTTGCACCAATATATTATTAATAAAATAATAATTTAACTATAATTAATATAATACAATGTGTTTATTAATTATTATTATTTTACTTAATTATTACAAAAAGATATACATTTTAAATGTTAAGTATATTAATATTATGTACAGTTAGTTTTTTTAATAAATATTTTATATTTTAAAATTGGTCAGTAATGTGAATGTTAATTTAAAGAATAGTAAGGAAGTGATAATGAATATTGAAATTAAAGGGTAAAAAGGTGCTTAAACACTTATGGCGCAGTAGTTGTTATGGCCAGGTCGTAAATTCGAATTCAAAATTATTGTGTAACGTAAAACATTGAGAAAGGAAAGGATAAAGACAATCTTTTTTTTTATTTGATTATATTTTTATTTATATTGTCGTTATAGAAAAAAGTTGAATATTGTATTTACATATTTTTTACTTTTTTGTGAAAATATGTTTCATTAAAAAACTATATACTATGCTTAATATGTATAGTGAGGGTTTTTTTATAATGTATACATGAAACAATGCCATGGCGCTATTGGCATACACTTGTACTGAAGTACAAGCTGTTCAAGCCGCCTTTATTCTATAATGCGGATAATATTTTATTATAATTTTATCTTTATCATTACTTCAATTTATTTTGCGCTAAATCTGTCCATTTTTAGTAGTGTGGTTGTGAAGTCTGAGAGTTCCGTCGCTTTTTTATTAATTTATAAACAAACAAACATACAAATAATATTTTTAATAATTTCCTTTTATATATATTACATTGTGAATAAGCTTTTTTATAATATAACATAATTTAGCATTCACTTAAATGCAAATATTTTAAGAATTTAAATTTACTACGAGATTTAGATATTTTAAAAAGAATAACAATTATTAAGTGATTTTCTGATACTTTATTTGTAATCGCACAATAATCTCATTTTGTGTTTATTTTAAGTTCTCTGGTATATTTTAAATTTAAAAGTTATTTTAGTGTAAGTTAGTTGCTAGTCACGACGCCGCTTGTACATATTGCATACTACGGTGTGTCTTATAAATTGTGTCTATTGAAAATGGGTTTTTTTTATTTATACCTATATTCTTTCAGACTGACTTGGAAAAAAAGTTGTGTAATAGGATACACATACATACATACATACGTGTCTAACTGGTATTGTTGGAATTCGACAATACTTAAGAATGATGATCCATAACTCAAAACTACGTAACTACTAAACTATAATTGAGAGATAAGATTCTTTTTATTATCAAAATGTGTTTTTTTTTTCTGTAGGGAACTTGTTTAATTTAGATGTTTAAATTAAATCAGATTCACGCTGTATCCCACACGCAGCAGGGTACAGGGCAGAGGGAACCTGTGTGTTTCGTGCCGTATATTTAGTACATTCTAATTTTAATAAGAATAAAATACTTCTTCCTCCTGGCATTAATCCCGGCGTATGTTGCCAGGGTCTTCCTCTTCCTGCTTAACCTACTCCACTTCTTCACCATCTGTAACGTCCTGTTTCGTTAGACCATTGCTCTCATGTCCTGCATCATCATTATTCAAATTCAAAATATTCTTTATTCAAATAAACTTATCATAAGCACTTTTGAATCGTCAAATGAACATATAAACAAAAAGCTACCACCGCACTATGGGAAATCGAAGTCTGTATCAGATCAAAAATCGATAACTTTTTTATTTGTTAAGATAAACAATTGAATTTTTGCACAAGCATAAAGTATGAAATAGTGCGTTAGGTGACGTTCAGATATTATACTTTTATTGGAGAATATATATATAAAAAAAATTATGAAAAGAAAAGTTTTCAGTAAATTATGGTAAAAATTAAAGGAATAATAGTAAAAATGTATTATTAAATTAGTTTATTATTATTCCCGACTGGTAAGGAAGGGTTATGTTTTTAGCGCATATTTTGTATGTATGTATGTACGCAATATTCTTTATTACCTTGTATCTCCAGAACCGCTGAATGGATTTACATAATTGAGGTATCGTTACATTCGCTTTAGCAGCCCAAGTATTCTTAGGTAGGTGACGTTAAAAAATAATAATCATGGCGGCTGTGGGACGCCATTGGACTTAGTGCAAAAAAAATTTTTGGTTTCGAATACCACAATATGGGTATCAAATTCAAGAGCTCAACACGAGGATTTCAAAAAGGTATATCATGACTATCATTATCATAATGAATCCTAACAAAAATTTGAAAAATAAAAATATATTTATTAAAAAACAAACACCCCGACTGCATAAATCTGGAAAGAAATTAACAAGCCCAATAGTTTATTAGGATGAAAAGTCGGGACCTATAAGTAATTCTTCAATCAATAAAATCTTTGTCAGGAACCTCAAATAATTTAAAAAGGTGCTAATTCTTCTCCTATTGAACGTAAACCCTGAACCTTCAATGTATGGGAGTAATAATTCACGCTTGGAACACTAAAAGTATTCGTCATTTTGAAATTTAGTGAAGACAGTTAATAATCAAACGTCTGTTAGTAATTTTATTACTAATTTGTAATAGTTTTATTAAATTAATTCACTCTTCATATAATTTCAAAAATGAGGGTAGTGTGAATAAATGATTGTGCAAAATGTGTACAAAATGAAGATAAAACGTCCTTTTATCAATAAATAACAATAATTTAATGGAGATTTACCGCAATCTAATCAATTAAATAGTAAAACATTAGAAACTACAATAGATAGAGTATTCGTGTCCCCTGACATGTATCGTAGTTTTCGTCATAACTTCTCAGTCTGCAGGTCTCTGCAGCTAATTTTTAATAAATATTGTTTATGAATATCTGGACTATAAAACAATATCAAATAGAACGCGTCGGGAGACGTCGGTAACTGTTAAAAGTCTCGATGAACTTTAAACAAGTACCTTTTTTCTCTTCATTTATTATTAATATTTTTTATAAAAATATAGTCATGATATCCACAATATAATAATTGTTTTAAAATCTACATACTATAGGCTTTTCAAAAATATATAACACTTTATACCTACTTGCACATTTTTTTAAGGAAATTATGTTTAAAGTCACAAAGCGAAAAACCTGAAATAGACATTCTTACATATTACTATATTCTAAAATTAAAATATGTATATTCTAAATATAATTCACGAAAAAATAATTCATTATATTAAAGTTCCACTATTATACTATTAAAAAAAAATACTAAGTGCGTCAGGGACGACTTTTGTAAAAACGACTTTTGATCTGCCGTTGTTCTACCATTGTCCATAGTGCACCGGTTCGGAAGGCAGTTCTGCTAAGAGCCGGCAAGAAACTCAACAGTTGCCCTTTAACAAGAATAAGAATAAAAGAAATTTAATAAGAATAAAATACTATATATAACAATTATAAAACTTTAGGCAATGAGACCAACTTGTAGTTTGTTTTCTGGCTGATAGTGTGATTTAAAAACACAAATAAGTTATAATGGAGATAAAATAAATAAAACGATTTCAGAATCCAAAATGTATTGAATACAAAAACAAATGTAATAAAATTGTCAGATGGCAATTTAAAAAATATTCTATTACAATAAGAGTAGTATAATGGAGGAGTCTTCATTTTACAAAATAACTACCCATCTCCATATTACTGACAAAATAACCTAAAAATACATTAATCAAGTGTCAAGCTGAAATACTTCCCGCCATTTTATTAATTAGAGGAAAAACAGAAGCCTAAGACCAAACACATTCTGCCAATTAAATTTCAGAACACTAAGTTAAGAATAGACAAATAAAATGATTCCAACTTGACATATAATTACAAAATGTACAATTAAATAAATCTTTAAACATTTCATACATCAATTAATGCCATAATCAACTATTTGTGTAAGAAGCGCGTTTGTGACGTTAAAATCATTAGAAAAGAGATCACGTGCTTTCAGTTGCAGTAGAGGGAAAAAAAAACAAAACAAAACATAAAAAAGTAAATAACATATATATGTATAATATAAAAAAAATATAGAATAATTTATATAGGAACGAAATATTGATTAAATGCCTAATTTCAAAGCATATTCTCTCGCATCCTTAAAGAAAACTTATTTAAAAATTGGAAATTACCAGATGTTAAAATTTTATTATTAGAAATAATTTTCTAGCATTTTATAAGTAAATTTTTTAGCGAAATATTAAAATTGTTGAAATTTTGACTTTCATTTTAAGGATGCGACATCTAACATACTAAATTTGGATATAATGGCCATAATAGTATACAGTACTGTGTATTAAATAAAAAAAGTAATTTAAGTAAAATGAACAAATTGTGTTAAGCAGATACTTTTTGTATTTGACTATAAGGAAATTTTCTGAAATTTAAATCTAGTTTATATTGTAAAAAATACAAAATGATACATGTAAGTATGAGTATTTCGAATTATTTTAATTCAATCTAAAGATTTGCAAAAAAAAGTCAACAGCTTTTTTTTAAATCTATTTCGAGTAAAAATGTAAATATTGCTGGAAAATTTTCTAGGTTATTCAAATGCATTTTTTTATAGTATAATATTATATATAATAACACTAATTTAATAAAAGCTGTCATCTTTCCAATGTTTATTGTAAAGCCTATATTTATAAATTTTGGAGTCTACTATTTAAAAATGTCTAACTTACGAGTACGGCGATTACTAATTAGTATAGAGGAAAAACTTTACAGCACATGGGGTCCATATACGAATGTTAGGTTACATATACACCATAAGCGCTTTTCATTTCTATTTAATAAATTAAATATAAAAAAAACTATAGAAAATTCAAAATGTGAGGAAACATAATGATAGGTTATTAATGATTTTATTAAAAAAAAGAGATAACAAATGAAAGAAATGGAAATCGATACAATAAAAGAGGCAGAAGACAGGCAAAATAGAATATTTCTGAACGAGACGTGCGCTCATATGGCGTCGATGTCGACGTCAACGTCCGCGTCGTCGTCGTGGCGGGCGCGCGCGGGGGCGGGGGGCGCGCGGACTGCCGCCTTAATGGGCTCCACCTTGGCGCGGTCGTCGTACTCGATCTCGATGTCGTCGTCGGCGTCACCGTCGCCATCCTCGTCAGAGTCCTCCTCGTCGGCCTGCTGCAGCCACTCTAGGAAGGGCTGCGCACGCCGCAGCACGTCGGCCACCACCTCCTTGGGCGCGTACTTGCGCGAGGGCTTGGCGGCCCAATCCAGGACGGCGCGCTCGTCCACGATGTCCAGGTCGTAGAGCAGCTTGAGGGCGGCGGGCAGCTTGGGGAGCAGAGCGGGTTCGGCGGCGGCGAGCGCGGTGAGCGCGTGCAGGGCGGCGCGGGGCGCACGCGGGTCGGCGCGGGCGAGGCGGAGGAGAGTGGCGCGGTGGCGGCGCACGTCGGCGGCGAGCGTGCGCGGCGCGACTAGCACCTCGAAGGCGACGAGGGGCGCGTTGGCGCGCACGTCGAGGCGTGCGGCCTCGTTCAGTACGTCGGCAGCGGTGACCGCGCCCGCGTCTGCACGCTGCTTCAGGAACGAGTAGAACATGTCCATGCGCTGCTTCTCGTTCTTCTCGCTGTCCTCGGACAGCGTCATGCTTTTGGCGCCCTCCGTCAGGTCTGCAAGAACAAAACAAATACCTCAACATCTTCAACCCTTAATAAAGGTTATGACACTTTTTCCCGACTGCTAAGGAAGGGTTATGTTTTTTGCGCGTATCTTGTATGTATGTAATATTCTTTATTACCTCATATCTCCAGAACCGCTGAACGGACTTACATAATTGAGGTATTATTAGATTAGTTTTAGCAGTCCAAGTGTTCTTAGATAGGTGACGTTATAAAATAATCGTGACGGATGTGGGACGCAAAACCATTCACTTTCCATCACGTTTTGAATACCACAATCAAATTCAAGAGCTCAATACGAGGATTTTAAAAAGGTATATTATGATTATCATTACCATATTGAATCCTAACAAAAAAGTGAAAATTATAAATATTTTTTAAATCAAAAACCCCCGACTGGAAAGTGAGTAAACAAGCACAATAGTTTATTAGGATTAACAGGGGACCTATAAGTAATTCTTCAATCAATAAAACTTTTACCACGACCCCAGCATAATTTAAAGAGGTCCCGACTCTTCATTCTAATAAACTATTGGGCTTGTTTATTTTCTTTTTAGGTTTATGCAGTAGGGGTTTGATTTTTTTAATATTTCTCAATATCTAATAAAAATATATTTATAAAGTTAAACTAAATATAATTATTCTTAAATCATAACATGAACTTTTGTCACTTTTTACCTCTAGATATAAGTAGCAAATAAAAATAAAATTGATTAGCTGATAATTGTGAAAAAGTAAAAAAAAAACTTTTATCACAAATCAACATACAAAAACAACTCTATATTTTCTAGAAACATATTACAATTTTGTAAAATATAGCTCTCATGCATATCTAAATCTAACACAGCATTAAACTTTAAACGCAACTATTATAAGGACCCTTTAGAAAAAAAAAGATTTAATAAAATAAATCTAATAAAATAAAGCACTGTTAATTCCACAGCTCAGTATACAATACATAAAGCCATTGTAGCACACGTACACAAGGGTTTAACTGAAACGCGATGATAGGTTAGATTATATAGGTGATATAGGTTAGATTTTATAGGTGATATAGGTTAGATATACTGTAGCGCCAAGGCCAAAAAAACTCCGCGTTAAGTTCCACCACTCAACGTCTTGGAAAAAACGACGGAAAGTGGAGAATGGAGTGTTTAAACATTATGTTTCCTCTGCCTACCCAACGCTGTGCTGAAAACAACAACTCTCAATTCTCACAACCCAACACACACAAACACACCTTGCATCCTAGCCCGCACTGCCTCCTCGCTAACGTCCACCGTCCAGTTGCCATCATCATCATCATCATCAGCTGATTTCTTATGTTTTTCCTTCTTGCTCTTAGGGTTGGGGGTCGTGGGGGTCACGGGGGCTTCACTTTCCTGGAATAATAAATAAATATACTTTAATAAATTATATCAATTCAATTACTTTTCTTAAAGTAATTCATTTTTATTCTGTACTAGTGGGCCGCTGATGCTGGACAGCGGTTACAGCTGTGCGTGCGTCTCACCTCAGCCAGTGGGAAGATGTCCTTTTATATATATATATACACAGATTATGATTGTGATTGTTGATTGTTTTCCATTCTATACTGTGTTTACAGCAAGTGTAAGTAATCTTTATTTTAATTTGTTTGATAACAACCTATTAAAACGTAAAACTTGTAGTAATGCGAATGATTCATTATTAGCATTTATAAATTAAATCAAACAAGTACTGAAATTCATCTCAACCAGTAGGTTATTTTTAGCTTAACGCTAAAAACTGGAACTAAGCGCCGAGTTTTGCCTCTATTTCATTTACTCAAGTGAGAATTGAACCCACGACCTGTCTCGTTTACAGTCATTATGGTTGTGGTTTCTATCCTCACTCGTATGTATTCTTTGGTGAGGGCTAAAGATATACTAGTATTACCCTTTACCAGATTTAAAAACTCATTAAAATACATACATTTTTAGCATCATGAGCTTCGCCATCATGATTCCCGTTGGCAGCGGGGCCACTGCGCTTAGACCGCTTGCCGCGGTTACCCTCTGTTATAGACGAGCCCTGAAATTTTATATATTATATTATTAATTTATTGATTACTACTGACTCGCTCGCGGCTAATATTGTCGAATAAAATACTTTATATTGCTTTGCCTATAGAGGCATAGACCAGAGCAAAGAAATGAAAATATAAATGTAAATAAATATTTCATTACTTCTAATGGGGATCGACCCCAGAACCAGTCGTATTTACAGTTTCACATTTGTGCCTCTGCACTATGACTGGCCTTAGGATTTTTTTTATTTTCTAAAAAAAGTATAATTTATTACTTTTCAGACAAAGTGCATTATAGTTTGTGCTTATTTTTGTATTTATTATTACATTTTAATATAAATGTTGATTATTATTTATGTATGAACAGAACACACCTGTACCCCATGATCGGCGGCGGGCGGATTCTTCAGTATGAAGGTATTCAGTTTATGGTTGAATTCCAAGGGGCCGTGGTACCCGCACGCCTTGCAGCCTTGCGAGATGGTGTTCCTCTTGGTGGACACTATCAGCTCCGTCTCGGGATTGTCGCACTCGGGACAGAGGACGAATTTGCGAATAAATCTGATAATATATCAGAAAATATTTAAATATTGTCATATACAATCTGTTAAGGCGTAAAGTTTTTAAATAACATACTGTAGTACGTAGTGCAACATACTGTACAAATATATATACAATAAATAATTAGAAGAGATTAATAAAAGATAGTAAGTGTGCGTGTGTGTGTGTCACACACCAAACGCGCGTGCACGCTGGCAGGCACGCACGCACGTACAATATATAATCTTAAATATACGTGTTTAATCCAGTTAACATCGTTTCATTTAAAAAAAATATTAGATATTATTAACAGGCCATTTTTAATAATTAATCTTATCATTGATTGTCACGTGTTCAATTCCATATTTTTATGAGTCTGAATTTCAAATTTTATAAAAATCGGTGCCGATAAAAAAAAAATTATTTCCAAACAAATTTTTGGATTTTTCCATACAAACTTTCAACCGATATTTCAACCCACATTACAAAAATAAACATATGTTTAAATTTCACGTTTCTACCATCAGCAGTAAAGGTTGTGCGTGCGTCTTACTTACCGCAGTCAGTGGGAACATCTCCTTTTACATATATTATAGACTAGCGACCCACCCGCAGCTTCGCCCCATTAAACTTATTGTTATATTATAGCCAATTAATACAAAATGATCTACTATTGCTGTAGTTCCATTAAAATCCATTCAGTAGTTTTTGCGTTAAAATGGAACAAACATTCACTCTCAAATTATAGTATTAGTAGGATTTAATCACCTAAAACATATACAGTGTTGGTCTTACATAAAATATACACATAATATAAACAAACCGACCCGTCCAACAGATCCTGCAACTTGGCGGAGTCATGGCTGCCGTTGACGATGAAGCGCTCGTTCTTGAAGTCGAACTGCGTTTGGGCGCCGAGCTCACATCCGAAGTACTTAGTGGGATCTGAGAGCAAAATTGAAATATAAAGATATATCGTCTGCTTAGAATGTAAACGTGACAAATCCGTTTTTTTTTCGTTATCTACATTTATATACCATTCGAAAGTGTAAAAAAAATACAAAATTGACCTTTATTTCATTTCATATATCAGAGAACACAAATTCTAAATTATAATAACCTTCTGATAATACATATACACTCATCGTTTTTTCTCTTTTCACTCATAGATTTGTCTCTCCTGAAAATTTGACTAATAGGCTCTAGACTCTCCTGCTAACAGTAGCAGGTTAACATTTAAAGTTATAACACGATATATACTAATATTAAAAAACTGAAGAGTTAGTTTAGTTAAATGCGCTTATTTATCTCAGGAAGACTGGTTCGAAATATTGAAAAAATATTATAGTGTTGGATAGTTCATTTATCGAGGAAGATGTGTGAAGAGTGTTTTAACACTAGGCCCTCTCTACCTGACAGGTGCAGGATACAGGATGATGCTGAGAATGATAATATTGACCTGGAAAACTACAGGTATTATTATAATACCGGTATTGAATTAATCGGTATGACGCGAAACTTCCTACCTATAACGTTG
This sequence comes from Heliconius numata, assembly GCA_016802625.1. Classification (NCBI taxonomy): domain Eukaryota; kingdom Metazoa; phylum Arthropoda; class Insecta; order Lepidoptera; family Nymphalidae; genus Heliconius; species Heliconius numata. The sequence continues at coordinate 512,380 of JAEBDU010000048.1, read as the reverse complement.
TAAATTAATCGATTCATAATTAGTGAGACCGCCAGCAAATGCACTGTTTGGTAACGCGGCGTCGTAGCAGTATCTTTACGCGATACTTGTATTTTTTTGATCCAGTACAGTTATTTAAGATACCTGTCTAGTATACATGGTTCCTGTATCGAAGGACCTTTATTTATTTCGGTTATACCTGTATAGCACCTTTAATTGCCGATAAATTTGCAAGGAGTTACGGGTAAGGCCTGGCTCCTATGTCATACACAACGAGAAATTATTTCAATTAGACACGTAGACTGCAGGTAAAAAACTACTTCAAAATCAATTTTTATTTTTCAGTTAGGCCATTACAAGCACTTTTGAACTATACTTTTGACTTCACCAAGGATACCGATAATTATCGTGTCTCACTTAACTAAACTGGAGAAGAGTCCCACCACTAGGTTCCTTCGCTGTATGCAGAAGACGTAAAGAGAAACCAACAGAAATTGTCAAACATTTATGTACGAATATAATTTTTACCATTTTTCCGCAACTATTCAACAGTTTAAAGCTTTAATCGTCCACTTCATTATATGTCGCGTAAAATCCATTTATCGTGCATTAAGGAATTCATTTCGGATGGCGACGTTATTGGACGTGAAGTACGAACGGGCGGTAAAGTGGGGACCATAATAGATTTATCACGACGAAATGTCGTTAAATTTGAGCAGCTACTTTGTGTTCATTTAATTTAACTTATTTTATTTATAAAAAGAAGTATAATAAACACTGGCCCGAATTCTTTTTTAGGTTTCCGTACCTTTTAAGGAAAAAAGGTACCATTATAAGATCACATTGTGGTCCGTTTGTCTGTCTTGTCGAGAGCCCTTATCTTAGGCACGCTCGGAAATTCAAACTATGTACTTATATCTACGGTCCCTTGATTTCCTGAAAAAATCGTATTTCTACATTTACTATTATATGGCCGTTTATACAGCAAAAAACATATTTCAACACTATAAAGGGAATCAAAATTAATAAGGTACTTCCGGTTGACCTAGAAATTTGGCAGCTAGCGTCTACAGGTAGTACTAGTTCAAAATCTGAAACTATACATTTGTGGTTAAATTCTTAAAGTTAAGAGCCATAAAATGGAGGCAAAATTTAGTATTAAAGCCGCTAATTCAAGTGAGGTATCAGATGAAAGGGCTGTGACTAAGCTAAGCTTGAATTTCAGAAAAAAACCTTCAATTTTTGTACGGAACCTTTGGTCAGCGAGCCCGACTCGAGCTTGTCGACTTCGAATTAATTCGATGATAATTTTCTAAATTACACACTAAGGTATGTAAAATTAACTTTTTTCAAAAAAGTCGGTGGTGCTAACATCCCTCCCTCCCCTTTGGCCAAAGCATATTATATTGCAATGGGGACTCACAAATTGAGAGAAAAAAGTGTAAAATACAAAGTTTAACACTCACACGTAGCCGGCCTGCCAAGCGCCTTAGCGACCTCCGGCATGTTGACGATGACAGTCTTGATGCCGTTCCCCTTACCCTCGACCTTGGCGCAGATGCGCGGCATCTTGTAGCGGTAGAACGCGTCCGCCACATTCCTGTTCACGTTCACGGACCCCATGGCTGAGCTGGCTATCACTTAATTATTATATTAACTAATTATTCCAATGGTGGTTTCTTTTTGACACTGGATCTGGAACAATGTTGATGGATAAATGTTTAGATTGTTATTAATTATAAGAGAATTACAAATATTATAATAACTTTATACAAAAGCACGGCGCGCACATACAACACTTCATGCAATATTTTTAAGAGATACACTACGCACTAAGGCCACCTCAAACGCAAAACGTTGAAACGAGTATTTAATGTTCAAATTTTTCTCTTGAGCAGAATTTCAATCTCTTCAATCTAATGCAACAACACCAAGTCTTATTGGTTAAGTTACGAACATTAAGGTTCGTACTTATAAATCACAATTCATAAATTGTATATCTATGAATGAAAACGGCATCACAAGATCTCAGACTTGAGAGCGTTTTATAAATACGGCCCTAAGAAATTCAATTCATGTCTTAATACTAAGTAATAGTGCGGGCATACATGGACATAAAAGATAATCTAAATGAGATGATTTAACTAATAACTAACTAATGGAGGAGAAACTAGCTAATAGATAAAAAATTTCAAACAACTACCGAATGAGTGAAATGGTTGACAACATTGTTCTAAACTAACAACTCTAAAATGTGAACATCAGTATAAGTCAAGAGTCAATAAACGAGAAAATTAGTTATTCAAAATGCTGGGGATCCAAGAATTGGTGACGACGAAAACTGTTACTAAACGATATAATTGGTACAAAATGTAACTACACTCAATTAGAAACGTCGCATCGGTTAGGTGGTGATGGGTGTCCAGAGCAAACTACGAAACTGAATAAAATAAACGGTTATGGTCACTTATTAAACTCGTCCGTATGCAATCAAGTAACAGTCACAAATTGTAAACATACTATTTACTAGTCAGTTGCAGTAGTGAGACGGTGTTGCACTCCAGCATGGTTGCTCGGAAACGCCGATGAATTGCTTCAATCACACACTCACTCAAATAGTTTGCACTTTGTGCAGTCAGTCAGTCAGTCAGTCAGTGGGGCGGTCGGTCGGTCGGTCGGGCGGGCGGCGATGCTCACCAGGCTGGCCGGGCTGGGCTGGGGCCGCAGGCGGGGACCCGCGCCGCGCGCCAGTCACGTCTGCCGCAGCGGCAGCAACTTCCGATGCCTGTTACTGCAAAACTTTGAGCGTCTGTAACAGAACACGCCGCGGCTACGAGCGAACGCTTACTCTTGCATGAGGACACCAATTTTAAGGCTAATTCTTTATCTTTAACTACGCTTTAAATTGGAATAAAAGTTCAATGGCGGGAACTATCTAAGTGTGTTTAAAATTTGAATATTTTAATAGCTTCCTAAAATAACGCATGCTACTCCAGTACAACAATATTCCTACAATGGACGATTCCATTTTAAGTATACGTAAACAAACTTTAATTGTCACATCTTTGACACATTTACATAGTTGAGGAGTGCACGTGACAAACAGCGTTTCATCTGACCTGCGAGCAGTATTGCTTAGTGTGTGAAGCGTCATGCACGCTCGCCGGCAGCCGGGACCCTTCGCCGCGAGACACCGACCACTCTCCTCGCACTGTACTGTTGTCTCTGCAACAATTGATATGTTGGTGTTACATTTCAACTCATCATTTGTAACTACCCTACGAAATACATATAATATTACAATTGGAAAGTATGTTAACGAGATATACTAGAATATGAGTTAATGAGTTTTAAAAATGCTATCCTTTTATTGAACTGTTTGTGCATAGTAATCTCCGGAATTAGTTGGGGGTTTGAATTTTTTTTTATTGTATAGTAATTAAGTTTATTCAAAATAAGTCATATAATATATGTCATTAGTAAATTACAGATTTTAGAGAGAGAAGAATGCAAATAGGAAAGCAAGTAACTAAGAAAGCATTAATTTGGTATGAACCTTAAAAAAATCGTATCATTTACTCTGAAATTTGATGCCCACGTAGCACAATTAGCTTTTCCCAATCTGACATGAAGTTACGGTCGAACAAAGTGAACTGCTACTCATCACGCAGCCTATAAACTATTTAAGCTCTTTTTCTGTTTATCCCGTATAATGCAGGAAATGAAAAAACCTATTATAAAATAATTAATTGATTATTTTCACAAAAATCTATTTTGAACGGTGCTACCACAGATTGTTAAACTATGACAACTGTTATCTCTTTATCAGTTTACAATGGAAATGACGTGAGAAGTAATACTACTAAATACAATAAGCTGTCGCTACAGCTTCTTAGGTGACCGTCAAAATTTAATACGTAAAAAAATACACACGTCGAAATATCAAACATTTCTGGCTTAAAAAAACGTTACAAAGTAATTTGACAAATCAGATTCATTGTTAATGGTGTCTTTTATAAAACTTACGAAAATTTTACAGAGCTGACATTTTACAAATATGCGACCAAAGACTCCAAGGTGATCCAATCTTGAACGGTGAAGGTATAAAAACCTCTGACAAGTTGCAAATTGAAAACAACAGCACGTGTAGTGATGAAATCGCCGATACGAGGCCCAATGAAGGATACAAGCGAATGTACGCCTAATCCTCCTGTCGTCAGGATTAAAAATGCTTCTTAAGTTTAACAGCGTCACGCACACTACCATAGCGTGTGTATTCACACGAGCGCGTCCTTGAACTAGAGCTCTGTGATTGGTCAATACGCAAAGCGTATTACACACACATGTACAATATATATCATAAAACCTTATATACTTTCGGTTGTCGCGTTTATTGGAGATTTATAGTTTCCGGTTTAAAATCTACGACGCACTCATTATAGTTTTGGTTTAATAGACCAAAGTTTTCAGCTAGATGTTGCCAATCAGATCAATTCGTTGCGCTGAGGGAGAACTAACGTATTTTTTTACGAATAAGTATAAATAATAAAATAATACACTATCGCAATAGTAAATATTTGCCTTGACATTTCTTATCAGAGTTGTTTATCGTAGGTAGTATACCTACTTCACATATAACATACAACCAGGTGTGATTAAGTAAGCTTTCATTATTTTTAGTGACATTTCAGTAAGGCGTGACAAGCAGGCTTTGTGGAGCATGTGAAGGGCCCTCTATTACTGGGGAAAACATTTTCTTGAGATGACCGTAATACGAATGAGATGCTTTGAATCCGGGGTCGAGTGGCAATCTCGTCGACGTCGTCAACACATGATATGACATAAAAATATATAAAAAAAATAAAAAATGTATTTTTTTTTCACTGTCAATCTACTACCAAACCTACAATCCGCATCTGTCCCGCGATAGGCGTAATGCAGATACAATGTAAATTTTTATTTCGAAAATTATAAATATCTGCAATTTAATGTGATTAACTTAAGACATTTATTGCTTTTCCCTCCTAAAATTTGTAAAGTTAATTATAAAACTACATACTTCAGCATAACATAACCAGAGTGACCTACAAAAAAGAACAGAGTAATGTAAGTTTTCAAAAGAGCATCGTTTAAGTTGGCATGCAAAATGTATGTGTTGCCACTAGTTACTCTGTGTACGTCCCCAATTATAAGCCCGCAATGCGCTACGCCGCGCCCGCGACACTGCTGACACACATACGTAGTCTATACGCTACGGCATCTTGCATCATTAGAGGCTTTCGTCTTAATTTGCAATTTCATTTAATAATTAATTTAGCGACGTTTTTGTGAAACTACAGACATCGTGGCACAAGAGTGTGTGTGGGTTCGATCCCCGATAGAGGAATTAAAATATTTTCATTTCTTCGCTCTGGTGTCGAGACAAAGCGTGGCGTTGAGTTCCGCCAGTTAACACGCTATGCCTTCCGAATTTGGCGGAAAATGGAGAATTTAAGTGGGGAATGGAAACAGTGTCTTCTCACTAGGTTCCTTAAATTACACAAAACATCTTTTACGCGTCCATTATTTAGGTACGTATAGTTAAAAGTTTTTTAGTAACAATCCCTTTACAATATTTAGGTATAGGCTGCATATCTATAATGTAAACAAAACTTAAAATATTTAAAAATAAAAAGAGAACCTATGGTTGTCAAAATTGGCGTGGCTTGAATTGGCGTGTAAAAATGAAATAAGATAGATAGCAATAGAGAATATTTTTAAAGTTTATATAAAAACGACTCAAAAAGCTTTTAAAAAATTAGAACGACACCAAGCGGAAGATTATGCAAAAGAAGTATGAGGGCTAAAAATTACATTAAAAGTTTTAAAAAAAAAACCCTGCAGTAATATAAATTTCTATTAGATAAATAAAAATAAATAATTAAATTTATTGCGATAGACATTGCGCCATGGATACCGAAAATAGTGTTTAGAAAAATCTAAACAAATTAAATATTACAAAAGTTTTCTTTGCCAATGCATTCGTTGCTCAATGCTAACTTTATGGAGTAATAAAGTTGATTGATTTCGTTTTATGTTTCTATACCAGCGCGATTTTATCAAAGAAATGGAAAAAAATAAGGCAAGTCGTGGTGCAGGGGGCACAAGCGTGCGCCGACGCCGTGTAAAGCGACAGGTTATGGGTTCGAATCCCACTCGTACAAATGAAATATTTAACACTTTCAATAACATCGCGCTTTGTGCCAGACAAGGCCTTTACCAAAGTGAGGAAATAAAAATAGTTCAATTAAGATTATTAGTTCAAATTTCCACTCGAGGAGTGCAAATCGAACCTATTGCGTTTACAATGAAACGAAAGAAATTACTTAAAAATATGAGACTATGATTAACTTATTGTTGCGCAAAATTTAAATAAAACTTATTAACTAACACGGAAACAGGCAGGCGAGACACGCCGCGGCGGTCACCGACGTATCGTGATCACCAATCGCAACAACATTGGAGACAGGAAGTGTTTACGCATCCGCAAATCAGAATACTCCCACAATCACTGTCGAGTCCGACTTATGTGAGATGGATACGAATATATATTAATTCTATACAATATGACCACTTTTTAAAATGCCATATTTTGAACATTTTTTTATAGGGCATAGAGAATATAGAATTTTCTTCGATCTTAAAAAAAAAGATCCACGGAATTTCTTGCGCCGGTTCTCCTCAGATGTGAGGTTAAGTGATTTTAGTCAAACCGTAATAAATTATGGAACTTTCAAAAAATAAAGCTTTTAGCTTTTTATTTAGAATAAAATTATTTGCTTTCAAATGACTTTCAAATTTCGCAACCAACCAACCCACGCAGCACCTAATCCATTCATCCAACAGACAAAAAGCATATAAATGTCTAAATTACCTCAAACGGGAACAGTACCCATAACTATCTACTAACTCGCTAACAACAGTGTACACGCCTGTTCTAAAATAGGACACTATACTAGACACACGCGATAAACAACATTGGTCGTTTATAAATAGCTATATATTACAAATATAACAAATTACATACAAATGTAAAACATGTATAGATAACTGGTTTCTAAGACTTATTGGCGTATAAATATTTAATTGACCTCAGCCTCTGGAGGCCGCAGGTTCAATGTCGTCGTAGGGCAAATTTCTATAAGTAAAGCAATACAAACGTTAACCATTGCATAAATTTATAAATAATATTCTTATTTATTAACATATTAAAAAATATATTCAATCATTTTCTCATGATTGTCAAACGTGTTGATTGGTGGAACTCAATACAACTCTTTCTATTATTACCAGAGATGAGAAAATGAAAATAATTGCTTCCCCCAAGTGGGAATCGAACACGCAGCGGTCGCGTTTGCAGTCAAATGATGTACTGTGCTACGACGCATGGCATGACGGGAATTTATGAAACTTTATGTATCTATAATATTATATAGCTTTGCGTGTCTTTCTCTTATAAGTCAAAGTAAACCTCTTGTTAAAATTCGTATCTTCTCATTTTCAAATAATAGAAAAGAGACTAAGCGGCGACAATGGACACATGTTTTTATCATACCAAAGTGGAGAAAGAGAAGTGGTTTAAAAAAACGAAACAATATTGCACGTTACATATAATTTCCTATCAAACCGCAAGTACCTGTGGAGTGTGGTGTGACGGCGTGCTATGTAAATACTAAATAGACAACATAATTGTTCTGGCATTCTGTTTGTAAACTAAATACGAGCACACAATGCATAACGCATTGTCTACTATTTTGAATCACATTCAAATAATTACATATTTTTCCAAATCTATAACTTTTTTCAGGCCACCGTGGTGCAGGGGGCAATGTGTGACCGTCACCGCGGTGGTTGTCGACTCATTCTCCAATCAGTGAATCATTTCAATTTCTTAGCTTCACGATGTATGCTTTCGTTTCCATTAAGACACTTCCGTTTTCCACTTTCCGCCGAATTGCGTGTTGAGAGGCGGGACTCAACTGCGCTTTGCCTCGCTACCAGAGCGAAGACAAGAAAATATTAAATATTCCATTTCCTCAAGTAGGAATCGAACCCATAACAAACGAAAGAAAAAAAACGAAATACCATATTCGCTTATTTTGCAAATAATAAGAGAAACGTAAGCAAAAAAATAATATTTGTTAATATTTCTTTTTTCGCTTACGTTTCTATTAAAACAGTCATAAAGCAACAAGAATATTACCGAGTAGGTATTATTATAGCCGGTGAGCACACATCTAGAATTAGCACGAACATGGGTACAGAATCGATTCGGAGCAAACAATCGACGCACCAGTTGCAAATGTGCGAGATATCATTGAAACACGAGAGCTTCCGCCCGCGTTACATGTCAAACATCAAACATCGATGTTGACTTCCGGTGGCAAACGTGACTGTCGTGTTGTCAGATAAATACAAAAAACTATAACTGGTATATGTCTTTTAGAGCAAGAAAGGTGAAAAATATCACAGCCTTATAGCTAAGCAGTTTGATATTTTTTAAACTTTGAGCTAAAGTACTCCTTAGAGTCCTTAATATACTTTATCTTATTTCCGAATGTGCGTGTTGAGAGGCAGAACTCAAAGGCCAGACTTAGACCCAGACTGAGACTCAATTCTGGTCAGACTTAGAACCTGTAACACCACGCCACAATGGCCTGACTTCTTTTATCAAGCATATTGCGAGAACTTTGCAATAAACCATTTCGTCACTACCTATCTACGTAAGTCCAAGTTAAATCATAAACAGCCCCGCGTAAGAACCCACAACTATCACCTGTACACTCAGATGCTTCTCTTGTCAAGTGCGCTAAAATGGCAACAATATACAATGGTTTAATAAATAAAAACATGAGCATATGGGAAAGGATACCTTATAAATAGTAATTAAAAAATAAACGACAATTACTATTTTCACTTATATGTATATTTTTGTGATTTTTTGTATCCAACAATACACATATGTATTAAAATTTAAATTAATATGGTTACACGAATATATCCCTTTCTAGGGCAATTTAATCGTTCAGTGCTCAACCGTGAGCAAACCCGAACATACACTTTCGCGGCTCACTGGGCATCACGCTGATACCTTCAATGGCAAATTGATCAGGATTGGACAAATTAAACAAAGGATTAATCAGTGGACGTGATTAAAAAAAATGTTTCACGCTGTATCCCGCGTATATACGCGGTAAATTCCATTAACTATTCATATATTTGTCACATCTCTCGTCTAGTTAAACAATATAACGATTGAAACTGTCATGGGATAGAAAGTGGAGAGTAGTGATTAGTCACTAGATCAGTCTTTGTTTATTACCTACATAAAAATCAGAAAACATGCAAACACTCCGAAGACGTTAAAGGCAAGAGTTCTTAAATCGGATAAACCGACAGGTAAAATGTATTTTTTCATCATGTTCGTATAGGCGATAACAATTATATTAGGCTCACGCTAATTAACAATTAGAAAAGGAAAAACATATTCGATTGGATAAGTTTATGGAATAGACTAAAAATGTACCTTCGACGAACGTATTACTGAGGAACTGTATCGGCCAAGAAACATATTTTATCATGGCGCAGTGGAACAACTCTCCGTGTATACACGCTGTGGACCGAAATTTGGGTTCAATATCCGCTCGAGTGATAAGCATAGTGCACAACTGCACCACGCTGAAGTTTACATTACGCAAATTTTAAGTTGCCCTAAGCCAAATACATTAAGTTTAAACTCAGATTCGTACAACTAATGTTATAATTAAATATATAATTGTTAAAGAGCAAACACAACAAATGAGTGGAAATTGAAACCTCCATTACTACCAGTTTAGCATTCAGCTTGTTACTTTAAAATCAACAAAACATTTAAGATAAATAACAAAAGAAGCATTACGCTTTTCTCGCATACACATTACGAATTTGATTATTTGAATATATGAATTTTTGAGCCAGCGGCGGATCTCAACGCCGCGCATCATCTACCAGAGCAGGTTAATAAAAATCAACCAAATATTCTCCTGAGTGGGAATCGCACCCACAACTATCCCGATAAGACGATGTCCCCACTCAACCAAAACAGCCCGAGAAGCCAAGATAAGAGAAAAAGCAGGCAAAGTCGTCCCCGTGCACGTCTCGCGAGCGTGCAGCGGCTGACGTGCCCTAGGTTAGGTTATGTCCGAGTCGTAAACGTCACGCTCAAGGTTAATTTCATTTGCCATATGCAAATTGTCTACATGGTCGTATCCGGCGCGGTGCGGCGCGGGCGTGCAGCTACACTATAGAAAAAAAGAAATTACTGTCTTTAATAGTATATATTTTTGAGCTTTGCGGATTTTAACTTCGCCTTTCGACTGAACTGTGTTTTATGTCAATTTGCTTCGTTCGATCGTATCGTCATTTAGATAATGAAGTTAGATGAAATTCAAAACACAGTGCGGCGCGGCAGTGTAAAAAAACTGGAATGAATCACCTTCCTCGCACCTACAAGCAAATAGAGCAAGCCGAGACCAAGGCACGGCGTTGAGTACCACGACTCAACACGCAATGTATCGAGAATTCGACGAAAAGTGGGAAACGGAAGTGTCTTAATGGAAATGGTGTTCTAACACTATGTCCCCAGGTTCTGTGCTATGATACGTGAAGCTTAACAAAAACTTTTCTAATTTGAGTTAGATAATATGAATATTACTTTATTACCTATCACAAGATTTTCTTTAATTTCAAAAAGAATCAAATTATTATTATTTATTTGAGAAGTATTAACGAACATATAAATATAAATTCAATGTATGCGCACATTATGTGCAATTCATTTTATATGAAAAATTTTGACATTTTCGAGGCGCATTTTATAATTATCCAATACAAAGCAATGGTTCTGAGTTCGATTTTCACTCGATATATTGAACCCTCTTTCTCCAAACTATTATATCTAGTTGATTTTTCGTAATATGAAATAGCTAAAATTTAAGCATACTTAAGTAACTTTCAACTAACTAATATACACTATACAGTCTAAAAACTTTAAAATAATAATTTAAAGTTTAAACCACCAAAACATATTATACGCTCTAAGTGGCTTCAAACAATAAAAAGAAATAGAAACCGGGATAGGTCTACCAGGATATTGGTATTGAAATTTGCCATTGCACAAACGGCGTTCCGCATTGCCGTCGGCGTGGAAGGCTTCGCAGGAAGTCAGGGGGGAGGGTGAATAGACACGCATGCGCTGTGCTATCGATTCTAGCTCGAACCTACCAGAACCGTACCCGATTCAAAAAATTAGCACCCTTGTAAAACCTTATATCGTCGGATCGTTAAATATACTAACACTTTAAATATATTTATATATTAAGTTATCAGATATATAATCAGTTTATTTTATTTTTACAAATAGAATAATCATTATTAGCGGTCGCTGTAGTGTTTTAATTAAGTCTTTAGTAGCAAGAATCATCAAAATCCGTCCCCTTGGCATCTACAATGCCACCTAGGAACAAACAAACATACAAACAAACTCGTTACCCCCCTTTACGTCCCACAGTCGGCTAATTGCCTTAAATCAATTGTTCGCATTTCATATTTCGTGATTTTTTCAGCTTCACGTTTTATCCCGCATATTATAACACGGCAAGCAGAGATCAAGTGTCAATACATTCTGTTCTCCCCTTTACGCCAGCATTTGAAACATAGCGTGTGTCATTTAAGTATTAGTAGAGGTAGAGGTATATCGCACATCGTCTATAGTCTATACGCATCTCGATTGATCGATAAGGGCATCGGGATGCGCCGTACACCACGTGGCGGGCGGCCGACGATCCTGTGCAATTTTAGTAACACCAAAGGAAAAACTATTTTTTACTACATATTTAATAGAGCAAGCCGATACCATTTTAAAATTATAATATTGATCAAGCAATATTATGCCAAAAACACTATAACAGAATTTACGAAAAATAAGTTTAGGCAAACAGATAAAGCATGTGTTTTTTAATGTTTATATTTATTTGGAAAACTCTAATGCAGTTTGCGTTAAAGTTAAACAGTCAAACGAATATAAAAAAATATTTAATTAGGTATTTCTTCTTAATAATTCATATTTGTGTAATAGGTTTAAACCAAAGAAAAATAAAATATGATTTGTATCCAGTGTGGATACGATCAATAACAATAATGATAACAAGAAACTTTACACCTTTTGATGCAAAGCCGTGTCACAAGGAAAGTGTTGAGACACTTCGATCCCCACGCGCCGCACGAATCCGAAGCGTTGCACGTTAAGTGGTAAGGGTGGGAATTGAACCCACAAACAAGCAGATACTGGGCAGCATCTGATTGTTGGGCACACAACGCCATGACAGCCTCAAAAATGATAACAAATAGCGTGTAAGAAATCGTTCTAATTGTATTAGAAAGGCGTTGAGCCGAAGATTTCCTTTTAGTCAATTCAATAAAGCAACCCAAAGTGTTTATCTCGTAGATCCTTTTATTTATTGCCGCCATTTCTCGAATGTAATCTATATAGTAGATTTATAGCATTTAGTGAGATCGTTTATCCTAATGGATATGACTTGTTCATATTAGATATATAATATTATACATATATTCTCATGGTAGTAACCGCAATTTAGTTCACTAGGATCTTATCATTCATAGACGTTAATTTATTATGTGGTTTTATTTACAAATAACAATATTCGCACTCAAATCTTAACTCAACGCCGCGCCTTATCTTGTACGAAAACGAAGAAATTAAAATAAAAAAATCCCCCAAGGCGTAATCGAACTCACAACCATCTCGTTTACAGTCAAGATGCTATACCGTTGCGCAACGACAACCTCCTCCTACCTGTATAAAACACAATTCTGAAGCAATAAATAACTTGGATTGCATTCAAAATGTCGAAAGTGGCGTTTAATATCGAAAAAAAATATCTAATTAAGACAGATTAGGTATATATTTAATTTATTAGCAGACAGACCTTGAGCTGCCTCTAGTTTGGAAAGTGGAATAAGTTTTGATAATCACAAGTTAATGCAAGACGAAGACAATGACTTGGATCCGAACTGACTTGCGTAAGCCGTACGATATATATTCATTATAAGTTATAATGTCTGTGTTTGAAAAAGTTATGTCAGCAATGAAGTGAAATTACATAATTGATTGGACGTCGGGTGGAGGGAACTTCTCTCTTGTTAGAGGAGCGGAAAACACAACCGCCTCTGACGCAGGGTCTCTAATATAATGAATCACCACCGTCTGCAAGATATTTCCCACGATATATAAATTCTATTGTCAATCTACTACCATCTATATATATAAAATCGAAAGGTCACTCACTCATCACGAAATCTCAGAAACTACAAATGCTAGGAATCTCAAATTTTGCATAGGAGTTATTTATAGGACGTAGGTGCTCGCTAAGACGGGAATTTGCAATATTCGACTTCTAAGGGGTTGTTTTTGGGGTCGAAAGTTTGTATGAAACTTCGTTACTACAAATGCTAGGAGTCTCAAATTTCGCATAGACGTCACTAGGACGTAGTCAAGGAGACAGAAATTAATAATAACATAGTTCACGCGGGTGTAACCGCGAGCGGGCCGCTAGTTTAATTATAAAAAGTAAACAACCGAGGGTCTCGGCATTAAATCTTCCTTTAGTCCATTTACATAAGCACTAGTAACTGGACATGGGGAACAAATTAAATCAAAACAAAACACCTTGTGTTTTTATTATTAAAAAGGATATAATAATAATACTAATATCCGCACGTCCTTATTCTTTATAGTCGCGACCCTTTTGCGTAGGTCCCTGCGGTCAGCGGACCGGAACCTGCCCACGTTACAATTATACGTATTATGGCGGGTACTTTGAAATCCATTCAAAATTACTTATATGACTAATCTCATATATTTACTTAAAACTTATATTTTCATTTCTTCGCTCTAGTGTCGAGGCAAAGCGTGACGTAGAGTTCCGCCACTCAACACGCAGTGTCTCCAAAATTCGGCAGAAAATGAGCAACGGGATGTCTTAATACTAGGTTCCCTGATCGCTCTGCCTTTGCCGCTGATCGTGGGAGAGACAGTGAGGCTAAAAAATGGAATTGAAAACTTTGTGAGTGTAAACGGCGTCATGATTTACAACTTAAGCAAGACCTTAATTGAGTGTTCATTACAATTTATTCGCTTCAGGCGGTAAACATTTTAGTTTTATTCAAATTCAAATTCAAAATATTCTTTATTCAAATAAATTTTATAAGCACTTTTGAATCGTCGAATGTACATGTGAACAAAAAGCTACCACCGGTTCGGAAGGCAGTTCTGCTGAGAAGAGCCGGCAAGAAACTCAACAGTTGCTCTTTTCAAAGTCAATGGTATATTTTACTATTACATTAGCTGGCAGCTGTCCTGCCTGACATTCAATAGACATTAATTCCATACATGCTTATCCGTATTCGTAATAAAACATTGTCAGTTTCGAAAAAAAAAGACCGTGAGAAAAAATAAATCGAGGTGAAAAGATATTGATATTTGAACCGACTAATGAAGTTTAAGCAACAACATGTCTTATAAGGTATTTGCTTTAAGAATGCTTATATTTCAATTATATTAATCTTTACAAGGTTCAAACAGAGGCTTAAAGTTGCGCTGTTGAATTTAGAATATATAGATATAGAGCGAAAAATGAAGAACCGAATGTTTACACAGTAGTTATCTCTTTACAAATAGGATTATCAAACTAAAATAAACAATAACATACACAGCAATGAGTCACGACACTAACACACCACTATCACTAATCAAAAATTACACTAACTAAAAAGTATGATAAAAAATATCAAACCTACAGTTCACACTATCAATCACCTATAGGTATAGAGTGGGAAGTAAAAGGTAGATGCAAATGTATGAAGAGAGCGTCGACCTGTACGTATGACATAACGTTTGGGCGAACCGCGGTCGTAACGTCTGGCTCAGCGCGGTGTTAGTTAACTTGACGTAATGCGAATTACTTGCGGCTTTACTAAAAGATTATTTGATCTTTTTTAAAACAGATAAAACGCAGCGTTAAGTTCCGCTGTGGATCAGTAGCTATTCTGTATATTTAGTATTTTAAATAGGCAGAAATTTTACTTGACACTATTTTTCTCTGTTTCATCCAGAATTGGAAATTTAAGAGGTACGGAGATACAATAGCAAAGGTAGAAGGCAATAAATATACACCAAATATCCGACCCCACTACCCATATACAATTATAGAGAAATATCTACGTTTGCTACTGTAAGATAGGTATATATTTTTTATTTCTTATCTTCACGCCCTATATGTAGGCAGAGGGAACCCAATGTAAAGACACTGCGTTCATTTGCTGTCGATTTTTAAGGCATTGTATGTTGGGCAGCGGATTTTAACGGCGTGCTCTGCCTTGGTACCAGAGAGAAGAAATGAAAATATTAACAAATAATAAATCATTCCCCCGAGTAGGAATCGAACCCGTGTCGCGTTTACTCTGCACGCTCGTACTCCTGCGCCACGACAGCCTCGAGATAATCAAAACATAATAAAGCGTAGTGACGTTGTTTGATTGATTAATTAATGTACCTGCTTTACACATAGCTAACAAGTAAAAAGGTCTAACTCATAACCAGACCATCATTTAATTATTAAGCTAGAAATTATACGATTTACATAGAAGCTTAATTTAATAATATTATCCATAAATAGTCTATCATTCTTTTACAAATCAACTACTCTCCGCTACTCTCTGGATAGATAGCAGTAATTTTTAGGATAAAACAGGGTTTTGTATGTGACATCGGCACCGGCCAAATGTAGTGCCTGGAACCTATTTAACTGAGTGCGAGAGGACTCACCAAAGCTAGTGTCAAGCTCGGGTAGTAGCCTCCTGTAGCCTTCTTCGATAAATGACTACTCAATCCAAAATATTTGTCAATCAGTAATTCCTCAGATTAGAACGTTCAACCAAACAAGCTATTTAGATATGGAATATTAGTATAGAAGATAAATCAAGAACGCTACGTCAAACGTCAACGTTAGAAATTAATCAATCAGACATGCCAACTTTACTACCGCAGAGTTTATACTGAAATATTTAGTTAGACCACCTTTGCATCTACACCTTCTTCCGTTTACCAAACAAGAAACAACGTCAGTCATGTCAGTCACGTGACCAACTTTCATTATAACACGGCATTTTTAACGACGAGCCACCATCATCGGTATGACGCTCGTCTACCGTTCACTTTAAGCTGATAACAAAAGTTAAAAATTAATTAGAACATAGACTTAGGTGATAACAGAATTTAAAAATAAAAATTTGCTTCACTTATCTGTCAATTATAGCGTAGACGTGCCCCCTGATTACGTCACTTTTATTCGATAAAAAACATTGAATACCAATTTTTGAACCAACTAGACTTTGAATAACTTTAATTATTATCATTCACTGAATTTCATTCATGAAATCTTGTTAGAAGTCACTCCTTTCTTTCTACCAATTTAAAAACATTGGAAGAGTAATTTTGTCTATAGTCTTCATATATTTCTTATATTAAAAAAGTGCAATTAAAACTTAGTTCAGTGATATCCACGATTACTACTTGTATTCAGTATGTACATTTATTCAATAAACTTTAAATAGGTAACATCTGTTTAAAACCGCAATAGCTTGTTTTAAAAAATATATAAATTCTAATTTTCTTTCATTCTTATTTTACCCGTACGAGTACGAAACTATATTAAATTTTAATAAATAGGTTAAATGTTTTTAACTAAAAATTTAAACTGTACATTAACCAACAAACTAAAATTATATATAAAAGCTTGCCAAGCTTTAAAAGCTTAAATATCACTTTCACATTTGCTCGCGCATTTCAGCCGCGAGCCTCGAAAAGAACAATTTGCGAGTTATTCGTAACAAAAGAATAACATTTACAGCAAATTCCTCGACCCGTTTTCGTGGCCACGTCGTGTACATGCGAAGAATAATAATCTGTAAAATATATAATCATTAAACTGCTACATTTTAACTGGGCTAGTGGAGAAAACATTGTGATGACTCACTCCTTATTCTTCTTACCAATTTAAAGACATTGAGAGTGTAGTAAGATATTCCGAATCCCAAGCTCTATTTACGAGACATTGCTTTATTTACGGAGAGTGAAAAGGAATATAATTTATTTCCCTAAGTAAGAATCAAACCTAAAGTTTACAGAATAGGTTTTTAGATACCTACATATAAAGATAAACTTTCATCACTCTCCAGACCTATATATATAACGTTGATTCGACAATACGGTTGAATTTAAATAAAACGTGGAAATGGCAGACATTATTACAAAAGAGAGGTGTTCTTCTTTGTACACGATCCAATTTAATCTTCACCCAGGAGAGCTTTCGTATGATTGAAATATTGGTCTTAAGCTACGGCGGCGAACGAGTTATCTAATATATGAACCAATTACACTGCCGCAAAATGGTAATCGATCGATTGTCCTGGAGGAAACTGGAGATGCAGAGGGATGGCAATTTCTTAGCAGCTTCACGCTTTTACCACATATAGGTAGGTTATATATAGAGAAGAGAGTGTCTTAGCACTACGTTCCCTCTGCCTATCCTGTTGTGTGCGGGATACAGTGTGAAGCTGATTTAATACATATGCTATGTCATATCAAGTAAATTGTTTTGAAGTATTCCATTGCATCTGCGGTCAGAGTAATCTTTGGTAAGCAGAGGAGAGGCAGTTAAGAATGTGTTATACAAAATTCCTAAAATAAAAATTGGATAAGGACCTTATCCAAAGTAGTTTTAAAATACCATATATTTTTTATATAATTGTTAATTTAGAAGCGGTCGATTTATATAGCAAATTTTACATTAACTTTATTAGAAAATGTATATTTTTTATAACATAGTAGGATTTGAACCTACTCTTAGAAATCGCACTTAAAGCTCGAAAGAAAACATCTACACATTCTATAAAAAAAAGTATTTTGCGTTTCCTAAACATGGGATAACACTTTAAAAACTATACCTAAGAGTGTACAGTGTGTTCATACAAAATAATATCACAACAGAAACCAACAACCGGCGGATATTATTATTTTTAATTCCACATGGAATCGAAAGCAGCATCAGAAAATGACACCGATTTGTCAACACGGGCTCGGCTCGAACAGTGAATAACTATAAATAATGTTATGAACAGCATTTTTCAAACAATGCGTTTAGCGTACCGTGTCCGTTGAAGCGTGGCAACAGTTTTCAACTAAAATAGGTCAAAATGTGTGTAGGACACACGCAACCCACGGATTTTATTATTAAATTCCCAAATAAAGAGAAAAAGTAGTACCTATCTATTGAGGTCGTGGCGCAGGGGCACAAAATGTGACTAAACGCAACAGGTTGTGGATTCGATTCCCACTAGAGATTCATGTAATATTTTCATTTTATTCGCTCTGGTATAGAGGCAAAGCGCGGCGTTAAGTTCCACCACTCAATACGCAATACCACCAGAATTAGGCAGAAAATGGGTAACGTGTCTTAACAGTGTTGCGTGCGGGATACAGCGTAAAGCATCGTATTTTAGTTTGAGTATGTGTTAATTACTTTAATTATTCGTTATAAACAATAAATTGTGATATTTACCATTTTTATTGTAGGTACTTATAAACCCTACTTTCCAAAAAATAAAAGACTTGAGTGCTAAGTTATTTTTATAGCAAAACAGCAATTATTTTATAGATAACTTATCAATAACGGCCATTGGCATTTTATTTCGTTTTTATTAACAATCTTCAGAGTTTAATTATGGATCTTAAAGTTTTTCCCGTGGAAGGCAGAGAGTGAATTTACTCATAAAACACTCCATCCCTTCCTTGCATTCATTTTAGAAGTATTGCGTATATATTATGTATATAAAGATTTTGAGCTTTGACTAACTAGACCGGACAAAGTATAATATTAAAATATATATATTTTTCCAAATGGAAATTAAAGAAGTATTAACATACTTACAGTAAAGCTGTATCTCTGAAAAAAATCAATTAGGCAAACTTAATAATAGTGACTTAGTCCATTGCAGCACAGTGCAAAAGTATCTAACCGTACACGCAATGGTTGTATGAAAGCTCAATCTCACTCAGGGAAATTAATATATTCCAACTAAAAATAGTTCAGCTAGTAAGAGCAAACGCGGCGTTAGGTTACACGACTTACTGCAGAGGAAAAATTAAGTGTCTAAACTTACGTTCTTCTGTTACATGAGGGTAATGAGAAAAATAAAACAAAATACGTACTCAGTCGAAGCGTCATACTAGCGCATAACAATCCTACACTATAAATAAGTTGAAATAAGCGTATAGCTTGATGAGAACGTAAGGCTTAAATAGTCAGAGTGCGCGGACGGTTTCCAAGAAGCGCGGGTTCAAAACCCGCTACGTTATATCTTTTAAATGTTTCCTAAAATAAAAATTTAATTTTCCTTTCCTAATTGTGGACAAGCACTTTAAAAATAATAAAATGCATGTTAAAATACATAAAGATAAAGAATAATATCTTTAATTATTTATATACAATCAATACTATAAAGACAAAAGGTGTAGGATGCAACTCCAGCATTGCATGCAAATCGTGACTTTCACTGTACTAAAGAATGTAAAATTCACGATTTAAAATATCGTGTTTAGATAACACGAGAATATTACATAAATAAAAGGTGTACAAAACTAGTTACTTGGACACTTTGTTTAATATATTATTTTAAAAAACCGGCCAAGTCCGAGTCGGCCGGGTTTATGCGAACCCGCTTTAATATTTATTTTATTGTATTTATTTATGTTATAGTTGCAAGAAGAATACATCTGTGAAATTCACAACTGTCTAAATATTATGGTTCATGAGATATATCTAGGTGATAGATCAACCAGACAGCAAAGTCTTAGTGTTAGGATCCCTTTTACCCTTCCGGTATGGAACCCTTAAATTACAATTATTTATAAGAGAAAAGAGAGTTTTAACATCACATTCCCTCTGCATGATAAAAAAATAGTGATAAAAAAATCAGAAAATGAAAAAAATAATATGTAGATGACATTGCAAAAAACATTCTTATCACTAGTATGTTAATAAAAAGACTTGTAAAGTCTAGCTTGTTATGACTAACTTTAGTTTCACTTTCATGTTCATAAATATGAGTATATTCCACAATGTTCCTATATATTTGACAACAGCAAGTATGATTCTAATCTAAAACAAGGTGAAAAGATTGATGATACATTCTTTCCTAAAAGATTTCAATCTCAATTTTTAGGTCTTGAATAAAGAAAATTTAGAATAGATTCGGATGGCAGTGTGACCTGATAATGGGTGAGAAACCTATTATGTCTAGCAGGGGACAGAAACGAGAAAAAGTGAGTTTTCAGAAACTTTTGATTTTTGTTTAATATAAGAATTTTGTTTCTAAAACTTTTCAAATTGGCTATATATGCCAGTGTTATATTTAAATATAATGTAAATGATAATTGAAATTGTTGGAACTTCAACCCCCTTTTGGGGGAATGAATTTGTTCATTTTCCCATTCTACTAGGCATAAACATGAAATATGTAAGGAAGTTCACTGAAAAATTGAGAATGAAGTTTTCTATACACTAGGTTCTCCATGCCTACCTTGTCATAAACAGGGTATGATGTATAAAAACTTTTCCAACAAACTGGCCATTTATATAGATTTCACTCAGGTTAATTTAAAATGCATTAGCAAACCTCTAATGTAACTTTCAATCCATGTATCTAGTATTTAAAGTATGGATAATCTTTTGATTCGATTATAAGCTTAGTCGACCATAGCAGTTTTATTGTCAGACTGGTGGATTGCTTTATTAACTAAAATAGATGCTATAAAATATATTTATACCAATTAAAACCTGTTCAAAGCTATTAAAAATAAAATTCTTCACAATTTCACATAGGGAAACAACTCTGTGAATCTTATAAGCCAAGTTATAAAAGAACTAAAAAAAATTATAAGTTATAAAACTTATTAATAATGATTTTCTTTTATTCTTGATAATCATATAAGGAAGTTTTGTATGATTTATTCAACAAATGACTATATTATTAATGAAAATAAAGAATAGTTTTATTTTGCAAGTCATTTTTACTTTGAGAATGACATGCGGTTGGAAGAACCAATAGGCAATTACATCTAATCAGAAATATGTGGTATTTTTAATTATTTTTTTCTAACAATCTATAATATTGTGTAATTGTCAAGTTCAGTAAGTTTTTTTCAGTTTACATCAACACAGTGCTAAAAATAGATTTAAGATATCTCTCTTCTCTGATTCTTCAATAATGTTTTATCATTAACATAAACGATCAAAAAGAAACACCCCGAAAGATTAAGTTCAAAAAATTAAGATAACCTCTTGCAATCTCAATCATAGACCAGACGAAGAGCAAAACGCTTAACTTCACAAAAACGAACTTACATGAATTATTACATAGTTTAACAACTTACCTGTATATCTTGCTAAAGTCATATAAAATGGTACCGCCCCACTGGACGAGAGCTCGCAGATGGGTAGAATTGTTGATCCTTCCTCGGAGCTGCACCAGAGAAGCACGCTAGCCGGCCACACCAACCTGCCACGATATAATATAAACTTCACTACTGATTCTAACACCTATGCTACCACTCGCAAATACTATTTCAGAACCATATTGACTACATTGAAAGTATTCACAAGCCGAACGCACGTACCAGCTGGTGAAAACGTGGTCTACTCACTACTTGCTATGTATCTATATAGGTAAATATGGAAAGATATTCGATATTAGCTAGCTATACCTTCCCCCTAGCACGGTGCGTCGTGACTCTCGATACGCGTAAATAAAGTATACCTCGGCAACACCACAACAACGTGAGACGTTTAGAACATAAAATACAATATAATTACACAAAATATCGTACACGATATAATACCGTGGCTAAAAATGACGGCAGAAAATAAATGAAAATGTACACTTTCTTATGTTTCTGGTACTGCCTTCACACCGGAAGCGAGAATTTTTTTAAACTACAAACAACAAATATAACATTTTTTAAAAATGACGAGCTTTGACAGAGAAAATATTGCATCTCTAGATTTATTATTTAATAAATACTACTATAAATTTGTTTTGTTGTGATTTACACGTAATATACAATTTTAAATATCAAATAAAAGATTAATTTCAAACAGGAAACAGTAGATATTGTCTATGATACTTACAACAGTCTTTGACTATTATTTTTTATGTAAATAATTTACAGTTGCTAAAGCAACATACGATAATAAAAAAAATATGAGAAAAATCTTTTAAAATATTATAATTATAATTTGATAAATAAACTAAACATCGCAATAAACAAATAGCTTTCTATAATTTCGATAATGTTTTTAAGTAAAACTTATTCATAAGTCAATTTTGTTTTACATTTATGTAATCATTATACTTATTTTCAATAAGTAATACTTAAAGCAATAATTTAAGTATAATAAAAAATATTTATTATGTACTTTTTCGTCATCAACCCTTATTTTAAGTATGACAACATCAACATTTATGATAGCACACAGATCAGTAAGGAAATTTTCAAATGGAAAAATGGGTACCAGATG
This sequence comes from Heliconius numata, assembly GCA_016802625.1. Taxonomy (NCBI): domain Eukaryota; kingdom Metazoa; phylum Arthropoda; class Insecta; order Lepidoptera; family Nymphalidae; genus Heliconius; species Heliconius numata. The sequence continues at coordinate 489,668 of JAEBDU010000048.1, read as the reverse complement.
ATTTTACGTCAAATTAACGCAAAAACCGATGTATCGGTTCAATAAAATAACATAAAAGTGTAAAATAAATTTTATATAAAGTGACTGTGTGAAAAATATAACTTAACTAATTATATATAACAATGGTAAATGTGACATCATCTTCATTAAGTGAGGTTATGTTTAAAGAGGAATAAATGCAAATTTTAATGAGTATTTACCATTTTCAGCATTCGTGTCGGCAATTATTATACAGCCCAGCACGCTGGAAATGCGTTTTGCCAATAAATTTAAAGACTTCAGTTATTACTATTAAAACAGAGCAGGTGATAAAATTTATACTACTTGTATTGCGAATATTATAATATAAACGAAATAGTATAGTGAATGTACTGCAAAATGTCAATGTAAATTGATACTATTTCCAATTTCTAAAGTACAAACCCTTGTATCAATTTTTTTTGTTCAGTTTAAAGGTTACTATTTTACCTTGAAAAGTTTTAAAATTATCTATTTAACAATCTTTATTATATAATAAAAAGAATCACAAAATCATTTCAGTGTCCAGTCCAAGAATGTCGTTTTTATTCAGCAAGAAAAGGTTTCTTTTCATCCATAATAGAAAACATAAAAGAAGACATCGCAAAAAATAAAGAAATGAAAGATAATATAAAAAAATTTAGAGAAGAAGCCCAAAAACTAGAAAATTCTGATGCTTTACAAGCAGCTAGGAAAAAGTTTCATGCGGTAGAGTCTGAAGCGTCTAAAGGGTCAGAAGTATTAAAAGAAACACTGGAAGGTATCAAAGGCAAAGTGGAGCATGTGTTTGAAGAAGCAAGTAAAACAGATATAGCTAAAAAAGCAGGTAAGTTTTGTAAAAGTCACATTCATACACAGTCACCCTTACACTAAAACGTGAATAAGTATTAGTGTATAAGAATTTTGACATACCTTAATGTATGATGAATAATATGGCTTAGTGGTCAGATAACTTGGATGATTGTTAAGAGATGTGGGTTCAAATCCTGCTACATCAAAATTTTCATATATTTTGAAGTTTGGCATAACTGAATCTAATAATTCATCAAAGTTAAGAAATTTCCATCCATTCTCATTATTTGCATTGCATTGCATGGCATTATAGGTAGAGAAATGCAATTGGTATATTGATTTTCTTATATAATTAAATATTTTCATCACATTTTTATTTGCTTTCTAAAGCATTTTTTTAATTTAAATATATTTTTAAAAATCTCTTTAGGCAAAATAACAGAGGATCTATCAAAAACAGCAAAAGGTGCAGCGGAGTCATTAGCGGGTAAAAGTCAAGCACTCGGACAAACATCAGCTTTTAAAACGATTTCCCAGGTAAAATATATATCATTTTTAGAAATAGAACAATTGGAGAGACTTTAGTAGTACAGAGGCCCAGAATACACAAAATGTGGGTTTGATTCCCACATAGAGCTTGAAATATTGTCATTTTGCTCTGGTCACAATACACCGTGCTTTCATTACACTATTGAGTGTGACAGAGGGAATAAAATGGTGGTTTTTTTCTATTTATCTATTATTTGTACTGTATATTTTGTAATTCTACAAAAAATATTACCATCCTACTTAATATAATATGGAGATATGAATATTGTATCAAGAAATAAAATTATATCTTTATAAATATTTATATATTTTTTTATATATAATCATTATAAATATTTATATATTTTAACAGATGTATTTATTATATTCAGGCTACAGAAGTAGTTAAGAAAGAGATGGCGCCGCGTGGTTTAGAAGGCCGCGTCTATATTTCGCCTACCACTTTGAGAAAAAGAGTTGAGGTAATAAAATTATTAGAAAATTTTCTAGCTTTCCACTCATTATAAATACTATAAATGAGATACATCGTGTAATATTGTGGGAAAAAGATAAAAAAAAAAGAAAAAAGTCAGTTATATGTTATAAAACATAGATATAAATCTAACTCAATAAAGAAATGAAAACACAAAGTTATGTTAATTCATTCACTCATGTGATTATACAATAATTATACATCATCACATGTGATCTTACATCCACACATGATACATAAGATGTAGTGAATATTATAAATAACATTTGGACACACTGCCAATCTTGCTATGTGTTTAAAAAAAATATTTAAAGACAAATTTAGTTCAACAATGAATAATTCATTTCAATCAATGTTGCTAAAACCAGATTTTATAATCTATATCATTAGAGAGTCAGTTTTATTTCTATGAAAACAGATTTTGTGGAACACCTGTCTGTCCTAAGTTGAATATAGCTAAAGGGGCCGTCCATAAATCATGTTCTTCCACTAAAAACAACCTACAACCTTTCTGTCTAGACATTTTTTATCATAACCTTACTACATGTCAAAAGGGATTTATTTTGCCTGTTTAAGTTAAAAAATATATAAAATCATTCTTGAAGCAAGAAAAGTTAAATAATTTTATTGTGAATACTTGAAATTTTGATTGACAATGCCATCAATAATTTTTCTAGTGATTGACTGAGTTTCTTTACATTGACAAAATTTTCTATTAAGTTGCTTGCTTTTAAGCACACGCCATATTATGTATAATTTTTCAATTTACTCAAAAATTAACATTTCTATCTTCAGGTGGCAGCCGACGAGCGTACATTTGCACCCGATACAGAAACCCTAGGCGTTGAACTCCACAAGGACTCGAAGTTCTACCAGCAATGGGAGGACTTTAAGAACAACAATCAATATGTCAATAAGGTAATATTATAGATATAGTGTTTGTTTATACATATAATTTATAATTATATTCAATGACAGTGAAACAAAGTGTTATGACAATTTCAGGTACTAGATTGGAAAATAAAATATGAAGAATCAGAAAACCCAGTGTTCAAAGCCTCCCGTTTCATCACAGACAAAGTTAGCAACCTCTTTGGTAATTTATTCGAAAAGACCGAACTCTCCCAAACTTTGACCGAAATATGCAAAATTGACCCAAATTTCACCGCCCAGAAGTTTCTAGAAGATTGCGCTGACGATATCATACCGAATATTCTGGAAGCCATGGTTAGAGGTGACATGGATATATTAAAAGACTGGTGCTACGAAGGAGTTTTCAATATACTGGCAACACCGATTAAACAATGCAAGCAACTTGGATACCGTCTTGACTCTAAAATATTAGATATAGAAAACATTGAGCTTGTTATGGGAAAAATGATGGATCAAGGCCCCGTATTAGTGGTGACCTTTCAAAGTCAACAAATAATGTGCGTCAGAGACGTGAAGAACAATGTTTTAGAGGGTGATCCAAATAAAGTAATGAGAGTCAATTATGTATGGGTGTTATGTAGAGATCCTCAGGAATTAAACCCCAAAGCTGCGTGGAGGTTGCTGGAGCTGTCAGCCAATAGTGTGGAACAATTGATATAGTGAAACTTTAGAGTTATATAGTGTATGTTATGTGTTGTGTTGAAATACTGGGTCTGTATGTTTGTATGTAGTGGGTTTTAAATTGATTATCAAGTCTTAAATGATAATTAAAGATATTTTCTTATCATGTTATGTTCAAATGATCATTCAGTTGTTACAAAGTAGACTGTCTTGGTGCAAAGGTAGACCATTTCTAAACACGAAGCTTGTCTCTCTCAAACTCAAATTATTTTTATTTATATACTCTGGAAGACAGCTCAGCGTTGAGTTCCGCCACCTAACTTGCTGTCACGAAAAGTAAAAAAAAAACTGTGAACCTAATAACCATATATCGATCAAAATTGCTCAGAAAAATAGAAAAATTTATATAGGAGTTCAAATTTTGCTACATCAAAGTTTTATACAGATTTAAGTATTTTATAATCGCCAATCCAAAGTGTTCAAATAACACATAAAACTACAATAAACGTCTAGAAAAAATATTTTAAATGTTTATAAGTACAAAATATAAAATTTCCAAAATCTAATGTTATTTTAAATGTGAATGTCTATAGTAAAAATGAAGTTTATCCATTTATAGCAAAATGCCTAATTTTTTTTACATGCAGTTTTTCACTAAAATATCGGTAAGTCTGTCTGTCAAGCAATATATATATACATACATGTATATATAATATGTATTTTTTGTGATTTTTCCACTGTATTTAATATACAGGATTTTTAAACATCACAATCATAGAACTAACATTGAGAGTAAAAGGAGGCTGTACTAAATTGAATTTGCTACAATATTTTGGTAATTCCTAAAGCAAAGAATTTAAAAGAAAATACTTTTTATATGAATAAAAAAGTTTATTTCTAAATAAAATGGTACAGATAAGAAATGGTGGAGTGTCTTAACACCAAGATCTTCACCTAGTGTTATATGTATAGCATGCGTGAAGCTAAAATATATAGAAAATAATGAATTTTGTATATTTGTTATTGTTTTGGTTCTATGAATGGGATGTAATGTAATTATTGTTTGTTATATAGTGATTTATTGTAATAAATTGTTTCACACCATTTGTCGTTTCATTTTTTTATTTTTCTGTCAATGTTTAGAGATGTTGAGCACAACTCTTATTAACTCATGTTGAATACAATTCAATTCTGGGTTTTGTCTTGCAATAGCGGAGAAAATAAGGTAATTTCATAGTATTTTTTTGCAAAGAAATAAAACAAATGTAGTCCATAATATATACATTTTATTATAACATACAAAATCAGAGATTCATACAATTATTACAATTAAATGCAAACTTAACGTTACTTTGTAACTTAAAGAAAATTGAGCGCAAAGTTCGTTAAGGTAAGTAACATTGTCATAACAGTCGTCCAGAAACTACAACAGAAGAAGTATATAACACAAGAAAAATATATTTCTTATTATTAGGAGGTAACTTTATAAAAGATGTACTAATTATATCTATTAATATGTCTATCATCAGATCATTAAAAGTACAATTCAATACCCAGTACAGACTGATAGATTCATACAGATTGGTATCCCGGTAGTGTTATACACTCTCAATTTAGATTTTTTCTACCATAATGAGTTTAAATTTTATAAAAACAGTAATTATAAATTAGGTCCTCTTATAAATTAAAATTATAAAGCGTATTTAAATTATGATATTTAGCTACTTATTATGTCTTATTTTCCAAGTATCTTGGAATTAAATTCTTAAAAAATATATAATCTTTATAAAAGTGAAAAATATTTAATTTTAACATTTAATTTCTGGTAAAATATGTCATCATTTTATATACATAAATCACTGGCTGGCACTTTTATGAATAAAAGACCTCAGTTTCAAGTCTTAAATTTTAAAAATATATTTGAAAACCTTATAGCGGTAATAGCTATTTTTTTAAACATATTATTTAAATGTAATATCGTGTATATTTTATAATTAATATAACAATTTTAAACATAAAAAAATTAATTTCCTTCTTTACGTAATTTCTAGTCTATTTTTTTTATACAATGTTTTCTTACTTTTCTACATAAATTTCCCTTTTCTTACAAATTATATATAGAGATCCTAATGATATATTATTCCGTTCTTCTCTTTCCACTTAATTTGGAGACATTGCATGTAGAGTAATGTAATCCAACCAGACCGATGTAACAATGAAATATATACATACCCTCGTGTAGGAATCGAACCCACAACCGTCGTGATCTGTCAGTTGAACGACGGCGTCTTTGATATTTTATTACATTATTTTTGCTTATCCAGCCTGTTGTATAGCAAGTTGCTGGTTCGCTATAGTGGTGGGAGTCGCCACACTGAACGAAGTGATAAAAACATTAACAATAGTGATGAGAAAAACGCCTAACACTGTCATATTGTTGATTTTATTTGCGATGCACATGTGCTTCTGGTCGTTAACGTCGTAACGGCTGTTTAAAATTAGACCTATTCCGACTGCAATCTGAAAAAAAAAAAAAAAATAATTATTTTTTATCTTCATGCATTTCTGATTTGTTGTATAAAACAACTTGCAGTCGGTCCTTCTACTGCTAGTGTGTACTAGTACCACTACACTACTTATTGTTTATTTTATAGTAAAGCATTTTAACGTAGGCACTACAAGCTAAGGTAACTATTATTATAGCGAAATCTGAAACCACGTCAAATAGCTAAAAGAAGATGCTCCATCTTCTTTCATGGTCTTATGACTCTTTCGATCATTTAATTCGATTTGAGCGTTTGACTGTGAACGCGACGGTTGTGGATTGTATCCTCACTCGGGAAAATTAATTATTTTACTTTCTCTCGTTCTGGTAACAAAATAAAGCGTCACTAAACACATAGTGTATCGAAAAATGAGCGGTCCGTGAGGAATGAAGTCTTTTAACACTAAGTTCCCTAAAAGCGAGATACAGCGTGAAGCTACCGAAAAATATTATCTAGTTATTTAAAATAATAACTGAGTTAATCATTCCTACGAAACATTTGAAACAACTTACCTGTAAAACAATGCTAAGAGATATAAAAATCAAACTAGGATAATAATAAGGGTGGGTTATAGAAGATTCCAGAACGTATCGCAGTTGGTTAGCATTTGCTGAGAGTAACGCGAGGTCCATCATTCCTTGCGCCAGATTTTTCTTCTGCTGATATGTATTTACGTCTGGTATTGACTGAAAAAAGAAAAGAGCTTTTAGTTGCTTGAAAATTATATTATAGGTAGGTTTTGATCTTGTCTTGTCGATTTTTAATAATTGTTCTTGTGTTTTATTCATCATATTATTTTGGATCAAAATATTTAAGTGGCATATAAGAAATAATCTTACCCCAGGAATCATAGGCGAGCCGGGACGATCGTCAACACCGAATCTTGGTCCGAGACCATTGAAATCTGTAATATTATATATTGCTTATTAGTTAATTAAAAGCTACACAACTGATGAAGTAGAGAGAAGTTTGGTGTCAAGAAACTCCATCTGGGTATCTAAATTTTTTGATTTTTTTAGTATTAACTACAATTTGATTATTGACTTGGGCTTTCCTGACGCCGGGGCATTAGCTGGTGACGCGAAACGCGAAGATTGTGGGTTCCATTGCCACTGGGTTTCTTTTCCAACACTCAAAACGCATTGTTTGAACAATCCGGTGGTAGGAAACGGAGTGTCTTAACACTGTGTTCCTAGGATTTTTGCCTTCCCTACTAAGTACGGGTTACAGCGAAAAGCTATTAAAAAAAAAATTTTGATTATAAAATTGAATGAAATATTATCTGTGGCTATAGTCTTTATAATTATTACATATTCTGGATTTCCGATATAGATACAATACATATTAGGTACCTACATAGATACATTATATATTATTTAGACCGAAAGTAACTTGACAATGCGAAGTGTTCGCCAAGTTAAGATAGCTTATAGTAAAAGATAACTTTTAAATAAAGTAATAGTATAAATGCTAATTATTCGTAACAAAGGCGGAAATACGCCAATACCATACCATATACCTACCATAATAAAATTATTCATTGAACATGCATTTATGCAAACATGCAGTATGAAGAGTTAAGGTCGATTCACATTTTATATGTAACTAGCAATTTCGTTTGCGTTTATGGTTTTATGCATTACTATAAAACGTAAAATCCCGTCACCGTAAGTAAGTAAATTTCAGCGCTCTACGCCGTGAAATTACGGGTGTAGCTACGTTGTCTGTCAGTCACTGAGTTGATATCGGAAGAGATTTATATAAAAATTTGGTACAGGGACAAATTTAAATTATTTTATTTTCATTTTTCTGCTCTAATACGACAAACAGCAGGTTTAGCCCCGCCGCGTCTATAACCTCTCTTTTCATAAATCTTCTGTTTAACAAGATCTCACAACCATAGAATTACTAATGAAGAAAATCCTAAATAAAAAACAATATAATAATGGTAAACTAAATTCCTGAATTAACTTATATTAAGTAATATAGGTACTATATTTAATGTGAATCCACCCTATAGTAATAATGTTAGTAAGTAGTCAGTCTTTTGTTCTATTATTTAAAACTTATAAGGTAGAGTAAGTATATATCTTACATGCATAGAGATAATTAATGTAGTAAATATATAATATTATATACATAGATAAATGTCATGCTATTTAAAATATGTAAAGCTCGAAATTAAAATAATAAATAAATAATTCTTTTTAAATAATATCTATTAATATTTTATTTTAAATAAAATATTATAAAATAAAGTTATACATAATAATATAGATATAATAATAGGACTTTTAATTTTTGGGTTTTGAACATCATTACATGATTTAAAAAGAAATTCGGCATTAACGTGTTTTATTATAAGATCTGTCAAATTTTTAATCCTAGGAACGTTAAATTCCTTAAATTTCTCTTTTTATAAATAAGTTTACTATCTTATAGTTATTTCCAGCTTTACTTAATAAATTGGTATGCGTTGCATGCTTCCTTTTTAGCTCAACAAAAAACTAGAGTCGACCGTCTACCATTGAACGTTGTAATCATGAGAAAATCTGATAGGTATAATGTATATTATACTTGTTACCTTTTCAAAACAAACAATATAAATAAAAAATATTTAATTCTTTGTTTCGTTTTATGTATGTGCAGGATTTATTATTTATGTGAAGTCCTTTTAGAACAGAATATAGTTTAAATATTGCTTTTTTGGTATCAGATTTAAAAAAGGCACATATAATTATTAATTGATATCGATAAGTAAATCCTGTACATGTCAGTGTAGATGTTGAAGCAAAAATGGCCTTAAATTATATGTAATTTTATCTTAAATATGCAGTAATCTTAATAGCGTAGTCCATATGGAACAATTTATATTCTGATATATGTTTAAGATATATAATTTTAAATTAAATACATGCGTAAATGCAAGACAAGTCTTGCATATTTAGTAAGAGACCGAGAGACATAGTCAGTTGAGACATATTAGTAGTAAACTTATGTGTTTGTCTCAATTTATATTTAAGGAAACAAAAACAATTCAGTCTGTGTTCCTCAAAATATAATATTAATATAAATAAATGTTATGTAATGGCGCGTTAAGTTTGTTTGAAACTGGTATTGGTGAAATAATTAGATTCAAGGTTATGGACATAGGCACTCGTAATGAAGCAAAAAAAATATTTAAAAAATTTATCCTGTTATTTCACTTTTGTATTGTGCAAATGTCAGAATGGGCATGTCTTCCGCATTTTTGGGAAATTGGCAGACAAAATCTAATATTTTACACGTGTTTTCTACTGTTCCTTCATTATAATTATTATATTATTTATATTTTATTTTGTTTTTGTCTTTCTCAATTTCCCTGCACTATCTTGTCTTTCCCGCTACTTTGCACTTATCCACTTCCACGGGTTGACTGGAAGAGATCTCTTCTAGAGATAAGTCCACCGTTGTGTATGTTTTTTCGTAATGTATGTTTTATTATGTTAATTTAGTGCAATAAAGAATATTATATATAAGAGATATTGTGTGTTTGCCAGACCCGGGAAATTAAAATAATTCATCATTACCTTTATTTATTTTTATATATTTAATATATTTTTTAATTTACGCTATATTTTTCGGTTCTCTTATAATTGGGTAATAGAAGGAAGAAGACGAAGGGTTAGAGCACTCTTTTCACTCTTTCGTAGAGTACCGAAACTTCTAGTTTCGTCCAGTTGGGAATCGAATTCTACCGTCGCGTTTACGTTGTACCGACGACGACTACGGTAACCATTTAATTACACCTTACAATCATCGCTAAAAGAGAAGTCCTTCTCAAATTGGTATAGATAATGTACCTACTTATTTTATTGATTAATATGAAATTTTAAATATTTCTATTTTCGCATTTTCCTTCTAAATATGCCAATTTTGCTTCAACATTTGATATGTAGTCCCTAATTCCAATCACCGTAAGGGTAGTCGGTCTCGTCCGTCGGCGGCCATTTACCGTCAATGCCGACGTCGCCGTCGCTGTGGTGCGGGTGCCCGTTGGTATGATCCTCGGAACCTTCGGGCTTTGTTTCATCGTCTGGGAAATAAGATAATGAAATAATATTTTATTGAGATTAATCGTGGTGCAGGAACACAAAGTGTGAATGTAAACGCTACTGGTTGTGGTTTCGATACCCACTCGAGGAAATGAAATATTTATTAATCTGGTTTCAAGGCAAAGTGAGTGAGTTCCGCCACTCTACACGCCTCCAGAAATTCTAAGGCGAAAATTGGGGAACGGAGGACTAGATTCCCTCTGCCTACCATGCTGAAGCATGAAGCTAATTTAATTTGATTTTAAATAACATTTAACTTTTAAAGTATATGTTAATAATATAAATTTGTTTACAAACCTACATATGCATTGTTTTGTAAGATCAAAAGATATAATTGTTATATTGTATCAAACGACCTTAAAAACAAAAACATTGTTCCAAATAAATTTCAATGTATCTGATTCGAAATGATAACATCTGTTTGAACTTGTATCAACAATATATATTATGTAGGTACCCACTATGACACTTGAACATAACAAAAAATCTAATAAAAATATTATTTTCAATTAAATAAGATACTAAATACTAGCGCAGTCCCGCAGTTTCACCCGTTTAAACTACACAGTTATTCATTTACTAATCGGAATTACTTATGTATTCTAATAATAATATCATTTTAAAGACAATTTACATTGTAAAATTAAAGTTCAATCGATTCAAAGAAACAGTTATGTCAGCAATTTAGTCGAGCAAAATACTTATTATATTAATATAATTTTTAAATGTATATATCTTCGTACTATATGTATTTTAATTTAAGAATAAAATAATTTTATTAAATAAATTCATATTTATTATCTGTATAGATGCACTTTATTAATTAGGCTATCAAAAAGGATGCGGTTGACGTGGTTGTGATAGCATATTCTTTATCACTAAAATATAAATATAATTGTGTTTGAAAAACTATAATTATGTAGTAAATTGTAGGTACATGTCATAACTGATGAACTCTTATCTAAAATTAATGTTTGATTTTTTTGCTGGCAGAATCTAGCGCTGCTTGTGTACTGGGATACAAAATATTGTAAATGTCATCACAAAATGTTTATTATTTTTTTATATGGGGTGGAACAGTGGTTCAGCGTTTGCCTGTTTTTGTAAACGCGCGCGCTATGGAATCGATTCCCAATCGAGGGAATAAAATATTTTCATTTCCTCGCTCTGCTGACAAGACCGAACGCGGTGGTGAGTTCCATTATACATATATTAAGCTATGTCCCGAAAATAAAGCAGCACATGGCGTACGGAGTGCGACGCTATATTCCCTCGACCTACCCTGGTACAGCGGGATGCAGCATCACATATGATTACAAAAATAACGAAGTAATATTCCGATATGTAGAAATGACCTTTTAAATCGTTTCCTGGATCCGTTAAAATTGTTTTGACTAGAAAATTTCAATTAGTTTTCCTCTTAAAATGTATATTTAGTTATGTAAAGTTGATTAAAGCAAGTTTTTATTTTTGTAGTTTCCTGTGCATAAGTCATTGTTTGCACAAATACATGAACGTTTGTTATTCCTGTGTCTCTTGCGGTTAATTTAGCGAATTTAATATTGATAGTGCAAAAGCCGCTTCTCGTTGTTATTTAACTTTGACATATGATTCATGAGAAACGCCTTGGGCTTTATATGCTTTTATAACTCAGTATGTCTAAAATCGGTTTTAGGCTGTGTCCCACGCACAGCAGGGTAGAAGAACCTAGTGTTAAAACACGTTCCTCATTTTCAGCCAAATTCCAGAGGCATTGGTTGAGTGGCGGAACTCAAAGACGCGCTTTGTCTCGAATGAAATGAAAATATTAATTTAATAAATATTTTCAATTTCCCGAATGGGAATCGAACCTACAACTGCTCATGAAACTCTGCTCTTCACTTTCCGTCAGCATTGACACCGCACTCTACGAAAGAAGCTTCGAAAATATTTCTATACGTAGCTTCGGTTATAGTTTTCTTATATCTAACCTGAGTTGCCTTCATGTACTTCTGGCTTATTATTGTTAGGCTCCAGCAGTCCGTCGTCGATGCCCGGGTACGGAGTCGCCTCGGTCGGGACTTCATCGTCCAAGTCATCAATTTCTGGGCCTGTAATTATTATAATATTAATAGCTTAACGCAACGTAACGTAATTATTTATTTTACGTGGAAAATTGGGAACAGAGTGTTCTTCATCTAACATGTTATATGCGGAATAAAATTAAATAAGTAAATCTGGTTTAGTCTACTGACCGGCAAGTGGAGGTTTTGGATGACCTTTGTCTGGTTCCAACAGAGGTTGTGTGGACGCTGTCTCCGTGTCGCTCTCCGCGTTTTTATGCACTGACTATAACAAATAAATAGAAATATTAGAGAGTTTACCCACGTTTAGGAAGTGGGCGGCAAGTATAAAACGGAATGTCTAATAGAAACGTGAAGATAAAAAATAAAATAAAAAGTCAGCATTTTATTTTTACATTTTTCGTGAATGACTAACTCTTGGTAAATATCATGTCATGTTTTAGGCCAAGGTTTTACAATTCAGTGAATCAAATTGCATTGGAGTATTATCTTTCATTTATAATTAAATTACTGTTGCATTCAACTGCAGTTAGGGGTTTCCCTTCGGTACATCAGTACATGTAAGTATGACTCAGATAGTATGGACGGACTTTAAAAAAATACACTGATCTGATTGTAAAACAATATGGTGTGTGGGAAGAAATATGGGATTTTTTATTTATCTCGTTTATAAATTAATTAGAGTTCCTAATAGTTCATATGGAATCTAGTAGTAGTGCCGTTCTTTATACTCCGTTTATTTTAACTTGATAAGTATGAAAATGTTTAAAATATAGTAGTTGAGAATTGAATTAAGAAATAATCCGTTTTCCCAATATACAAGAATTGAGAAGAAAGTACATGACAATACCAAACAAAAAGTACATAAAATTTACATCTCATATAGCAGACTAGGCAAACAGAACTTAGTGTTAACACACTCGCTATCACGCTTTCTGCTTAAATTCGAGATTCGAGATATTGCGTGTGGAATGGCGGAGCACAACGCCACCCTGTGTCTTTCATATCCGTATCTTTTAGAGTTAAATGATGTCTCCTATCACATTGTGCCTCTTTTTTCTTAGAATAAAAGGAATAAATTAGAAAAATTACATAATTTCCAGTTTAATTGCGTACTTTGATAAAGGTCAATAACAAGGGAAAAATCTATGACATTATATAATGCATTTATAATACCTCGTAGTAAACTGCACATTGTATGTCTAGCACGTATTAGGACTGTGTTTATAAAAACATAGTCGAGCGTTCATACTAGAAAAACCACCTGAAGAGGAAATACCTATCAATAAATTCTATTGAAAGTAATTTAACCTCACAACTATTACTTTTAATCATATACCTATATCTCAAATCTAGACTTATATTATGAAAGTGAAGAAAGAGAGTAGAAGAACCAAATAATGGTTAAGTGTGCTAATCTCAGGAACTATTGGATAAATTAAAATAATCTTGTAGTGTTTTATCTTAGTATTTTACCTATTTTTTATCTTCGGAATCCACCCTTTAAACATCTTAGTGGAGAATGTTACACCGTTTCTAATATTTTAAATACCAACAAAAAAAATAACAAAAGTAATTATGCATGTCTGTAGAACTTCAGTTGTTTTTATAAAATTTTCTTATTTTTAACACGATTATAGTTTTAAGAAAATCCATACATTTTTTTACAACCTAATTATTATATTTGTTTAATGGAAACAAGTGGTTTTTAATTTATTAATTTTGTTATGTAATTTAACTAGCTTCACACTGTATCTCACACATAGCAGGACAGACAGAAGGGACGTGGGAACCTACTATTAGCATTGCGTAGCCCATTAGTTACTTCTGTTCCTCTCTTGCCGCTTAATTCTTGATTCCCGCCACTCAACACGCAATGCGAAAAATAGTGATAGTGGGTCTTAGCACTAGATTCTCTCAGCCTACCTTGCTGTGTGCGAGGTAGTGTGATGCTCGAGTTCTTAGATTTATAAATGACAGTAATTGCAAGCCGCCATGATCGTCCAGCCGCTGCATTGAGTAATAAGGAACTAAACGTTAAAATACAAAATTATTCATTACTAAAGAATTATATAATTAAAATATGAGTCACACTCACAGTGTAAAACTCAACCAGACGTTGGTTTTATTAAGACAATTAACCCATTATTAATTCTTTGAGCAATTTTAATCGCAGTGCAGTTGAGAAGTGTGTTATTGCAAATATTTATAATGGTTGTGGGTTCGATTTCTATTTGTAGCAACTTTTATAATATAAGTTCCGTCATTCGGAGAGTGGCAGTGGAGCTTGATAACACTGAGCTGCAACATCTGCCTGCATTATAAAAAATACTTATTTATTTTTATTTATATATACTTTATTGCACAAAATTACAAAAAACAATGTACAAAAGGCGGGCTTAACGCTAAAAGCATTCTCTCCCAGCCAACCTTGTCATGTGGGATAAATATACTTATTACACAAACAAATGATTTATGTATAATGTAAAACTAAGCCATTATGTTGTTTAACCTAATTAATTATTACTATTTCCTTAAGGTATGCTAAGGGAAATAAGTAAAGCCTGACTCATGAAGCTGTAGTTTTCTCATGAGTAACCGAAACAGCTATGATCTGTAAACCTATGTCTACTAATGATCTGTAAAAGGCTTTGCGTAGAGACATCTCTTCGCTGTGCGTTTTTTACTGCATTTATCATGGGGTCTGTTCTGGGGAACTGTTTGACCTGTTCCCTGCCGCCGAATTCTCTAACCGAAGAGTACTTCACAAATTTAAATATCATCTACAGTATCTAGAAACGTGGCACTCCATTTTAGTGACAAATCACTTTTCTCTATTAACATCCATGTTGTATATTATAAATTAAATAATTTAAAAAGCGCTCGACACAAAAATCTTTAAAATTTTAACACCACCATCTTTCTAAATATTCATCGAGGCCACTACAATGATGCCAAACATGATACCTCTGCTATACGTGGATGAAGGATTGGATATCCTACAGATTCTAAAGGATACTGAAGTATTAGTTTTTAAAATGACAGTATACAAATATTGAATCGATCAGACCAGGGATAGTTGCTGCATCCTTTTAATAATGAGAAATCTGACAATTTTCAAACAGCTGAACATATTTCGTTAAGTCATGGCTAAGAACTCTTGATTAAGTCGCCTTTCAAACAAAGAAACTCAATCAAAATCGGTTCATCTTACATCTGTATATCGTCAAATATCTGTTTATCGATCCCACAATCACCACGTTTACAGTACGCTGTAGCACTGCACCATGATAACCTTAAAGGATTGCCTGAAGACTGAAACTACTGGCTCGAATTAAACAGTCAGTGTTACCTTACCCTCTTAGAAAATGTCATGTATATACTTATAGTAACTCTCAGTTATTACCGTTTGGCCATGGCCTAAAGAGGTGAATCGCCATTTAAAAGCTAGGTATCTAATTTTCCTTATCAATTACCTAAGCATTACACTTTACAGTTTATAGTGCCCTTTTTGAAATTAAATAACAATTTCTGACGTTTGTTACACTAGGAGTTTTTTAAGGAAAAATATATCATAAAGT
Organism: Heliconius numata; assembly: GCA_016802625.1. Taxonomy (NCBI): domain Eukaryota; kingdom Metazoa; phylum Arthropoda; class Insecta; order Lepidoptera; family Nymphalidae; genus Heliconius; species Heliconius numata. The sequence continues at coordinate 473,999 of JAEBDU010000048.1, read as the reverse complement.
AGGTACCTATTATTGTACTGATGCGTTTAATATAGTAGTGGCCGCGTCATAATATTGCTCTCGGGTAATTGAGTCATTAATAAACTTTACCTACAACACTGTCTAAGGGATTAGCCTGAATTTATATTATTTTAAAATTTTAACATATAGCTTTACGCACGTAGCGGGGAAGACAGAGGGCACCTGGGAACCTAGTAACCTAGTAGTAAGACACCGTGATTCCATTAAGATATTTCCGTTCCACACTTTGTCGAATTCTCGAGGCATTGCGTGTTCAGTGGCGGTACTCAACGCCACGCTTTACCCCGTTATCAGAAAAGAAAATATTAAATATTTCATTTCCCATATAAAAAATGGAAGAATGTACTACTTTCCCGATAGCTTATCCATTTGATACCCAAAGTTAATAAAATATAATATAATTGTGGATATGCCAACGAGATACACAAATAATCGTTTAAATGGGTATCTGTGTACTGTGTCACGGTAACAAAGGAATAACGTAAATCATTAATTGTTGTTTCTTTATTTACATGCATTAATTAATTATATCTAATTTGCAATGTCCTCACAAGATAAGATAGTTTAGATGAGGTCAAGAACAGACGAATTTGTGTCAGACCAAATAGTCGTTAGCCTAAATACTTAACTAGAACGGTTAGTGAGAATTGAGTGCATTTGTATGCAGTTTTTTGTTATATTGATGTAGGTACAATTTTTTTATGTTATGAAAGAAACTGACAGAATATAATGAATATTAATAATGTAATGTAAAACAAACACTAGATGATAAGGAAAGCTTGCCAAAATACATAGTAAAAACAGCAATTAAACTGCTTAAGCTGTTTCTGAGATTAACGTGAACAAACACAAAGACAAACAATGACAATGAATTTGAAAGTAGTAGTATTTTCAAATGATTAAGAATATGTGTTAAGTATTACGATGCAGACGTGACGTGTATTGTATGGCGTGACGTCCTCTTGTCGTCTTGCCAAAATCATTAGTCGTGGATTTCCTCGAAGAAAACGTACAGATTTTATCTTTTAACAATTTTCCTGGTCGACAGAGAGTTATTAAAGTCTCAGGAAACGGAACTACCTTTCGAGTCCCTGGAAACTTCATGTAGGACTGATACTACTGAGATTTATATGTGCTTGTAAAGGCTTTATTAAATAAATAATATCTTGATTTTAAGGAGTAACATGATATTTGTGTTTTTTTTTACTATTTCTCATACTTCCATATATCCCACGTACAGAAGAGTAGACTGACCTAGTGATGATATTCTCAATTTTATTGAGGGATGGAACCCAATATCGTGACTTGAATAATTAAAGTATCTAGTTTAAACTTATTCCCCTAATTGAAAATTGAACCTACAATTATTGATAAAATCAAAACTAATTAAAAGAAAATATTTTATAATGAAAAGTCAGAAATTACTCCTGAATAGGTAGCGCGAATGAGGAAAGTAATCGTTAAGCGATTGCGGAAATGACTTAACAAGGTCACAACACGTATCTAAAAGGTATTCTTTTCCAATAAATAATTTGTATTGCATTTTATATTGATTAATAGTAGTATTGTTTAATGCAAAATATTAATTATTGTTTATAATGCGAGGGTTTTGGTTCGATTCCCACACAAGATCTTTTGAAGAGATTTTCATTTCCCCGCTCCCGTAATAAGACAAAGTGCGTAGATTTTTTATTTCACCATTTCAATAACTGTCTCGAGAATTGATCAGAAAATGGGGAATGAAGTGTATTTTTCTCTGTGTAGCTTACTATATACGGGGTAGAGCGCAACGAATAATTAACGTAAAAATTATAATTAAATGTATTGTATCGTAGAGAAACAATATCTGCTGTGCAAGCTCCGTTCGCAATTCGATATGCTTAAGAAAAATCATTTCATAATATTTTATAATGATAAGAAATATTTTGAAAATGATTACGCATTCACAAATTTCAATGTTACATGTCTAACGTCGCGTGGGCGGGAGCAATGACCGCGGACACGTACCTGTTTGCTAAACTTTAAAGACTGATCTGCGTATAATTGTGTTTCTAATCATCTTTTAAAAATATAATCTATCGGCGTTGAAGAATATATAATAATGTGTGGATATGGTTGTGGATTCGATTTTTATTCGAAAGCGAGAAGAGCGATATCGACATTTCTTCTTTGTATCTTATGTGAGGAGCGGAGTGTCTTAACACTAGGTTCCCTATCCTACTGTGTGTGGCATACCACCTGAAGCTGATTTTTGATGTGTTTTTTTCTTAATCATTTTGTTTACAGTCTCACATTTACGCAACGCAAGGTTAACGTGAAAAAATATTACTCTTCTAAATATAAATACGTTTTGTTTAGAATATTACTAAACACAGGTTACTTGCTGAAGATACTTCGAGAGGCCACTACGCGTATATGACTTGTCAAAAATACGTTACATCTGACTCTTTTGTTAGGTTAATTAGATCGTTCGTTGCGAAATAATAACCAACATTTGTAACGTTACTACTAGATATATTATTATTTACTATTACTTTAATACATAAAATATTATATAATTGATAATTTGGATAAATTACATTAAAAATATTTAACACCGACACTGTATCTGTAAATGCAAAAGACGTATTGACGCAGTGGCGTAGCTAGGGGGGTGCGAGCGGTGCGGTCGCACCGGGCATCAAAAGGAAAAGGGGCATAAAGTCGACGATTAGTTTGTTTTTTTAGACCTTAGATCATTTTAAAGGGCATCAAGTCCTCTAAGCCGCACCGGGCATCAAAAGGAAAGGGGCATCAAAGTCGACGGTCACTTTGTTTTTTTTTTTTTAGAACTCATCATCAGAAAAGTGGCATCAAGTCCCCTAAGCCGCACCGGGCAGCAAATACCCTAGCTACGCCACTGTATTGACGTCTTCTTATTCAACAAAAAGAAGAGAACAGATCATTAAAATTCGGAAATCAAAGATATTTCTGTTTTGCATTCCCTAAATATAAACTATAAATCGAACCCACACCTATTATGTACCACTTTAACACATCGATTGCACCGCGATATCATCACATATCGAAATGTCCATTACATATACCTATAGCTTTCTCCGTAGCAGTATAACTGTACACGTATGAAATGAAACGAGAAAATATTCGCACGAAACGAAATTCTCGGTTTAATAAGACTTGTTTGTTAAATTAGTGCTACAATTAAAAAAAAACTAATGAAACTACAAAATTACTAACAAAACATTAAATATTCCATATATTACTTATATATAAGTACTTCATTACTAAGCCAGAAGTTATAGACAAAGTGTGACGGTAAAATCGACTGGTTGTGGGTTCGATCCCCGCTCGAGTAGATGAAGAATATTTCCATTCATTCATTTTCATTATTTCCAGTGTCAAGGCCAAGTGTGGCGTTGAGTTCTGCCACTCAACATGCAGTGCCTCCAGAATTCGGCGGAAAGTGGGGAGTGTCTTAACACTAGGTTACCTCAATGTCTCTCAATTTATACTATAAACATGAAATATGAAGAACAAAGTGTTTGAATAAAAGTTGTGAATTTAAATTAAATTTCGTATTATATCCTTATCAATTTTTTTTTTGGTATATTTCTAAACTAATACATAATTATGTGTTTATAATATCTCTATAGTTTGTATAGGCATACTTGTCGCCTGCAATTATTTTCGTGTTCTTCCGTAAGATATAAATGTTGGGTTTTCCCGCTCCTAAGGTATTTCAAGACCCCGAGACCGACACTCCTTAAAATAACTTTGGCATGTAGGCAGGCTAAGTGCCAAATTAAACTTATTAAATCCAGTAATTTAGTCTCTGCGTTGATTATCATGCCACTTGTTCTTGAATGTTAAAGATTTTTATGTATATAGATAAAATGCATAAATTTTTTAGTGCATAATTCAACGGACTGAATCGACCTTCTCTCGTGTAAACAGGCCAGACAGGTTTCCTGTTTTTGGTAATAGGGGATTTTAGTGTTCAACAAAAAGTATTCTTATGGTTCCTTGCAGTCTAATCAATATCGAAGAGATTTTTTTAATGTTAGCTTAAAACAATTGGAATTGGATTAAAAAATCTGGAAATCTGGAATTGAAAAGTAAAAGAAAATGAATGGGACAATGTATTCATAAAATTATGGAAACATCTATTTGTGCAGTCTTTGAGTAAAAGTTAAAATCTATGGAGAACGGTGTCATGTAACACTTAATTCTCTTTCTTCTGTAGAAAGAGAAAAAGTAATAATATAAGCCTCATTCTGTATTCCACACTTAGCGGTTGGGCAAAGGGTACCTAGTGTTAAGACACTTTTGTTTTCCGTCTACCACCGAATTCTGAATGTATTTCGTGTTGAGTGGCGGAAATAAACGTCACAGTTTGCTTTATTAGCAGGGCGAGAAAAATTAAAATATTAGATACCTATCTAATTTCTTCAAGTGGGAATCCCTGTGCTCCAGGATTACCCTCAATCTAGGAGCTTAATTATAATTAGGGAGCAAACAGCCATAACATCAATATAAATCAATGCTTAATACCTACATTTATAGTATATACTTCCACAAATACTTCCACAGTGAAGTAATGTGTGTTCACGGCCACAGATAATGGAACCTGCTCGTTAGAAATGATCATATAATATCAAATTAAACGAGGGTACTACAAGCTTTAGAACTTCTATAAAAAAAATAATTAAAATATCAAATCAACTTCCTTACTTAAAAAACATTTCTTACTTCTTTCTACATTCAAGTCAGTCGAATTAACAGCCTATCATAATAAGAATAATATGCATAAAAAAATGAGCAGTACTTCGATATAAGATCTATGTACAAACAACAGACAGGACAGAACTATTAGTGTATATATATTTTCTTTTTTCACCTTCATAATAGACAAATGTATATAAATGTGTAAGTACATACAAGGTGACAATATTATTTTACATTGAGTTGCACTTATCTCTATAGAGTCAACTGAAGATTATTGTAGAACAACAATTAATATACAAAACAAAAACAAAATAAGGTTATTCTGATAACCTTATTTTGTATTTATTTAAAATCTTGAATTCCAGAGAGATGAAACTCAACGTTCTACATTCCCTCAGTACCAGAGTAGGAATCAAACCCATAATCTGTCGCGCGTACACTGACAAATCTGTACCCATTGCGCCATGACTTAGGTTACTTACTTACGTTTTTAAATTTCAGTATATTCAAAAAAAAGTCTGAACCCTTATAGGATTGATTTCTTATCGATCTATCTTTCTTGTATTTCTGGCAAGACGATTCTTTCCAAGATCACGTGAGTATCCACGTATTAATTAAAGTAGCGATGTGATTAAGCTGAAATTAATATTAAATATCCAGATCTACTACAGTCATCCTTGTGCCCTGGACTCGCATTTTTATTGTATTTACCTACTGTAGTCGACGGTAACAAAAGATACAAAAAGTAAAAGTAAGGAAGTGTCCTTAATTTAGATGAAATTTCTTTAAAAAACACTAAAATAATCGAAAATCTTCAGAATGTGCGTTTATAAACTTAATCAAAATTAGCTAAGCCCATTTTTAGTTTACCTAATATTGACAAAACGTCGAGAAAATAGATATTTGAAAAAGTTTTAAAATTATAGTCATTACTTATGGAAACAGATAAAGTATGAATTACTTACGAATATAGTGACTTGTATATATATAATTAACTGTATATTACTAACTTAACATTATGTATACATCATTTATAATCATAAAGTATAAAAAACTGACCTTGCCGTGATTCCTCTCATTCATGATGAGCACATCAGGTTGGACCCTCCCCCGAGGGGTTGCCGGCGTCCCAAACACCATCTCCACATCATTCATATTCAAGGGCTTGGGTCCATTGTGGGGCTTCGGAGAACTAGTACCATTCATTATGACACACTAACACAAACACACCAATATAAAAATAAATAAACAATATCTATAACAACACGTTTTCTCAACGCGACGGTCGGAACTCTACTGTCAGTCTGTACTCTGTCAGTAACTGAGTACACTGTGGGAGTCAGTACATCGAACTGAACTTAATGAATCTCTAAAAATACCGGTATTACGCGAATAATGTTTATGACACGTTATAAACTATCGGCTTTTATTATATCGAACGACTCTACAATTTTGCCGGGTTCATTAGTTGTCTCTACAAATTTGGTGTGTTTTACAATACAATTATTCATACGAATCCTATAAGTACTCACAAAAGCTTTTCGTTTCCAAATTAAGTTTAGATGCACTTAAACAATAATTTTATTATAATGTTTTCCTTATATTTTATAAATTCCCTTAATTGTAGATATACGTATACGAGTACTGTTAAGGTTATGTTCGCTTAGTCTTATCATTCCTCCCAGTGGCAATCGAACCCACAACCCCGCGCAAATACGACTCCTACTTTCACATCATACTTAAAGAATATTTTGCTTATTTATACAGCAAAAGTGAATCATCTCAGCTAGCTAGAGCACACGCGGGAAAACCTCAGCCTTCTTGCGTGACGTCTGTATGTATTATACAAGTTGTTATAACTTAAGAACGTCACTTGTTACGCTTTTTTAAAGAATGATTGAAACTGTAATGAGCAATTTGTACGGGAAATTATATAGAAAAATAACAGCAAAAGATATTCAAAAAGACGCAAGAAGAAGAAGGTTAGAACTTATAATACAAATTAAGGAAAAAATCCGAAAATAAATAAATATTTACAGATATTTCACAATCCTAAAATTGGTACGGAAGCCTCGGTGGGCGAGCGAGACTCGTACTTATCCATTTTTTTTATTTAGACAATATGGCGTGTGGTCGTCGGCAACACAAAGTACTGAATTCGTGCGAAACATTCAATTAGTTAACTGTTTTAATTTATGTGACCTACATTACTTCTTGATATTTTTAATGGTTCTTATAGTAGAGAAGGTTACTTCTTGTCAACTTATATCTTCGAATGCATGACATGGGCATTGACCAGCGTAAATAAACTTACCTTAACTTAAGTCCGCTTCACGCTGTATCCCTAGCGGGGTAGTCAGAGGGAACGGAGTGCCAAACGCTAAGGTCTCTACATACCTCTTTCGCCTCGTCCACTGTCATCAACCTCTCCATACATGCCCTCGGGGGTCCTCATGCTTTTTACGTGACCTTCCTCTAGTATCTTGAGAGTATAGAGCGTAGAGGACGGAGATATAAATAGTGTAATAAACAATGTCTAAAAATAACATTTTATAAATACTTCCTATTATTATTGTTAAAACAAACGGTAAATATTAATTTTAAAATTGATAATACATTGAAAAACGATGTAGACAAGATAATTCCGCTATTGAATTACCGTTATCTCAATATTGAAATTCTAAATGGCGTTGGGGACGAAAGCGTACATCATATGCCAGAGTAAAGTTTTTTTTGTATTACTAATCCGATATTTATATTATTTTTTAAATGTTCTATTTCACTCAACATGCAATGTCTCCCATTCGGAATTCGGAATTCAGAAAGTGTAGAACGGAGTTTCTTTATGCTGTGTTCTCTCTGCTTATTCGAACGCTTCTATAAGTATTCTTAATATGTTCAGACATCCCATTTAGAACCGGACCATTCCGCTATTCGCTTGTGTGTCCCGGTGTTCCCAAAGACGGTAACGGGAAGTAAAAATGTCCCGTATTTCGAAATTGCATGAAAATTTGGTCGGTCGAATGGCAATTAAAAAAAAGAAAGCACACAAATTTTTTGCCAACCATACTTAAAAAATATATTTAAAATAAAAAAAATCGTTTTGAGCCGAAAAAAGAATGTAACCATTTCCAACCATTGGGTATGCCAATAACAATTTTAATTTTAGATGAAAATTTACGCTACACTCTATATACGGGATAGAGCGTGAACCGATTTTTAAAGGCTTTGAAGTCGATACCCGAGCGAAGAAATGATAATATAATTCAATATTTCATTTCCTCGAATGAGAATCGAACCCATAACCTGTCGCGTTTACAGACGCACGCTTATATCCCTTGAACCCTACCACTGACTAGTCCAGGCTGTTGATTAGACATTTTAATATTTTTAAAGAGTTTTTATAGACAGATAATAGCACTAAGACTAACGAAAAAACCTTTCTCTACGTCTCGCTTTGTCTTTTTACCAGAGTGAGGCAACGAAAATAGTTTCTCCACGAGTGAGAATTAAGGGAATTACGTTAAAAATTTTAAAAAAAGTGTTACCCCACACCTAGGGACCTTAGTTTACTTTTTTAGGTTTCCTAAGTAAAATAAATAAGTAACTTTACGTTCAAATTAAAAAATATGTATATCATAAGCCGCAGGAAAAAAGGCTTAGGTACAACAAAAACATTGTTGGTAGCATGTTAGTAATAAGCTAATAAGTACGCTACTTAATTTTACTTAATATGTAGTGATTTTATCTGATTGTACTCGGGAAGTTGTTTTTCCGCAATTTTCATGTCAACTTTAATTACTCTGTGTTTTAAAATATTATATATTGCTACAACTATATTAGAGTGACCTGCGGAGAACGAAATGTGCTGATGTAAGTTCTCATTGCCTATCCTGCTATATACGTGAAAATGAAAACCAAATCAAATCAGCTTCACGCTGTATCCCGCACACGGTAGGCAGAGGGAACCTAGGGTTGGGTCACTCTGTTCCCCACTTTTCACCGCTTTTTTCTAGGCATAACGTATTGAGTGCCGAAATTCAACACTGGACTTTTTGCCTTGGTCCCAGAGCGAAAAAATGAAAATATTCGTAAATAATTAATTTCTTCGAGTGCGGATGGAACCCACAACCATCGTGTTACAGTCACACCCTTGTGACCCTGGGCCACGTCGGCTTCTTAATTTCATTTTATTTGAATTATAATTATCGCTGCAGTACACCAGTTACAAGGTAACGTAATACAACAAACGCCTGAAGGAAAAATAGAAGCAATATGCAGTTTCTGCGACGTTGCTTTATATGGTTAAAAATATCTTCAATACATATTTCATAAAATTAAAATTGTAAATTATTTAAATAATAAATTATTATTTAATAAAATCCGCCTAATTTTTGTAGTAAATATTTTAATTAGAAATGGAAATCTTTATTTTAAACTTATATTTATTCGTGAATAAGCGAATTTGATTTTTAAAATTATGCATTTATGATTTAAGCAGGCACACCCAGGTAGAGCACAATTAAATTCGGCGATCGGGCAGTTAAATATAGATGAAATAAAACTTAAGAGACTAGATTAACGGTTTAAAAAACTAGAAGGTCTTATTAGTTAGGCCACCACTTGTAAAGAAAATGATAACATTAATTATATACAATTAAATTACATAACAATGTGGAACACTTCACCATTTGGCGTGACCCAGGCTACTCTTCTCTGCTGTTCTGCGAAAGCGAGAACCAATTACATAGACTTTTTATTGCTAACTGACTGACCTACAAGACTCGCCTATAGTATCATATTCTATCTTTTGGGGAATATAAGGGATCACTAAAAGAGAATTTCCTGAAATTCCAACGGAAATCGTAACTGAAGAACCGGTAAAAGGTCGATTTTATTTTCGGTTTTTGTAGAACCGGAATAAAATCTACTTGAAATTTTACAGAACCACATAATAAGTATAATGTGCATATTATGTATAACATAAGATAAAGGAAAATACTGTTTACACGTATTGATTCATGCAAAAGTTACTAATTCTCCTATATTAGACTTTTTTATGACAAAATATTCGTAGTTCTCAGTACCTGTGTGAATAATGTCATGTAATCTTATCGACGATAGCTATCGGCCACACATATATGCTTATAGCAGTTTACTCACTAACGATAGTTTGAAACGGACCTGTCGTGTCTAAAACACGATTGAATTTTTGTATTTTTTTCTATATTTTTATAAAAAAAATGGGTTGCGGAGAGTTTTTGGTTAAATACATCCTGTTCTTTGCGAACTTATTTTTTGCGGTAAGTTATTTTTTTAATTTTATTTTTTTACTGTATGAAATTTTATATCTTTGTAATCTGTTTATAAAATGATTTTATGTCAACATATTATATGTCGTAGAATTTATTTCTACTAAATCGCGTTTTAATTAAAACTATACCTAAGTGGTATATCTCTTATCAGTTAAATACATAAGTGGAAAAGTGGGTATTGATTATTATAACAGAAGTGCAAAGACAATTTTATGCATACATTTAGATGGCGAATGTAACCCTACCTTCAATATTTACCATAATAGACACAATTTAAATTTCTTAAAAAATTATATTAGATTGCTCACTTTAATTTTCACTTATCGTTGGTTGGTTGGAGATATTTTGAAAACCAATACCAAAGTTCTTTAGATTCAAGTTTTATTCTGCATAAAATAGGACAGACAGAGATACCCTGGTGTCATGACACTCCGTTAACAGTTTGTATTCCGAACTCACACAGCCTAGGCTTAGCTTTGCGAAGATAAATGAAAATAATTAATTCCCCCGGACCGGACTCGGAACCACGGTCCTTCCAAACGGTATTAAGCATTAGTTAATAAATACATAAAATTCCAAATTCGTAAGTATGAAGTGACTCATCACTATGAGTCACAGATCATCATCAGACAGACAAAAAAGTTAATATTTAAATATACAGATAAAGTCTATTAGTATAATAAATGTATTAATTTCTTACATTTTAGCTTATACGTGGAAGTTACGTAACATTAGGATTCTTAACCTAATTTACCATCTTAATCTACACAAATAACCTATTCCATCAAGGAAAGAGTATTTGAAAAGCAATAGTCGTTATTTAAAACGAAATTATGATAATATTTTTCAAAACTTGTACTGAATTCAGAACTTCCAATGTACCAAGAACCAGCCCACGCCCGTTGATAAAGAGATAAGATATCCCGATAGTGTTTACAGCACATTGATAAGCCGATATAGTGTATACGGCTAGCCGTGTATCTATGATGTTTACTTTTCGTACTCCATGCAAATGCAATACAGATTATATTGCAAAAAATCTATAATTTCCAAAGAAATATACTTGTTTATATAGAAATATATTTCGGATTTGAGTAAACCTTTTTGTAGTCGGACGAAGGTCCAGATTACATGAGGCTACAAAACTAGGGATGGATGAGGAATTATTATCACACCAACCTGATAAAATAAAGCTCTTAAATTAGCTGAAAGTGGAAATAAATCTGTATCCCACATAAAATAGGGTGGGCACAGGGAACCTTATATTCTCGTTTGGTACTCTACAATCTGTATAACAACTTTTAATAATTTTGAACTCAAATACTGTTTTCTTCGTTTCCCAAGCACCGGCCACCGGTCACGACGGTGTCCAGAGTGAAGAAAATAAAATAAAACTCGTTCCTTTGAGTAGGAATCGAACTAGAAATCATCGTCATTTACATTCACACACAATGCCGCTGCTTCACTACTTCTTTAATTGATTATAATACATATTAATACTTCTAATATTACTTCTTTATTATAATAAAAATAAATTTTATAATGGTATTTCAGCTCGCTGGTATAGCGCTCATAGGTCTCGGCGTGGCCGTAGAGCTCCGAGTGTCAAATGTGGCGAACATATTTGAAAACTCCACAGTATTCGAGCTGACCCCCATAGGTGCCATAGTGCTGGGATGCGTGGTGTTTGTGGTCGCCTTCTTCGGATGCTGTGGGGCCATCAGGGAAAGTAATTGCATGCTTATCACTGTAAGTATTCATTATTCTGTTTAGATATTTAATAGTGCTTCTTTATCTTTGATGCTAACTTGTGGTCGCAAAAGATCGTGCAAAGTGGAGTAGGTTGAGTAGGAAGGCAGACCCTGGCAATAGCCGGGATTAATGCCAGGAGGAAGAAGAAGCTAACTTGTGGTCTTCCAGAAAAGTTTAAGCAGTATTGCTATATAATATAAAGAAATAATTAAATTAATTATAGTATGATTTAAGGTCACTTAAAGCTAATTTACGTCTCATTACGTCTCATTAAGTGATTGTTATGAAAGAAAAGAACTAAGTTCGCTATTTTTGTTTCCTTTTAAGAAATATTATTCATATGTAATTCTTTATATTTAATTCATGTCATTTTTTTTTCGTTTTCAGTACTCCATATTCATGATTGTTTTGATGATATTGAAAATTACTCTGGCTGTATTAATATTTGTGAAACAAGACCAGCTCCTGGACGGCTTGCCGCGCTGGCTCAACGAGGCCTTCGCCAGGGATCGGAACGCTTTCCACGAGATAGAAAAATCTGTAAGTTAATTTATACATTGCCTTTTTTAAATTTCTTTTCATTTCTTTCTGTACGATACAAGAAAAACATATATAATAACAGAAAAATCTGGACAATAGCAAACTTTACTCAGACTGTTTGATTAAACGCGCTAATCCCAGGAACTACTGGTTCAAATTGAAAAAATATTTTTGTGTCGGACAGTCGAATGAATATTAGCTATTCGCTTTATTATATTAAGTTAATGATTTCGATATAGCCCTACTATACCGAGAGTTGCCTCAGGCAGTTAAATGATACAACTATTACTTATTTCAGCATGACAGCGGAGGCGACGCCGCAAACAAAAGCTAGTATTTAATTAATATTGCAAAAGAAATTATAAAACTAAAACTGGCAATGACAAAACTGATAACGTAATGTTTATGTGTCGAACAATATAAGATTAGATATCAATGTTAAGTAGCACATAGCATTGATCAATATTTTTTAAAAATATTACACGGAAATCGTGATATTTTTAGATCTTAAATGGCAAATATCAAGGATTTATGCAATTTTTGAAATTGTTTCAAATTTTAAGATTCTATGGCAGTGATCAGCCTTTATCATATCTCTTTCTTAAATATCCGAATCTCATAATAAATGTTATTTAATCTCTATAAATCTATATTTTATTTTTGATTTTTAACGTCACACTTTCATATTTTTCATTTCAGTTCAAATGCTGCGGACCACAAGGCGCTTTGTCCTACTTGAACATCACCCTACCTGACTCGTGCTGCGCCTCCTCGCCCTGCATCCTCGGCAACACCTACGACGGCTGCAACACTATCGTCGTCCAATTCTTCGAGACCTTCGGGCTGGCTATCGGCGTCGTAGCCATTGTGGTTGTTGCTATTGAGGTATCAAATTTGTTTACATATTAATTTTCATTTCTGCTAATGTAGCTTAGCATGAGCCAATTAAAAGTATAGATGCAGAAACTCTAATTATAATTAAATTTCTTAAAAATATCTTAATTCATCATCATTAGATATTGAGAAAACAAACTTATATGTTAAGGATTTTTACTCCCATAACTACGTAAATTAGATGCAAAGGACTTGGTGTGTCGCTTCTTTCGATAAAAAACAATACAATCGTATTAAAAACAATTCATCAAAAGCTCTGCCTTGCTTATCCGGACCGACCTTTTGTGAGAGTGGCGCTCTAATTTTGACATGTTTAAAGTTTATTTGGTGAAAACCATATTATTTTAATAGGCTTAATACCTATTTTACATTTTACTATAATATATTTTAAGGCCAGTCCTAGCGCAGGGGTACAAGCATGTGACTGTAATCGTGACAGGTTGTGGGTTCGATTCCCACTCGAGGTGGGAGGCTGGTGTCGAGGGGGAGCGCGCCGTTGAGTTCCGCTACTCAATTCGGTGGAATATGGGGAACGGAGTATAACACTAGTCTCCCTCTGCCTACTCTGCTACATAAGGGACTAACATAATGTTACTTTTGTTTCAGTTGGTCGCTGTGGTATTTGGACTGTGTCTTGCGAACCACGCTCGTAACAAGGACAGAAGGGCGCGCTACTAGTTATCTTATACTAATTATATATAGTAAATAGCTTTAGGAGCATCGTAGCTTCCTTAATTATAAAATTATAAATAATATTAAGTTTTAGCATTTAAGTTTATAATAAATTCTAAAACAAAACTTTTTATGCATATTTTCCTTATAACTTGCTTGGTAAATATATTTTTTGAACCCTCATTGCGAACTTTCATTAAGTAAATTGAAATTTGAAATTGTAAACAGTTCTTTCTTCTTTTCTTATCTTAAATCTTTTATTAAAAATTGAGTCAGATTTTTTTTGGATTATGATTATATATCGAAATATGTAAGAAAATAAAGTTATGCATATACATATAATAGGTACTTACATATGCCAAATCGTTTTAGAAATGTCTATAAATGACTTTTATTTTAGACTAATTTTAAAAGATTTTCTTTTATTACTAGATTTATTCTAAAAGCGGCGTCCTTTAGAATGTAATATATTATATATTTAAAAGCTTTTTTTTTAAAATTAATCCTGGTTTTAGTTATTCAAAACACATATTTATTATATTACCTAAGTCATTATTACTAATTACAACCATAAGTTAACGAGTGTGAGATAAAAAGATTGTAAGATAGAAAAAGTTGAAAATTATGTTTATAATAAAAAAATACAAAATAAACAAATTTATTTTTACGTTTAACATTTATTGTAGATTTAAGTAGCTTTATGCGATAAATTGTGGAACTTAACACTGTTTTTAAAATTCAACCAGACCTGAAAATCATGAAAAATAGGCAGAGGGAACCTGGTGTGCTGGAACTTTATTCTCTGCTTGACATGATAGTGGACGAGGCGAAAGAGGTATGCAGGGACCGTAGCGTTGACGTTCCGTCCTCTGACTACCCCGCTAGGGATCCAGCGTAAAACTAAGTTGGGTTAAGTTATAATAATCTTATGATGTATTCCAAATTTCAGCTAAATAAAATAAAAATTAAATATATATAAGTTAAAATTGTTTTTTTTTTGATTAGACAAATAAAACAAAAATTACTGAAAATATTACGCCTAAATATTTTAATAGCAATAACATGTTTCTTAATAAATGCTGCATAAGAAAAGCTCATAATGCGCAGAATATTTATGCATCGAAAATATTTAAATAAAATGAGAAAATGAATAACTCTTGTATCTATTTACCGCCAATTTTGGAACACACATTATATAACATTTATAATTATGTGTATTATCTATTATTGAGGTCATCGCAGTGGCACCAGCGTATTGCTACGGCTGTGGGTTCAATTCCCACTCGAGAGACTAATTATTAGTTATTGAAACGAAGTTCCTTACGGCAGGCTTGGAAGGGATAGGAATTTCGCTGCGTGACCGAACTGAAAAAAATGTGATAGTAAAACCGTAAGAAACGTGCGCAGGCATCTATTGAATCTTTACCTAATTCCATACAGTCAACAGACACACGCCATCTGTTTAGAATCGTGTGAAGCACTATATTATTGATTACAAATAATATGTAATAAAATAATAATATTGCGATTTTTTTGCAATTTGTGTCGATTCTACATTAGCCGAAGGAACTTCGTTCCTACTTGGTGTCCCACGACACCACATTATTTATTATTTTTTTCATTTGTTTGCTCTGGTATACACGCAACACCTCACAAATTCAGCGATAAGTAAGGAACAAAGTGTTTTAACACTAGATTGCCTCCGCCCACCTTGCTATATTCGTGATACAGCGTGAAGCGTAGTGAAAAGCAAAAATATTGTTTGTTTTTTTAGCAATAAGCATACAAATTCCTATACAATTCATTCATTACAACTTGACTTTTGGGCCGCGTAGGATTAAAATGTAGCAGAATTAAATATTATGCAGTTATTTAAAATTGCATTCGTAGAAATATGCCTAACTATTAAAACTGCATTTTGCGTGATTCATTAACAAATTTATAAAAAATAGTGTTTTATTAAGTATTAGATACAGAAATATAAGTAATATGATTTTACAATACGTATTTATAGCTGATTAGTTGTTGACTCATTGAACGCACTAAGATAGTAAAAACATTTTGTTAGATATCCAGTAATAAAAGAGAGATAACTAGTATTTTATTTTATATTTATATTTTGATATTTTATATACAGTAAAATATATATTTTGTCAGATTTTTTCTAAAAAATACTATACAATCGTGAGTCGGGCTCGCCCTCCGAGAGTTCCTTACAAAAATTGTGTCACTTGAACTAGCAGCTTTAAGATCAAATTTGGTCCCCGTTTTAAGGCTATTATTTTTTTAGGGTTTAACCACAAATGTAGAGTCTTCAGATTTTCCCTGAACTAGTACTATCTGCAATGCTAGCTAGCAATGCTAGCTGCCAAATTTCATAATTCTAGACAAACCGGAAGTACCCTATTTATTTTGATTTATTTGATTGTGTCGAAATACGCGTTTTTGCGATATAAAGGGTCACTTTTATTTTTTCAACAAATGAAGGCTGGCAAGGACCATAGACAGCCTGACAGACGGCGAAGTGATCTTATAAGAATTCCTTTTTTTCTTAAAAGGTACGGAACCCTACAATTAAATAGTAACTCTAAAAATTAAGCCCCTTTAAAAACGACTGTATTCATTAAGAATGAAATAGAAGTCAAAAATTCATAAAATCGGGGTGTGATCGTTGTACTAATCTATCTATCTATACTTAATATAATAAAGCGGAAGAGTTTGTTTGTTTGTTTGTTTGAACGCTAAGATCTCTGGATCTACTGGTCCGATTTACTTTGTTTTTGTTTTGTATGAAAGCTGCATTCTTCAGAAGTGCTATAGGCTATATAACATTACATTACACATATAAACCAATATATTTTAAAATACTTTCTAATTTGACATGCAATTTATTCTGCCATGTTAATAACAACCGTCGCGTCGCTACGCAACCGCACTGATTCGAAATGACCTAGCTTTCGGGCGGCATAGTATGAGTATGACCGACGCGAAAATATTCTTATAGTTCAAGCAGGCGTAGCCGCGTCCGGATCCACTAGTAGTGAATATTTTTGTTTAAACCAAATAATTCTTTATTAGAAGTCGTCTTAGCAGGGACAAGATTCAATCAATTTGAATTTGAATTTAATATTTTCAACTTTTCGCTCTGATGCCGAGGTAAAAAGCGCGGTATTGATTTTCACCTATCAACACACTATTTGAAACCTTGAAAAATTGGCGGAAAGTGAGGAACGTAGTGTCTTAACACTAGGTTCCCTCTGCCTATCCTGCTATATGTGGGATACAGCTGAAGCTAAAAAAAGTTTTTAAATGTATTTCTTTTTATCATTAAAAGTGAAATGGATATAGAATTTCCCAAAAAGCCCTCTATGAGTCACACCAATTTCTCTATATCTGCTTTTTATCTTTAGCGTTATCTGATAAGTAGATCCAGGCATATTTATAACATATGCTGGTTAGTTCAATGCTAGTCATAGAGAAGGGTTCCGGTCGATCACTTGTTTACATACAATCTGAAACTGTAACAAAATGTGTTGTATAGTTAAATATGGTTTATTTTTAACTAACTTTATTTTCACAGTAAGTGTTCCTACCTTTTTTTATCTTTATTCACTTTTTGTGGATCTGACCCATACCTATGTATTTATTCAAGTCAAAATCGTGGGGGGTGAAAATCAATTTTGCGTGTGGTGTGTTGAATATTTAACCCTAGTGGAATATGAACCTATAGTCATAGTAGGAAATAGTAATATAAAAAATTTAATAAAATTAATGATTATTATAAAATATAAATCAAATCAGCGTCATGAACCTAGTGTTAAAACACTCCGTCCCCTTTAAGTAATAAATCGTTGTTGGTATTTAAAAGTACGAGTATAATAATTTTGTAAAAATTAATATTTGCATTTCAATATGTAATTCCCCAGAAAATGTTACTGATTTAGTATCAGATCCTGATATATTAAATTATCTTTAATTCGATTAATTAGTTATCGTTATTTATTGGCATGTTTGTTATGGAAATAAATACTTACCTTTTGTTTTAAGAAAATAAATAAAGTATGAACTCCTTTATAAATTATTTGTTTTAAGAAATAAAAAACACTTGTTTATAATTATTTTGGGCGTGTGCTTTAATATTATTACGCTAACATGTTCAAATCCCCGGACCCCGGACAGGTTCTGTGTAAAATTCGATGGTAACCCGCGCCTCCTGGAGACTGTCCAAGCGCTCTGACAAAGCTAAACTAAAATCTAACTAAGCTATATGTTTGTATATTCTCATCAAGCTACACCGAAATGTTTATTCACTTGTTTCTACATGTAGTGTAATTTGTTAATATACCTAATATATTATAATTTGCGAATATTTTTTTGCTTAGAATAAAAATTTCACAAGAGAGTATGTTTATTTCTAAAATATTATTCTGTTTATTTCTAACGTATTATTTCATAAAAAAATGAGAAAAGAAAAATATTGATTTAGAAAACGTATAAAAAATAAACGTAGCGGGATTTGATGAACTCGCTCCTCTTCGAAACATAATTATTGCATTATTTTTCTATTTTCAGTTAGCCGGACTAACAATAATCGGGTTGGGTATAGCTGTTCTGGTGCAGCTTCGTGATGTCTTCGAGCTGGTGGACGTTAATATCGACGTCATTCCAATAGCAATCATAGTTTTGGGCGCGATCACTTTTGTAATCGCATTCTTTGGATGCTGTGGTGCCATCAGAGAAAACAGATGCTTACTTGTGTTGGTAAGATATTTATTTATTTTTAATTTTATGTTTATCTAGTTTTTGCGAGAATATTTTGGCAAATTACTCTGTTTTCCATTATTATATAAGTTCCCTGGAACGAGATGTTTAAATCTTGCCACACTAGCATTGACTTGCTATTTAAAAAACTAAATTAATAAAAGCATTATATTTTATCCTATACAATCATAACATGACTAATAACACATAATGCCAATTAATAAGAACGAATAGGTTCACGCTGTTATCCTTTTAGCAGGGGAAGAAGGAAGAACATAATGTTAAACACTCCGTTCCTCACGCAGTGCTCAATTTTCAAGACATGTGTGTGTTGAGTGGTAAAACTTAAGACTGCACTTTGTTAACTATAGCAAGAAAATGAGATTCCTTACCACCCTGAAAGCTACAAAACATATAAAGTTCAGGACTTGCGAGGAAAATTGTTTTTCCGGGCAAAGACCCGAAAATGAGGATTAAAGAGGCACTAACCGCCTTATATTTTAATATCAACCAGATAAGACTAAAAAGGTCACTTATATATATGTAAAAACAGCTCTTAAAATATTAAAAAAAAACTGATTTAGGCATAATTTAGGCTTAGAGTAAATATTACAATTTTAAAATATTAGATAATAAGGTACGGACAAAATGATGAGTTATTAGTTTTTAAATAAAAATAAATACAATCGTAATTAATTTATTGGCAGTACGGGATTTGTATGACCGGGCTGGCCGCCGGTAAAACATATATATCGGTGATTCTCTTCCAAGGCCTGAACACCATCAAGACCACCGTACAGGGCTGGCTCAATGATGCCTTCGCTAGACCTAATGTGAGAGAATACTTCAATGCTGTGGAAATTACGGTAAGATAATAACATAACTATAAACTCAATTTCGATTATCGATTAAATCGATTCGAAAATCGATTATTGAATAAAAACCTTCTTAGTTCTTTTTCATATTGGTAGGAGATATATAACAAGAAAAGGCATAGGTGGGTTAGATAGATAGTACCCAATGTTGAGACACTCCGTTCCTCATTTTTCACTGTTTTCAAGACACTCACTTTTTATTAGGCTTTCAGAGGCGGAATTCAATGGCACGCTTTGTCTAATTTACCCAAGGAAATAAATATACTTATTTCCCTAAGTGGGGATAGAAGCCACATCTGTCGCGTTTATTGTCAGTATCCATACCTATATTATAAATTCGAAAGTAACTCTGTCTGTCTGTCTGTCTGTCTTTTACGCAATCAGGGCCAAACCGCTAATTTAATTGTGATAAAATACTGATATAGAGATACTTGAGGGTCTCGGGATGAACATAGGATAATTTTTTTTCTCATATTTGTAATATTATCGATCTATACCAATATATTAAAATACTTATTAATTTGACATGCAATTTATACTGCCATGTTAATAACAACCGTCGTTGCTAAGCAACGATTTGCAAAGATTATTGTTAGAAAACGTCACTCAAAATGAGCTTGCTTAACGCATCTCTCCATTGAAAACTGAAAATAACTTCATAAATATATTTAATAAATATTCGTATAGTTCAAGCGGGCGTAGCCGCGTTCGGGTCCACTAGTTCTTTATATTTTAGATAAGGCATTACACATGTTCGAATAAAGAATAAAGAGTGTAAAATTAGGTCAATTCGCCGAACACCTAAACTCAGATATAATTCTATGATAAAAAAAGATAAGTTTTGCAAAGATATGCTCTTTTACCTTTTTTTAAAAATATTATATAAATGTTTGTTCCATAGTGTAACGTACCATGTTATAGCAGTGACATAATGTCCGACTGTTCAAAATGTGAACGTAGATTCGATCCCTTACAGTTATTTTTGACATATATATATGACACATGCTATTGGCCGAGATGGATTTGATTGCAGATTAACCTGATAAAATATGGCCTACAACCTTCCTTAATAAATTTAGTATATAATACATAAATATTTTTCCAATTGGAACCAGTAGTTACTGAGATTAACGCGAACAACCAAACAAGCTCTTTAGCTTTATAACACTAGTACAGAAGATATAAAGATATATTACCTCAGTATTTAATTAATTATTAATAGTATAAGTATTATTTTAGAAATCATTTGTATATTATGTTTACAGTTCAGATGCTGCGGTACGACAGGTGCGGGTTCATACACCGCGTTGATGGAGAGCGTACCGCCGTCGTGCTGCCCCGGCGACCAGACGTGCACCCTGGGGAACTCCTACTCAGGGTGCAACGACCTCGTCGGTGATTTCTTCGAGAAGTATACGGAAATAATCGCGACTGTTATTGTTATAATTGTTGCGATAGAGGTAATATTTCTTTTCTTAAAAATTTCTGTATCTAAGAGATAAATTTTTGATTCTACTGATAATGCCATTCTTACGAGTCAAACGTCAAATCCATGACCTTTTTTGTCCATACCTAAAGACGCACTGTAAGCACGACAGATCGTGAGTTCGATTCACACTCGAGAAAATTAATAAATATATATACCTACGAATGTTTTTATGTACAAACTTATATAGTACATTCTTATTATTTTTTCAGGTAGTAGCGATGTTCCTTAGTCTTGCATTCTGTTGTAATATACGGAGTAAGAGAAACCAAACTGTATGAAAAACCTATGTTATAAGTAATATTTGTAAATTGTTTGTATTATTGTCATTTGTATTCTCTGATAGGTTTCTGATTGATTATTTTAGTGTAACATATTTCTCTCTCTCTTTCTCTCTCTTTCCGCTTACCCTGCTATATGTGGGATACAGCGTGAATATAAGCTAAATCTTGAAGAAAAATAATGTTTGCTTAAAGAAAGTTGAAAAGAAACAAAAATTGTTATTAAAAAATATTTATTACTGCATAGTGAAATTACATTGTCAGTCCAGATTTGAACCTACATACATCTATTACATTCAATTGGGCAAATTTTAACTTGACCAATCGTGGCGAATATTTACATCTTTGATTCTCATTAACTGTCTTCAATAATATTTAATTTTTTTTAATCAGATGTCGCTTAATAATCAGAAAGATATCAGGCAATGCTGACATATTAGTATTTAAGGTACTTAAATTATAGATCTTTTATTTATTAAACCTTTTTTTTTTCAAATTAAAATATATAATGCATTTTTTTTATTTTTTTTTCTATTTTTCACTGCCATGTTGACTTATGACTAGCTTGTGTATTTGCCTTACTTATCTTATATCTTTTATTTTTAGAATCTGCTTTCTGAACTAGGGCTTGCGTTTTCTATCCTTAGTAGGTAGAAACGCTAAGTCTAGGGTTGAAATAAAGAAATAGTTTAGTGTTCAAAGGAAGTATATTCTTTCTTCATATATTCTCAATCACTCAAGATTAAGCTTAAACTGAAGTCGAACTGAGACCATATGACGGTAAAAGCCATACAAAAGATTACCAACAGATTTTTTGTTCCTTCTTAAGATTACGGCTCCTCCCCTAATGCCTTTTTACGTGACCTTCTTCTAGTATCATCGATACTCTGTTCCCGCAGGTCAACGACGGTTTACTGAGTCTTACTTCATGTATAGTTTATCCTTCTAAGAATAAACTACAAATAGTTTTCCACAACGAATACCTCCTAATGAGCTTATTGCTATTATACGAAGAGAGGCCGTCATGGCACAAAGGCCTAATGTAAGACTGTAAACACAACAGTCGTGGGTTCAATTCCTAGTCAGGGAGTAAATTATTTTTATTTACTAGGCTTGGTGAGGTCTTTAAGTTTCGCCACTCAATACTCAACGACTCGCTAGTAGATTCCATTTGCCTGCCCTCCGTACATAGAAATATATGTCGAATAAAAAATAAAGCTGAAATAAAAGAAGTGAAATTATTGATAATAAATTTTCTCATCTTTCCTTGATAATCGAATAAAGGTTAACCTATTACAGTCGTTGTCACCTGATTATTATTGTCTTTGACGTCCGGTTATCTACAAATAATAAAAAATGATATTTTTTGTAATGATAACAAGTACTGAATCACATAATATATATGTATCATTAAATAAACAAATAAGTTCACTTGCACCAACAAGTCAACATGTGTACACCCACGCGACCTTGTACCTTGTATCATCTGGTACCAAAAAATCTACCAATTTCGCTATGAGACCTGCAGCGCCTACCTATTTAAAACCTATAGATTGTTTTAGCTTCCATTCCTTGTACTATACATGCCCTCCGGGAGATCCTCATGCTCTTTATGTTATCATCCTCCAGTATCATCCATGCTGTGTTCTCGAAGATCAAATGAGGTCTCCTCCTATCACTCTACACTCACTCTTGTTTCTTAAATCTTTTACCTTTTATACTTTCGTCGTTTATTCTCTCGATGTACCCTGTAGTAATGTATTTATTTAGACCTTTGTATCTAATAATATCTGTTAAGATTTTTGTACAATATTGATGACATACAAATTATTCTATGTATTTTTGTTATATATCCAATTCTTAGTCTACTTTAAATTATAAATTTATGTTTATTTTACTACTATCAATTATTACATATATGTAATGTAAAATTATATGTATTGTATGTCCAGTTGTGGACAAGGACAGACTGACGATGATGCTGATCATAATGATTCATTATATGATGACCTGAAAAATATAAAATATATTTATTTGGGATATTTTATTTTATTTGAAATGCACAGTGCTATGCTAATATATATACCTATATAGTAATGTAAGAAAAGGGAACCTATTGTCAAAACACTCTATTCTCCACTAAGCGCCTAAGCCCTGCGGACCCATCCAACGCATTATAAAAATTTAGACCATCAAACAAATTTTGTCACTTTCAGTTTTCAGTAAAAGTTGTTGTTAATATTTTAACAATGAATTAATAGAAACTAGATACACAAGTATAATATATAATAATTGAATTAACACTCGTTAGTGCGTAAGAGTAGTACTAACAGAAACATACTAACATTGAGTTTACTTTCGGTGCGTGTTGACACAATCGTAGAACAATATGTTAAAAAAATAATAATATTTAGATATAGCAAGATATGCAGTGCCTAGTGTTAAGATACTCCGTAAAGTTCGACAGTTAGTGTATGAGGTGACGGAACTCAACGCCACGATTTGACTTATCAGGAACATTTAAAGGATTGCGGTAGTTCTCGGTCCCATCTCAGTGTGTACAAAATATTGTTATGAACAAATCTTGACTAGCAGTAAGTGTGAGTCCTCCTAATAAGTATAGCTTTGTTTATTATAAAGCACGTTCCGCTAGGAGAAAGACGATAGAATACTTTCACAATTTCCTTATCTGTTAATACTTTTACGTTTTTTATTTTTTCCTATAATATAGTGGTATTCTAGATTTTACCCCAATCAAAACGTGCCTAGTTATATGAAACAGTAGCAATGTTTAGTACTGCACATAAAAAGCTCTACAGTTGCATCTACATATGTGGGTGCGCTCGAAAAATAATGTAATTCATACAAATTATAGAACGGATGTGGAACTTGTATGAGTAAAGTCGAGGACACATTAGTTTTCATCTTTTATTCAAATTCAAAATTCAAAATATTCTTTATTCAAATAGACTATTATTATAAGCACTTTTGAATCGTCCACCGAAAAAGCTACCAACGGTTCGGAAGGCAGTTCTGCTGAGAAGAGCCGGCAAGAAACTCAACAGTTGCTCTTTTCAAAATCAATGGTACAATCTATTACATTAGCTGGCAGCTATCCTGCATTACATTCAATAGACATTAATTCCATACATGTTTATCCTCTAAATATTCTTGAACAGTATAATAAGCTTACTTGTTCACACTATTCAAAATTAAAACGCTATTTTCGCATATTGTAAGGAAATTAAAGTAATCAAACTTACAAATAACTTCGGCGGGATACTTTTTGTTGACACCAGAGCCAAGAAATGAAAATATAAAATGTTTCACTTCCTCGGATGGAACCGAACCCACAACCTATCGTGATTACAGTCACATGCTTGTTATGCCCCTGCGGAACGAGTGGTCCGGCTGGAAGATTAAATTAAATAAAAAAATATATACAAATTAAGCACGCCATGTGTATAAGACCTCAATCAAGTGACCCGAGCGAGGTATTCTCGATCGCTTAACGGCACTCTCGACCGGTTGATCCTCGGCCGCCTCCCGACCGCGTCCATTTGCAAAACGCCATATTACGGAATTAAGGATGACGATATATCGACTTAAATATAAATTATAATGTAGCAAGGACTTAAATCATGCTTTTTCCTACTTTCCTATCCTAATCCTGTTATAATTATAATGGTGTAAATTTCTGAGGATGGAAGTTTGTTTCGGTTTCACGCAAAAGCTACTTACTGAAAGAATTAATATGAAACTTTCCACTTATATAATTTACACATGAAACTTTAATAACTTTTACCTTAACTTAACTTCAACTTAATATTACAAGTGCAAACGGACGAAGTAATGGGTGGGTGGCTAATTTTGTAATAAATTTAACCTTTTATTTGCTTTGGCAAGACAACGGAGTATTTTAACACAAGGTTCCTTTTGCCTCCTCAGTGATATGTTGGATAGAGCACGATGCCTAAAAAACGACTTCTTATGTATTTGTATATGCATCATCTACGCATATATTTAATATTCTTACCGTGTAAATAACAAATTTTAAATACTATTCGCCAAATACGTTTCGCCAATCAACACACAATTACTCAAAATCTTAGCGGAAACTTGACGGAGAGTTTATTCATAACACTAATTTCCCTAACCTGTTATATGCGGAGCAAGGTAGAAAAAACAAATTTATATAGCCATAAATAGTATGTAAGTAACAAAAAATTTGAGTAATTAATTAATTAGGAGAAACATAAATATCTCGCCCTTAACAGGTATTGACGGGATTTTTTATAGCGTCGCATAATAATAAGAAACCAATCAAAATAAAAAGCTATCGAAAATAACGTAAGTGATAACGGTAAAGTCCGGCTCTACGACGGCGCGGGGTCACTGACCGATAAAGGCAGGTGTCGCTATTGAAACCCTTTTACATGAGATAAGAGATTAATTAATTGTAGTTCGTGTGTACAACTTTCTTAAAGTTATTTTAGACGTGGGTGTCATGCCAGTTAAATAGAAATGGCCTGCTACTGTGATTCAGTTAGGATATATTTGACCGCGTTATTTAAATATTTTTACCTATTTATATCGAACACACTTGAAAATTGAAGGTTAGTATTGTTATTGTTAACCTAGGAAGGTTATTTCCTCGGTTAACAATAGTTGGTAAAGACGAAGATTAAAGAAAGATGGAGAAGGAGGCTTGAGCGAACATTTCCTTTCCCAAAACAATTTTTTTTATTGTTTATTCTTTCTTACACTACAGACTTATGGTCCGCACCTAACTAATTAGGTTATAACCTTCAAGACACAAAAGTCTTTTCACAACTTTTTAAAATTGTGATGTAGAACATGCTCGGACGATTTCTGAGATACTATTGTAAAAGCAACACTGCTATGCCTCCGTAGCCTCACATATATATTCTTTGCAAGACCTACGGTAGTATCTGTAGTTGAGTGACATTTAATAAAACCATAGCACTTTATTAATATGCTTACAAGAATAACCTTAAGGATTTTACTAGTAAAAACAATGTACAAGGTATAAAGATAGCTTTAAAACAGGTTGAGCAATCATTAGTTAGTTTTTTACAAGATTCCCACAAATGGCTAAGACTGGGCTCTGAGAAGTCCATGGGTTATTTGCTATTATGGTATAGTTGGTGGCATCCTCATCTGATTCTAAAGGAGAAAAAAAACAAATGTATAATGAATGTAAAAGATTGTGAACTGCACATGTAAGTAATGTAAGTTACATGATCGATTTTAATCTATGTTAATATTTATTTTATATTATTTACATACATAGATTTTTAGCAAAGAAATTTATTCCTGTTATTTATCTTCTTCAATTTGGGGCGTTTTGAGATCTAAAATTAATTTAATAATAATTTATATTTTTTCTCCATAGTAGTATATGAGGTAAAAAAGGCTACATGCACCATAGAAAAATTCAGATTGGACTTCGTTCGACATCAACCGCACCGATTGAAAGTTCTCCCAAACTATCCCCACAGTGAACACGTAAGAGAATAAGCAACTAAATTATAGGAAACATAATTTTTATAAAATTGAATTTACTTCAAGGAATTAGGTACTCCCTATCCACTGAGCTATGAGGTCTAAACTAAAGCTACCATTATTATTTACAGCAAGCAAGCTAGTACTATAATTAATAAGTATACAATAGTTATTAACATACATACATATATCTAAATCCAGTTTTTGCTATATTGGAGGTATTGGGAGCGCGGACTGGCGCCGCCGTAAAAACTGGCCTTTCCTATAATAAAAATAGATAAAATTTGTAGAGAAGATTTATTGCTTTAATATGTAAATGTTTTTTATAATTTACATACGAAATGTATTTTTTCATTTTGTTTAGATACTAGAGTTTGTAGTTTTTTTCCATTGTAACCTTAAATTCTTATATGGCTATCGCGACACAACGGGCGTTACCGTTAATGAACTTAGGGAGAATGAATTATTTTCGTCTTCCAGCTCTGCCATGCAGCAACTCCACAGTATCTTGAGTAGCAGGAGAAAGCAGCTACTGAAGTATCACGACATTAGATTTTCTTTAACAGCCTAAACACTAACTAACTAGCATTTAGCTACCGTGTGTAATTTCATCAAGCGTTTTTTATGTTAAATATTTGTGCATTTTAATTTACCGTAAACGATACCTTGCTTATTAAACATATTTACAGAATTATTCAAATAAAGCGGCTTCATAAAATATAGGCTGATTACACACTACTGTAGCTTACATTACTTAGTGAAGTATACAGTAAGATATCCTCCCTTTCACATCACCTAACAATCTTTGCTTATTTTTTACCTTCACGTTGTATCCCGAATATATTTAACTGAGGGAACCTAGTATTAAGGCAATAACTTCCTCCCCGATTATCCGGACATTGCGTGATGATCGGCAGAGCGAGCAAATGAAAATAATTAATTTCTTCAGGTGGGGCTATAACCCAAAACCATCGCGCTTAAAGTTATACTCTCTGCCACTATGTCACGGTGTTCTCAATGTTCTAGTCAGGCAGATATCACATTATGCTATAATATATAATTTAAATAAAGCCGCCTACTTCTTAATGCATAAAATATGAACAACACTTAAAATCTATCAATTTGGTTACAAGTAACAGTACCACAAAAGCTAATTTAAACACAAAATTCCAATATTAGCATAGGCAACTTATACACACATACATACAAGCATACATATATTTAAATAAATCTTTATAAATTCTACTAATTAGTTATTAATGTTTACGATCTCGATATAAACTGAGACCGGTCATCAAACCGGTCAAGTTCGATCCTACTTTTAATTCTCGTGCGGAATAACAAGTAAATCAATGAACTTAAAGTGTAACGTTGTTCTACATTATTACAAAAAAGGCATTTTTTTTAGATTTGCATTGTATTAAATATTCGCACCGGGTAGAACGGGGAACCTAGTTGTGAGACTGCAATCGTAATTCAAAATTCCCTTTTTTGAGATATTGCGTATGTAGTTTTTGAGATAGTGACTCACCTCTACCAACTGCTTTAACTTATTATCAGTTGAAGAATGGAAATGGAAAAACAAACTTCACAACAACACAACACAAAAAACATTTACAGGCAAACGCAGGATTGCTGCGCCCTCAACTCGGCAGCACACACACACAGCCTCATAAAAGAATATTTTATTTTTCCCATTCAATCGAGAACCCTAAATATTAAACAAAAAAGATAAAAATTTCAAGTTTCCATTTTAGTTATTTAATAATTATCAACTTAATAACATCGATTATAACAGTACCCGCGACAGACTATAGCCCGCGTCGTTAAATATATATTTTTTATTTTTTTCCTTTACCTGGAGAAACTGTGGAGAATTGCTACTTGGGTATTACTATAAAATAATATTAGTTATATAAAAATACCAGAGAATTTTACCTTAGGAGAAATTATCATATTCGAAAATCTTAGATTTAAGACTGATTAATATATTAATGATAATTGAGGCCATCGCGTGGAGCAGGGGAACAGTACGAGATGGGTTTGGGCACTCGAGGCCAGAACTATTTTCATTTCCTCGTTCTGTAACCAAGACAAAGCACGGAATTAACTTCCGCCATTCAAACCGTATAAACCGAAAGTGAAGAAAATAGTGTAGTATGTGGGATAATATCTGAAATTTTTAAAAAACGTAGCATTTTTAATCTGAAACACTTTGGATTCAAAATCAAACGAACATCGTTGTGGCGGTGAACATATTTTAGTTTTCGATCATGGCAAGCCGGCAGTTGGGGAGGGACGCGAGCATAGTGCCGGGAGTTAGTAAGATTTTTTACAAATTAATAATTCTTGCTACTTCTATTTATTATTAATTTATTATAATAGCAAAATTATAGGCAATACTTTCATAAAAACCTTCATACAATTTATCAAAAAATTGCCATACTTTTTTTTCAGAGAAACAGTTTCCTTAAGTAAACGACATCAACGCGCTCATTTATATTTTTAAGTTTTAAACACTTGCATGGTATTACAAATATTTATTAGGCCATTCCGGCGCCGTAACAGTGACTGCATCTGATTGTAGACCCCCTTCGAAGGGATTATTAACGTTTCAATTATTATCAATAGGACAAAATGCGGCGTTGAGTTTTACATCTCGGCTTCTTTTCGTCTTCTGCGCAGTCTTGTGGGGTACTCCCCCTAGTTTCTATTCATTTACTTAATATTTAAATTATGTCAGTAATTTTAAGCAGGTAAACGAATATGTTATATAAAAAAATAGATTAATAACAATCATTATACGCTACCAAACACTTAATTAAAAATCTTTAACTCTGGAGAACTTGTGGAACGATTTAGTTATTTTGTAGTTCAAAAAGGTAACAGAAGTAATACAGCACAGCAGTTACGACGAGTTTGCATGTAATGAGTACTGGTTTATAAGGAAAATACTTAGAATTATGAAGCTCGCTTGGGACTCAAAGTGTACCTGTAAACAGGACTGGTTATAAGTTCGATCCCCACTGGAAAAAATGAAATATATATTTTAATTTTTTCGCTCTGATGTCGAAATAAAGCGCGGCGTTAAGTTCCGCTACTCCGCCGAATTTGGCAGATAGTGGGAAATGGAGTGTCTTAACACTAGGTCTCCTCTGCTTACCCCGCTGTGTGCAGGATACAGCGTGAAGCTGAGTTATTTATTTTTGCATTTATTCTTACTACTATTTATTCTTCCGGCACTTAGTGACTGACAGCAGCAGTAGTGCAGAGCAAAACGCTGAAATGTCGCATATGGTCCTTGGGGAGTGTAGACGAGCACTTAGGCAGGATTGCCTGAAGTTTCTATGGAATTAGGTAACGGGCTTTTATGTTTTATAGTCAGATATATAAAACAAAAGTAAATAATATTTCAAACTTAGTTCTAAAAAAGTTTGTGATTTTTTTTTTGTAATTTAATCGTCAATTTATATATGAAATGTAAGTATTGTCAGTACATATTTTGATATGGTGACTTCGTGGATATTCACATAATCGACACGAGCACTAGAAAGATCTAACCATTGTTTGTATTCTGCGGACGCGCTAGATGAATGGGCGTCACTTCTAGTACCACTTTCTTGAGATGAATACATAAATACTTTCTTGCCTCCTGACCCCGAACTACGAGCCAGTAACCGTTTTACGAATAATACACAAATCTCCTTTATTACGCAAGCTCAAAATAATTAGTGTTTTCTTAGGTAGGTTCTTAGGTAGAGAGCCTAGTGTTTCGTGTACTACAATGGGTTAAATTAGACATAAGTAAATATTGCTAGCAGATTCGGCCATTATCCTCACTGGGAAAAAATAATATATTGTGTCCATGATTTCTTTTAAGAATACATTTTATACGTCGACTGCAACGCGTCTTCTGAGTCTAATTGTACTTTACTTTACTAACTGTATAACTTACTATCGTCCAGAAACTGGTTGAAGATTATTGTATTTCTTTTTTTGTATAAAAAGATATAGCTAAAAATCATACAAATAAACAAACTAAAAAGTATTACGCATAATAAATACTAGCGAAAGCAAGATAGTATAGGAAAAAACATGAACTTTGTATACTTAGTTGTTAGAGAGTTACAACTTTCAGGTTAATATGTTTAGGAGTAACTAAAATAGATATTTTGTGGCTCACACTACTAGAGAGGACTGGTGGACATATGTCCATACATTGATTATGCATTTTATAGTTCAGCTTACTGAAGTATTTATTATCGAATGGTTTTAATGAATATTCTAGAAATTCCTTTTTTTCAGCTTCACGCTGTATCCGGCACACAGCAGGGCAGGCAAAGAGAACATAGTGATAAGACACTCCGTTGCCCACTTTCCGCCGAATTTTGGAGGCATTGCGTATTGAGCGGCGGAGACAAGCAAGCAGCGGCAGAGGCAAGAAATGAAAATATAAATTTAAATAAATATTTCATCCATTTCCTCGGGTAGGGATTGAACCCTCGACCAGTCGCTTTTGCAGCACACTTTGTGCCCCTGCGCTACGACTGGCCTCTCTCAAATGGAAGTACTAGTAAATATAATTTTTGGCCTGTTTATAGTATTAAATATGCGAATAATGTACGAAAAATTTAAAAATTTACAAACACTAATTCCTCTTATAGTGCTTATTGTATTATTTTTGTTATCATTATATTTTAATGTTACGCAAAATTTTAGGAAGCGTCATCATGTCTTATTCATTCAATAACCTCGGGTTTTTACTAATAATATTCAATGTCTGAACTTTGACAATATAAACTTTATATGGGACCTTGTGACAATTTGTACAATTGATTTTCCTTTAATATATATTTTTAGTCCCAGTAAACATTTATTACTTAATTTTATATTTAACTTTATGGCATTTATATTTTTTAAATGTAAATGACTATATTTTATCAATAACAGAAAAAAAGTTAAACAACTCCATCGATATCGAGGAAAGCTAGTTCAAAATACAAATAATGACAAAAACATTTAGCGTGGAGCGTGTGTGGACCGTTATGCGCGGTATAAAGGAGGACGCGCGACGCACCGGCGCAGTGTCCGCCGCCCGCCATGAGGTTATACACGCTTATTACTTGTACACTGTGCGCGTGCGCGTTGTACGCCAGCGCGGCGTCCATCCCCGTGCCGGAGAGGAAGATCGATGCTCTAGATAACGTTGACTTAGACAATGTAGACCCAGAACTGATCGATCAACCTTCGGTCCAAGATCTCGATAACAGTCTACGTAAGGTACCGGATATTCCCGTTAAAGTTATCGACGCGCCAGTCGTTCTGGATGAAAATTCAAATGAGTATATACCAGATAAAGATGAAAACATCAACGTCAAAAGAATCGAAATTGATCTAAATAACCCTGGACCACCTCAACGCCAGGAACATGAAACGCAAAATCCAGGGAACTATGGTGAAAAAGAGAGGGCTGTGTATCAAATATTACAAAAAGCTAAAGAGGCGCAATCCATTTTTACTAAAGGAGTAAAAGATATATCTGACAGCTTCTATAACTTAAACAAACATAGTGACGAAATTCCAGCAGTTTTGGAAAATATACGAAAATTGAATGTCTCATTTTCAAATGAAATTATTGAACTTAACAACACTATAAGAACTTATCTGGAACCCCAGCCCATACAAGTTAATAATGAGCAGCAAAATAATGTAAGACTTAATTACGTTGAATCAAAATTACAAAATTTACATTCAAATTTTAAAAACGGTGTTGACATTTTAAATGAAGGCTTTGAACTTCTTTCAATACTTCAGGAAGAAGATGAAGTTGCCAAATCAGAAACTAAGACATTGGTAAAAGAAGAAAATGAATCAGTCAAAGAAGATGCAGCATCATCCGCTGCTCCTAGTTCTTCTACCGTAGCACCTGCACCTATACAGGTGCCTGCTAATGGCTTTAACTCGTTTATAGGATTTTTTACTACGACTGTTTCCAACATGTTATCAAACGTAACCTCAGCGTTTCAGAATAACATAGCACAGCCTATAAACATTTTCCAAGGTTTTCGACCAGTTAATGTTCAACCAACACAAAAACCTCAAGATGCAAAACCACCAGGTGCACAATCTGACGATGCTGGATCAGCTCCAGCACCGTCTCCGACTCCAGCGCCATCTCAATGGGGACCACAAGCTTTTTTCCAACAATTTCAGAATTCTATTCAAAATCTCGTTAATGGTGGACAAGCCAACCAACAAAACCAACAATCGCAAGCTCCAGCTCAGCCAGCACCCAGCGGACCTATCTCACAAGCATTTCAAAATATAGTACAATTTATACAACGACCAGGTCAAGCGCTATCACCACAACCGGCCAATCCCAGCCCTGTACCACAAAATCCTGTAAGCCAAAGCGCACCTCCGAAGAACCCTGAAAGTGTACCTCTACCGCAAGCAGATGCGGTTCCCGCGCCTGCATCTAGCCCAGTTGCTGCATCAGTCCCAGCCTCACCTGTAGTAGCACAACCAGTGCAGTCCGCTGCCGCTTCTCAACCTGTTGCCGTTCAACAAGTGGCTGCCCAAGAACAACCTGCTCAAGGCGGACCAATACAACAACTAGTTCAAAATAATCCCATTATCAAAGGCATTCAATCCGCAGTACAGAGAATACAAGGAAACCCGAGCTCAGCAGATACGCCACGAAACGAAGTTGTTGTAGACGAGAAAAAGGAAAAAGAAAATTTGGAGAACAAAGGACACGGAGGTCCAAATAACAATCAACAAGGTTAGTTATAATAATTTTATTAGTATAGGTAATTAAATATTACTTTTTCCAGTAATTATTTTATAAATATATTTATTTCCATAGCGACTGTGACTGCGTGGATGAATTTCGTAACCGGTCTTATAGGTTCGATAAGTGCGGCGATAAACGGTACAGCTAACACTGTGTCCACGGCCGTTAACACCGCTATAAACACTATAGGCACAAACGTCCAGGTACCACGCGCCACGAGCTTTCTGTGTCTTACAAACAGCGAAACGACGCTTTGTGTACTTTAACTATTAACCTAAGTTATTATTGTGTTAACCAAATATTTAAATGTTGTGTTTTAATAACCGCTATCTTTGTTCTTTTTAATGAATTTCGTTCTAATTGAAGTTAGTATTAAATATAAATTTTTTTACAAAGTTTTTCAGTACTTTCCAAGTAACCAGTTTCAGCTTGGTCGTGTTAGATTGTATAGGCGCGGTTCAATGTTACTGTTCTTTGATTTGATTTTAATAAAATTGTTGAAAATTTTCGACTTTTAGAGAATAATAAAAATGCTGTCAACAGAATGGGGAATGGAGTGTGTTAGCATTAGGTTTCCTCTGTTTGCCCCGCTGAGTGCAATATACAGAGACATAAAAAAACATTAATATAAACGTCCCTTTTTTATAAGCATATTATATAATATTTTAAAGGATTTTTTATTCGTTTAGGATAAATATAGGTACCTATATATATAAAAATAACTAACAATATTGAATGTTTTAAAACCTCTTAAGCTTAAAAAAATATTCATCAGGCCCTCGCGGCACTGTAGAACATCGTCAACAAACGCAGACGATGGTGAATAGTTTCGAGTTTGATTTCAACTCAAGGCAATGATATAATTATTTTGTTTTCATTTCCATACTCTACGACCTAGACCTTCCTTTAAGAAAGAAGTGTTTTAAAATTAAGTTCTAAATGTATACTCTCAAATTATACCACGTACTAACAATTTATAATAATCTTTCAAGTTAAAATATTATTTAACTTTCAGGCAGTGTTAACGACAGCGGCAGGTTAGATGAGAAAATTGAAGAGCAAAAAGACAAACCGGTTGCCGTTCTTGCCGAAGCGGGTTTCGAAGCCGCTATCAAACCAGAAGAAGTAAAATTGATTGCCGACAAGACTGACTGAGTCGTAGTGTGATACAGTAGTAATTATTTATTTATTAAGATTATTTTTTAATGTAAATAAGATTAGGAACGTTTCTCAAATAAATGATTTGAAACAGTTTCTCATAATTTGTGTACTTTTATTTCTTATTTTCTTTAAATATCTTTTTTAAAACAAATTAAAGCTATAATGAATACGTGTAGGTTGCCTGTGGTGGTTGCCTGTGTCTCAAAAAGTACTCAACCAATGTCGATGATAGTTGGACTACTGCCAAGTAGGAATACATCAAGTTTGAATCAAATAGAATCATCCCGATACAACTTTTAGTTTTTGGGTTTGTCGACAAACATATAAACTGACTAACAATATCGTATACACACTACCTACATGTCAAATTGATGATGTCTTTTTTTAAAAGCCTAGGTCAGTTATTAATAATTAAAAGGCGTAGCAGTATGTAGACCTTAGAATGTGTATTGTAATTGTACTTTATAGAACAATTCAAATGCATTATATATTATATATTAGAATGACACCGTTTAAGTGAACCTGCACAACAGGTTTACCATTATCTTTAAGAAACATTCAATATATGGTAAAACAAGTATAAAAACGAAACACTGTTTGAAATCATTATACCAATGTTTATTTAAACATAATTATGGTTTTTAGTTACAGTCCGTTCTGAGCAGTGTTCGTTGTAGAAAATCGTAAAAGACCGTCAGTAGCCGATACCCTTCCTTCTGTGTCTTCTGTTTTCACATATCAATGAAATAGCGATCAATAACATTACGACCTGAAAAAAAAATTGTTAAAACAATTCAAGAGCTTCTTAATTTTCCAGATATTGCGTGTTGATTGACGGAACTTAACGCCACGATTTGTCTTGTCATCAGAACAAGAAAATTAAAATAATTCATCCATTCTTCACGCTATATCCCTAGCGGGGCAGTCAGGGTGAACGGAGCACCAAACGCTACGGTCTCGTGCTTCCGACGTCTTCCCCTATCTCTCTTACCTCGCGCTCCTACGCTCACTTGTCCATCATAAATCTTTTTTAGCATTCTTTCATCACACATACATTCGACGTACCCACACCAGCTGAGCCCAGAACTTATCGCGGCGCCACAACAGATAATGGATCAATAAACTCACCTGCGCAATATCAACACATATCAATATATTTAGAATTATATTCAAAATATATAGAACAAACTCCGCGGCGACCTCCTGGCATCCTCTCTGGTAAGCTTTGATCTTGTTGCAGGTGAATATATTTAAATCATCTAAGCTTCCTCCTATTTGGGAGACATCTATATTATTGATGTCAAAGTCCGGACAGCAAGTGATAGGTATTGCACCCTCATACGAGTCCGGGCCAGTTGTTCCGCAGCACTTCAACTATGACATATTTTCATGTGGTAACAAAAATATGACAAATAATTTAGAAAACGTAAAAAATATTTACGTAGCTAGAAAACTAATAACAAGTAATAGTTCAGAAAGTGTCCGGACTAATATCAGTCCGATATTTGTATGCGAAATATATTCGTGAACCTGTTTTTCTTCCCGCTACGTTAAGACACTTCACCATTTTCCACCATTTTTTGTGGAATAACGAACGGCAGAACTCAACGTCACGCTTTGTTTCGTTACCAGGGCGAAGAAATGAAAATAATTCATTCCCCAAAGTGTTTGCCTCGATGGCGTCAGGGAAAAAAATATGATACGTAAATATTCGTATGGCACTTACAAGCGGCTCCCATATTTGAACACCCTCTAAATGCGCTGTTGTTTCGTTCACCACAAGATCTTTGATATCTGCCATACTGTTACTATACAGTACAGTGCTAACTATGGTTGATATCGCAAAACAGAAGATGATTACAGAGTACTGGAAATTAGAAAAAACACAATTATTATAGCGATAGTTGTGTGAATAATATATACAGATAAAATAAAATTGAAATGTCTTTGACTAAAAAATAATAAACTTATTAAATACAAACCGTGATTAACAGACAGTTGCTCTTCGTCACCGCACCGCAACATCCACAGAAGAAGATTGCAGTGAAAATACTGCCAAATGCAATAATAAACATCCCAACATTTTGAAATGCTTCTATTTGTGTATTTTTCAATTCTACTATGATTACAACACCAGCTGCAACTATCCCTAAACCTAATTTCTAATAAAATAAAAATAAATAAATTAAGTATTTCAAAATTATTTAAAAAAGGTGACGAAAAAGGGAGGCAGTGTCAAACAGAAACTAATATTAAAGATCTTGAATATTTGAGCACAGAAAAAATTAAGCTTCTTAATCAACTCAATCAAAGGTACACGCGTAATATGTATCCTTTTAGTCACATTTTTGACCCACTTTTTTAAAACAAGGAGGTTCTCAATTTGACATTTTATTAAATAACTAGAGGCCCGTGCGGCTACGCCCGCTTGAAATATACAAATATTTATTTAAGTGTATTTAAAAAAAACCGACCAAGCGCAAGTCAGACTCGCTCACAGAGGGTTCTGTAGAAATTTCAACTTTTGTCGAACTAAGTACCTTAAATTGAGATGACTTTTTTATTTATGAACCGATTGTAATAAAATAAATCCTAGATGTTTTCGGAAGATTGCCAGAATCCAATAGTGAAAACTGCATCTAAATCGGTTCTGAGCCAATTCTGAGATTAGTGATAACAAACGCACAGACAAGCACAGAAAATTTTTAAAAATCATTGTTTTGGATTCTATTACGTTTATAAAGGTTCCTAATATATATTTTTTAAATATCTTCCAAGTACATTCTCTTTTTATCTGAAAACTGGTGCTTCCCATGTGCTCCTATTTTAATTTGGGCCGGTTGTAACTACCTGTTATCTATGCCATCCATGAGAAACATATAAGTCTTAGATTTGTATTAAGTATGTGCGCCACAAGTAGACGATAACGAATAACTTAATTTCAACTTTTTGTTTAACTGTCTGAATTTGATTTGTTACGAGTATGCCACGAACCTACTCAAAATCTTCCCTTGGAGCTACGATTACGAAATTTGGCAAAAAGTGAGAACTGAGAAAGAAGAAGAACAAGAGAAACGCCCGTAAAGTAAAGTTAATCTAATATTTATTATACAAACTAAAATTAACAACTATTTAAATTGCTACGATTTTATTTACGCGGCGACTACTGAGAAAGCCAATTTGTTATTTTTTAAATTTTTACACATTAAGATGTATTTGCAAAGGTAGAGAATTACGACACGAGTTTTAGTTAAAATTTAAAATTAAAAATGCAAAATAATCAGCTTATAATAATGTAAATGTAAAACGGTTCTTTAATGAAATTCAATACATTTACCACAATATTATTAACCGTGACCGTGAATAGTTCGCTCCATCACTAGTCAGTATATTCTTTAATAAAAGTACGCGCTACATACCAAACATTTCAAACTTACAATTAAGATCACATTGACGGCTACGAAGAGGTATTTCAAAATACAGAAGCACATTTTGATTTGATAAATCTGTAAAGTTTACTCTGAGTTTACTTGTTACGTTAGTTCGATAGACTGTGTAGGGCTGTAGTAGGTACTTCCCTGATATAAAATCTACAGTTATTTGCTTTGTTAAGTGGTTGATAGGAAAACACTTTACATTGCATATTAAACCTCTGTCAAGAGATACTCATAGGTACCTACATAAATG
The DNA here is from genome assembly GCA_016802625.1 of Heliconius numata. Taxonomy (NCBI): domain Eukaryota; kingdom Metazoa; phylum Arthropoda; class Insecta; order Lepidoptera; family Nymphalidae; genus Heliconius; species Heliconius numata. The sequence goes on along the minus strand of JAEBDU010000048.1, from coordinate 435,507 downwards.
GCTATGTAGACATGTATCAATGTATCAATATTGAAAAATATATACTGCTATTTGCATTATAGTCATAAATATCAAAATTAAATTAAATAAATTGACTGAAAACGCGACACGTTGCGGGTTCAATTCCCACTCGAGGAAATGAAATATTTAATATTTTCACTTCTCTTCGTCAAAGCGCGGCGTTCGGCGACTCCACCACGATATGCCTCTAGAATTCAAATTCAGATAGGAAACCCTGCTGTGTGCGGGATACAGCGTGACGCTAAAAAAATAAATTTATTTATAAAAAAATAATCATTATACGATAACCGTGACTTGGATAATAAAAAAAACCATTTAAGTACCTACATTTCAAGTATAGAAATTTCAATACTTTTGTTTTCCTTGAATAGATAAAGATAGTACTTATCTACTTCATGATAATAGATATTATTCATTATTGTTACGTTAAATTAGAATAATTATTGCTAAGTTTTCTTTTTCATATTTAACTGATATATTAAGAGCGGTATTTGGAAAAAAATACGTCTAATATTAAATCCAAGCTATGTTCCATTTTTAATAGAATAACAAATTTCTTTACGTGATTTATACTTAAAAATATCATTAAATGAAAGAAAATAAATTTATTTTTGTAGTATTTATATTTTAATTGTACCAATACTTATTACGAGCAACTACTGTTTTAAAGTTGCTTCCTTAGAATATTATATACTTAAGTGAATTTTCGTTACAAAAAATAATCATCGCCTCTTCATACGTAAAGTATTATAAGATATTTGTAATTAATTTCGCTTCGCTAAATTAATATTTTATTTGTCGTTGCAGTATGAGTATGATCGTCCACAGAAAACGACAGCTTGTATATAAATAAATTGTAATGTGACAGTGACAGTGACACATGCCTCAAAATGTTATAGGTTATGATAATTCATAATCATAAGAAAATTTAAATGAAAATATCTTAAAACTTATGAGTATAATAAAATAAGATACTAATGAATTTATGATTTTCCTGATACAAATAATCTATAACACGCACATGTAACATATATTCCCCCAGTGGAGCTGTATTAGCTTACCTTATTGTTTTCACATTTTTTACAAGTAAATATAACAAAAAACATATGTTTCATCTTTTAAAACATGAATTCCAATACCTTAAGAATACGTGGTAGCGAGAATAGAACTAGGGGTGGGATAGCATTTGATTCTGTAAACATATCTAATTCTAATATAGATGTTTTCTGTAAGTATTTTAAATCAACACTACTTTTTTGGTTAAAGTAATTATTATAGTTAATACATATTTCTAATCTAGTTTTATATTTTTTTAAGGTAAAACAGATGAAAGCAGGAGCTTTTTAAAGGCAAATGCTGAAGAACAGCTTAATATCTTAAAACATATTTTAGATAACTCTAAACAGAACTCTGACATTGATATCATTCGCTTTTTAGTAACTATTTATTTACAAGCAGAGTCCAAACATCCCGCAAAGTGTATGATAACAAGGTATTTTTAATTTTAAAATATACTAGAATTATTACATAGAAAAATATTTTTAGAAAACTAATAATTCAGACAATTATAAGACAAATTAAGCTATTTCTTATATTTAATATATTTTCTATTAAATGAAGCCATTGTGTCTGATTGTAACTGGGACAGTTTTAAGCTAGTATATGTTCCTTGCTTGTGAGTGTCAAAGAACAAAATTTAAATTTTTATTCAAAATTTCAAATTTTCAGATTGGGTATATAAGCAGTACAATGTGATGCAAAAAATATATAATTTATATAATTGTATATGATTATTATAAATATCTATTTTTAGATGGGTCACCAAGAACAACTTTATTACAGGACAATTCGCAGAGATACTAACTGATGAACTAGAGTCACTTGTGAACAATAAAAATGAAGTAACTGAAGAAAATAAGAATTATTATAAAACATATGAAGATATTGTCAGTAAAATTGCAAGTTGTACAGAAAATTTTCCTACAGGTGCCATTGCTGTAAAAAATATTGACATTTTACTTGCTAACTATTTAAAGGAGTGTTTAGCTTATTGTAATAAATTAATTAGGTAAGTTATGTATATTACATAAAGCCTATCTGTGTCTGTGCTTCCAGGTTGATAAAATAGGGGTTCATTAGCACATCTAGATATTTTCTGTAGGGGGAGGGAGTCTGAACTTTACCTTTATACAGATATAAATGTTGTTTTTTAACTTTTTGGGGTAAATTTTGTTGTAAGTAAAATTTGTGGAGTGGACACTCCTCCCAGGCTCTCCCCTTCCCATAGTACCTTTTTGTCGCTAGTGTCGTAATATGTGTATATTTATTTTTAGAGAAGAGATTCATCCGTTGTCACCTACAGAAAAAAATGGAATATACAATCTTGCACATTCCACACTTAGAATGTTATTATACATTGTACAAAAAGCTAATCCTGAAAATAAACCAAAACTAACATTAATGTTTGAAGACATAAGGAGTTGCATAAAAGAGATACTATTTGATAATGACACTCCCATGGATACTAAATCAGTTTGTGGAATCCTGTATGTTACAATGCATATAGTGGAAAATAATTCATTTTCTTGGTCAGATGTAAGTATTTAATTATTTTATTGTTTGTTTTTAGCTTAATGCTGTACCCCTTTATGATTCCTTCTGTCTATCCCACTACAAAATGCAAGAAACATGAACTAATTAAAAAAGCCCAATATGAATCTTAAAATAATAAAAAAATATTATAAATTGGAGAAATAAAAAATATCATATTTTCTTATTTCAGATTTTAGAAAATCGTCAAATTTTACAAATCCAGGATTTGTTATCAAGTGAATCGTCAAAATTGAGTCTATATTCGGCATTAGCTACTGTTGTGCCAACAGATCAGTTACAAGTTGAACTATCTGATGGACAGCCTGCTATAGTGAAATTGACAAATCAAATATTGGATATTGGAGAAAGGTACCATTTGTTCCTAAGATTATGCTAGCTTTATAATGTTAGTATATGTAACCAATAGTAACCAGAGCTTTGTTGTTTTAACAAGCCTGAAAGATTCTGCGCACATAAACCCAACACTAGTAAATACTATCAGGGACATACTCTCAAGCAACCACATAGTACTTGCATTCTCATAATTATGAAAATAAGTAGTTTGTGATTGAATGTATCAATCTGTTGGTAAATGCAGCATAATAAAGGTATTAAAGGTGGAATGTGTGCTAAGCTATGAGTGGGCCGCTAGTCTACCTATATGTTGTGTTTCAATATGACAGCCAATGGACCAATATGGCAGCTAATCTATTAATAAAAATTTCAGATGTTCAGCCGAATCTATATTCACATTAGGCGTTACACGCACTATAGTCCAAATTTGCAAGAATCTTGACAAAACAACCTCAGGACTAAAATTACTTGATGGACTTTTCGTATTTGTGTGGTCACATTTAGAACATTACACAGACAGTGTTAAACATTTAACTGCTCAAGCTTTGGGCCATATTATTAAATATTGTGTTAAATTGATGAATTTGGGTAAGAATTTTATTTCAAACAATTTACAACGATTAGGTATTGAGTTATTCAAATGTATAAAATGCTTTAATTTTTTTTTAGATAACAATCGAGGTATGGACAAATTATTTCAAACGCTAACATCTCTAGATAGATCTAGAAAGAGTTTCTACATTAGTCTCACTTGCCTGACAAATGAATTAGGAGCACAATATATCATGAAAGTATGGCCTAAAATTGTTGAAGAAATTCTATGTGCTCTCAACATACAAGCTATACAGGCCAGTGTAAGTATCTAGATAAGTTTAATATTTTTCACATTTAATACATAATTTTAAAAAAGTGGCGGCCACAGTTGCGCCGCGCAGGGACACAAGCTGGCGACTGTTAACGCGATGGTTGTGATTTCGATTCCCTGTCGGAGTAATGAAATATTTCATGTTTTCATTTGCTGGCTCTGGTAACGAGAGTTCCGCCACTTAATATGTATTGCTACAAGAATTCGGCAGCAAGTGAGGAACGGAAGTCTTATTGAAGAACGGAGTGTCTTAATACTAGTTTTGCAGGTTGCCTCTGTCTACCCTGGAAACAATGAGTAGCTAAAAAAAGTTTGATTATTTTTTTTATTTAAAAGTACTGACATTTGAACTCATACTTGCTTGTTGTTGTATATTTTTCAAACAAAACATAAGCCCAAGCGTAATTTTTTTTGTTGTATGCTTATAAAAGTATCTTATAATACTTACAATGGTAATGGATTCGATGCCCACCCAAAGGAATGATTATATTGAATCCGCTTCTCGCAGTACCTGTACACAGGGTAGGCAGAGGAAACCTCTTGTTAAGACACACCGTTACCCACTTTCCGGCATAATTCATTCCTCCTATAGATCGTACTTACTTGGCGCTTCATCAGGACGACCTCAAAGCATTTATAAATTGGGCGATGCGTGATGAACGGAGTGTCTATACTAGGTTCCCTCTGTTTACCCCGCTGTATACAACGTGAAACTCGAAAAAATATAAATATTACTTTTCAGGCAACAACATGTTTAGAGATCCTCTTACAGAAATATTCACAAAAATGTAGCAGTGAAGACATTTATGTAAATTGGGTGAAACCAATTTTGTTTCACGTCACTGATAATACATTGGAATCCGCCATTTTAAACATCTTAGAAAATTTACTCGCGTTGGCAATTAAATGCGACAAGAATGTAATGGATTTTATGTATGTATTGTATATTGGCACTGTGTGACATGCTAGCTTAATTAACTATATTACTTTTAAATTTATACAAAATGTAATGTAGGTTCACACATCAAATCTTGTTACGTTTGAAATTTATCATCATTATTATATGATCGACAGCCATCGATCGTCCACTATCGGACATAAGGCCTTTCCCAGTCCTCGCTACCACACTCGATCTTCATTCTTCTCGCTCTTCATACCCATTCGCTTTCTGCCAACTTCTTTAGGTCGTCGGTCCATCTGGCAGGCATGGTCCATTTTTAATTTATATACTTCTTTACTTTTGTACATTTTCTGGTTACTTTAATAACATGGCGAGGCTAACATCTAAGATAAAATCAAGTAAATATTTTTAATTTCAATTGATATTCCAACGTCAATGAAAGTAATTTACTCACACTAAATGAGAATCGAACCCATAACCATCACGTTAACAGTGAGACACTTTCTGACTTCACTTTGGTATCAATATTTATATTTATATTATTACTATGTGTAAATCAAAAAGGAAATATCATATAGGAATATACGTTTTTAGAAATCGTATAAAAAAAATTAAGGTAGTGAGATTTAACCTGCACCTGTCAAAAATTTTGTACGCGCGTTTATAACTTATTTAAATAACTAGCAAGTTAGCAACTTGAAAAAGTATCTTTATTATTTTTTGTGAAATAACACTTAAATTTTTTGCAGCTTACCCCACATAAAACAAACCTGTGACCACCAAAAAGAAACGCAAAGCAATTCAGATGTGAAATGTTTATTAATATTATTATCGGTTATACGTAAATCTGGATTTCTCATATCTAAGGATAATTGTAATAAATGGAAAGATATTGTCAGTTACAATGTATTAAAAAATGCCGCCATTGATGCTAGTGAAGAGGTTTGTTTTTTTTTCTTTATATATGTTTTTCTTATTAAATTAAGATTTTATTAAAAAGAGACACTATGCGGATAGTAAAGGAAACTTATGAGACCTGTCATCAACCTTTAAATTTTATGAACAAAATTGTTTCTTCAATTACATATATTATTTTTAAATATGATAACAGATATAATATATTCGAGCTCTTCTTAGACTGTGTGTTGTATTCGACGTTGATATCTTTCAAATCTTTGTAATTCTTTAACCAATCTTTGTGGATTATTTTCTTTATCAGAAAAATATATGGTATGAGTATGGTAGAAGGTATGAAGGATGTAAAAGATTTTCAGATTTTTGTTGTCTATAAGGAGTACGTCGTCTAACGTTCGTGGATTCGATTCCCACTCAGGGACAATAAAATATTTTGGTAACAAGACAGAGAGTGGCATTGAGTTACGCTACTCAATACACATGTCTCTATAATTGGGCACTACGTGACGAACGGAGTATTTTAACACTAACTCTGCCTACATGTAAAAAACAGCGTGAAATATTTTTTCATTTATTTTGCTATTAATCTTAATAGTAGGTTCTGTAATAGTCAAAATTTTATTACTTATTATTTATATAAATTTATTATATCTATATAAATTTTATTACTTATTATCTATATTATCTTTACAGAATCGAATCTTGTCCATATCACTTATAGTTGAGTCACCAAAATCGACGGAAGGGTTCTCTCCCTCAGAATTAAGATTTGTTATCTTATTCTTGCAATACAATGTGAACAGTCAATCGCCTCATTTTAGACAATTAATGTTGTCTATTATGAAAAAGGTATTTAAATTGTTTATTTTATTATTCCCTTTAGAAATTTAGATTTGATTTTTTTTTTATGTGACACTAATATATGCATGTATAAATGTTATTTTGAATTTATTTTGAAGAGTTTGTAATTTAAATGTGGCATTCTAGAGGCAAGTCGTGACGCGGGCTCAAGCAAGTCACAGTAAACGCCACAGGTTATGAGTTTGATTCCCACTCGAGGCAACGAAATATATAATATTTTCATTTTAAAATATTAATATTCCGCAATATCTAAAACTGTTCTGTTACTTTTATTAGTAACATCTCAGTAGCAAGATTTTTTAGGAAATTTGAAACATTGTTATGTAGACAGAAGAGAATATAAATAATTATATATCGTTCTGAATTTACGATCGTCGATCTTTCGATAATGAACTTGCCGACTGAGCAATTTAATTACATATTTAATTACAGTGTTAATATGAAATCAAAAATATTTCTATATAAAAATATTTTCACATATATCTTTCTAATTCACAGTTCCTAAAACGTCTGGACAATAGCTTTAAAAACATGACAAAAGACGATATTTCTTCAAATTCCAATAATTCAATACAAAAGGACCATTATTATTTGTCTTTCCTAAATGAATTTCGCCATATTTGTTTTGAAAGTTTATTAAAAGGAGCCAATTTCAGTAGACGTTATGTTTCTTTACAACTACTAGTTTGGATGGAGAAACTACAAATAAATGGATATAATAGGTATTGTATAAGAAATTAATTTTATACACGCGATGGTTGCGGGTTGGCTTCCCATTCGAAGGATTCAATGAAGTTGATTCTTATTGGATGATAGTTTATATAATTTTTTTAACATAAATAAAAGAAAATGGAGAATGCAGTGTTTTGAGTCTAGGATTCTCTCTACATATCATGTTATATGAGAGAAATGCGCAAAGACACAATGTATTATTGTCGTTAAATAATAAAAGTTCACACGTGACAAAACACATTCATGAACGTGAATAAATGGGTGTTTTTATGTGTGAATGTGTAATAATTTGTGTGAATGTATATTAATATACTTATGTGAATGGGTGTCGACACATAATAATTTTTTATTATTTTAGAAATTGGAAAGAATCGGAAATTGAAACTCTGTTACATATATTGGGAGATAGCTACGAAATAAATAAAGTTTTAGCATTAGAGCTTCTTGGAAGATATCCAGAGGAATTATTTAAGGTATTTTTATTATTTATATATTTGTGTTTGATTGAATATTGAAAGAAATTATAGTTATGAGTTAAATTTTTACTTGAGGGAAAAATTGTATTTACATTTTTGTAAATAATTGTAAATCATTATAAATATATATTTATGAAATTGAAATTAA